>VICG01000012.1:1200000-1800000 GCA_008692225.1 Monilinia fructicola | reverse complement strand
GATCCATGGATGGATTAAGTTTCTCAAGGGAATTGCCGTGCGGAAAATAATGAAATTGCAAGGAAAGAGGGAGGGAGTACGGAGTGTACAATAATATTGTGCAGTCAAAATACGATACAACACGACATCCTATTTAAGAAGTTTAGCAAGGAGAACTTTAACAGCATGGCAAGGCGGAAATCCAACGAAGCTAATTGCTGTTATGAACTCTTGTTTACATATCGTGCGACGTCTAGTTGAGAGTAGAGACCAACTTCTAACTTCTAAGACAACTAACTTACCGTTAGGTTAAGCAAGTACCGAATCCGAGGTTTGAAAATGTTTGTCATCCGGGGGGTCTCGACGGACGGTTCAACCGGCAAGCAACATTGCAGTAGAAGAACCAATCATCATGACTATTGGGATGAGGATTGATAATCGGGGATGTTGCTGTTGCTGTTGCTATTGCTGTTGCTGTTGCTGTTGCTGTTGCTATTGCTGTTGCTGTTGCTATTGCTGTTGCTGTTGCTATTGCTGTTGTTGTTGTTGCTGTTGCTGTTGCTGTTGCTCTTGCTTTTGCTTTTGCTTTGCTCTTGCTCTTGCTCTTGCTCTTGCTCTTGCTCTTGCTCTTGCTCTTGCTCTTGCTCTTGCTCTTGCTGTTGCTGTTGCTGTTGCTCTTGCTCTTGCTCTTGCTGTTGCTGTTGCTGTTGCTCTTGCTCTTGCTGCTGTTCAATAGTAGTGATGTTACTCCCTCCCCAGTAGGTGGTGAGATGATGAGATGATGGCTTGCTATGGTTGCTGCATGGAAATGCACAAGCACTGTGCTGTGCTGTGATTACTACCTAGGTCCTCTACTCTGTATATGCAAAGCCATGGGTAAATTAGACCTTTCTGCATAATACATGGGTGTATTCTCCAAATGCGATCAGCTTATTATACCTTAGTAACCTTACTACCGGTGAAAGATCTACTACCTCACCCTTCATTTCTTGGGAGATCTCGGAAAAGTACGGTATACTCCGTATGTATGGTAACTTTCAAGGGGTTAAAAGAATAAATTGAAAATCGTACCATCCATTATAGATTGCAACTATGCTACAGTACTGCTACTGTATGATTTTACTTCTATATAAATAGATATACATGATGATATGAACCAAAGATACAAGCAAACGGTAGCTAATCCACGATTGCTCCATTGAATACAGTACAGTACAGTACGGAGTAGTAGCGGGCTAGTAGCGAATAGTAAACGATTTCAAATTAATATGAATCAATTGACGTTTTATCATTTAACGTCCAACCTAACGATATATAGAAATAAATCCAAATCTACTTTATATAATTCAAGTTTAAGTTCAACTTTACCATAATCTTTCGCTACAAACTTCCCAAGTCCAGTTCCCGTACAACGGCAACTACGGCGAGTCATTCTATAATCTGTCGGTAGAAGTGAGTCTAGACAAACCTCCCGATGAACCTAATTAGAATCAATTTCATTAACGAGACCTCCCTCATCCATCAAAGTTCGAAATATACTCCGAAATCCGCATTTCAAAAAATAGATACTTTCATTTCTACCCACCGTTCTACTGTATCGTCTATATCAATCAAAGAAGTACAATACACTAACCCTATCGCTACCCGACCGCTACCTTCCTGTTACCCTACTACTTCCCTACTACTTCCCTGCCATACAGTACAACCTCAAGCTGCACTCAATCATCCCAGATCGATTTCGATTTCTTGCTCTGCAGGATGCCGAGCTGCCCTACCATATCCAGCACCGGGACATCTCTTCCCATCTCCCCTTCGTCCCCAAGATCTCAAAATCCAAGTCTATCTATCAACAAGGTCTCTTCCATCGGTGCATCCAATCTCCCAGCCAGTGGCAGCCTTTGGCAACCATCCATACGACTTTATACGCGTCAACCAATCACTTGCAGCCTTCATCACGGTCGAATCTCCTTCCTGTCGCCTCCCAAAAAAAGCACAATATTTATTCACGCCACCATCTGGCATCCATCCACTCATACATCGTCTTCTTGGTAATCTACCCCACCAAAAAGCGACCCAAGCGTAAATTCTCCCCTCGAGGTTAATCTACTACAGAACGACTGGGGTTTCAGGTTATCGCTTAATATTCCTGGTTTTCGACTGTTGGGGAAAAAAGATATGAGTGGTGGGTGATATTTGACGAATCGAGACCCCTGAGATCTTACTGAGCCTCCACGATGAAAATTCCAAGTCACGAAGTCCTGACTCCTGACGGTCTGATGAGGGAGCAGGTAGGTTGGTAATGTTGTTGGCCCCACGATCTGGAACTTGCGTTAATTTGTATTCAGAATTCGTTACTAATCTAGCAATCTATATGTGAGATCCTGTTTGGAGAGCAGGCTTAAACACGAACACTGCATGGTATTAAGAGAGCATCATCAACTCTCACATTGTTGATTGATGAGCTAATTCTTCCTGTATGGCCATTAGATGGCCCTCCTTCTCCCTCAACCCGTCAAACCTAGAACATGAATATGTATGTACAGTTACAACTAACCTTAACATGAATCAATAGTTTCCTGTAACACTGCCATCTTTCAGGCAAGCATATCACAATATATCTTCTCGCCCAACCTCTAAAATCATTCCTGCTTCCTATCAATAGCCCTTCCACTCCTCGTCATATTTCAACGCTATCTCCCCCCTTTTCATGAAGAACAGGGCATAATAAGAAACCAGTACCCGGAAACCTACCACAGCATACATAGTAAACCTAACATGACAAGAACCACTCGTAGACCACATAATTAGTATCCCATTACACTCAGTCCTCACCATCAAGATGCACCTAGTGTTCAACTAATTCCAGATCTATTCCCTCTTACATATTAACCATGCCTCGTTCCATTTGGACATCACATCATCCATCATCCGCACGAACCCTCATCACAATTACCAGATAAAATTGGATTGAACCTTCTATCCAATCCCAACCTATTACCTCTCACATCCACATGCCCACTGTGCATATGCATACACTAGATCCACCTATCTGGCCATATACCCATAATACACAGTGTCACTGCCCATCAACAGATCGCGAGATCACCGACAACCCCTCACCCACCCATACCCGTCCCCACTCCACCACTCCTTATGAATTGCATAAGTCCAGCGCCCGTCAGCCCGAACGCTGCTCCCCGGCCAATGGAAAAAGGAAGCGATTATCTCCATTTCCATGTGCATGTAGATCTACCAGCAGCCCTCTTTAGATGCATGTAGAAGTACACAGCGTTGCACCCGGACATTATCAAGTCACCGATCTATCACTCATCAGTGATCACTCCTCCATCCATAACCTTTCTTTCCTACTCGCCCGTCCAATCTCCTGTACCTCCAGTCGAGTGCTATTCACGAACCAAGCATCCCCATTCTTCATTGTTCAGCCAGCCAGCCAACCAGCCAACCAGCCAGCCAGCCAGCAAGCCAGCTAATTCCAGTCTCACCCCCATAAACAATACAACCATACGATCACGCAACCCGCCATCCTCACCACTTCCCCCTGCTCACCACGATCTAACTCCTACCGTTTCCAGATCTCCCCATCCAGCCTTCCACCCACCCATCCCGCCCTACCCTCTCGCCCTACCTTCCCAAGCCCACACGCTACAATACAGTAGCCTCCCACCCGTCACAGCCCCACCCTCCATCCATCCATCCATCCAGCCAGCCAGCCAGCCCTAGCCTCACAACCTTCCAGACCATGCCGCGACTTCCAGAATCCACCAGATGGAGACCCACGCCCAAGTCCGTAAGTATGCATGCCATCCATCGCATGCAATCCAGAGAGAGTACACACTAGACGGTAGAAGGCCAATCTCCGAAGGCGTCGGCATCCCGCTGTGAGGATATCCACTGGTGGACTTGCGACGTAGCGTGCAGACACATATAGCCGACCCTGCCGATAGCCCCGATGACTTCTGAAGCTCTTGATCATCATACATGCAGCATCAGTCATGGCATTGTGTGCTGTGCACAAATCATCTCACAAAACTACTCGATGGAGTAACAGCAACAACAAAGTACAATACAGACCAAAGCAATTTGAAGACACACTGTATTTCCTAGTATAATCTAAGATACCTCTTAAGACCTGTCTACCTTTGTAATCTGCGCATTGTGTAGATTGATAGCTGTGGCCGCCGCCATTGTGTTTGTTCTCGCATAAATGAACCAACGCATTGTATCCCCTTTGAATGCGCCTTAATTTCTTTATTTTCTGCAAGTCACTACCCAACCCTTTTATGTATTTCCCATATGTCCTCCCACAAGCTCAACCTCAATTATCAAAAAGACCTGCAACCCCCTCTAAATCATCAATCTCACTCTTGATCTTCTTATCATCTTCAACTGGCCCTTTCATAAACGCCTCTTGCATCTTACTCCTTTCCTTTCTCACCACACTCGCACTCTTTGAGATTCTACCTTGTTCGCTGATACTAACACCCTTCAAGTCCTTTAGTAGATACAGTACCAAAGCTCTCTGCTGTCTCTGTTGAATGCCTTGTTTTTGTAATGAGTCGATACATTTATCTATGGCTTTTTCTTGGATGCCTGGTAAACTAAGGAGGATCTGTTTTGGAGTTCCTGTGAGAGGTGCATAGTAGATCAGAATCGATGAAATCAAGTGTGCAAGGTCCTTTTGTAGTTCTACGAAATAAGGCTCATTCAGAGATGAGATAGCCGCCTTGAGGACTTCGATACTGATGAATTCTCTTATAGAGGAAGAGAGGGGCGAGTCGTCACTTGAGGCAAAATCTGGAACGATTGATCGGAATACACGAAGGACAACGCCACAGCAACGGGTATCTCGCATTCGGATGGCGTGGGTGAGGAAAAGTAGTAGCGGTTCTAGAATTGTAGAAGATGTGAGGCAAAACTTTCTCATGCTTGGATATGCGTTCGCTTGAGTTTGAATAAACGTCGAAGCCTCCTTGGCTGATCTTGGAGAGGGCGCACTTCCAATATCTGGCAAATTATTAGCTTCGTCCACAAATACGAAATAGTCTGGTGAGCTACTTAGTCGTGCTGGGTCAAGAAAGGCAGCAACCATCATAACTGATGTATGTGTTAACTGTCGCAAGATACTCTCTTCCTTCATCTCCTCAGTCAGAGTATCTTCATCTGCGGGAATCACATTCTTATGAGACAGTTTTTCCCATTCGGAACTGCATTTGGCGTCCATTTGAGTAAAACAAGATGCCAATATGGGAGGCACGAAATGTGATCGAACTTCAACTGGACATTCATCGACCAGAAGTCGCACAATATTTAATAGAGCAATGAGCTGATGCGAAGACAGGCAATGGGCATCTGCAAATAGAGCATGTGCAAGTGGTCCAGGAAGCTCGCTAAACCCATAAAAGTCGACATCCAAACTACTCATGGAAAAGAGGATTGAGTAACAAGACTCTCTCACAGTGCGTATTGAGCCTCGAATGGATGACGCAAGACCTTCCATAGTAGATTTAGTGCCGGATACTCTAGCATAGAAGTCATCTTTACTTCCAACAGATATTCCAGCTTGCCAGAAGCGGTCCGTTAGAATCCGACTGACAATAGGCGCCATCTCGGGAGGAAGTTCGTTCCAATTTGCGGGATTGTGGAATGCATGCGCATGACTAGAAGGATTAGCAAGATCAACGAGACAAGAACTCTTTCACCTACCTTAAATATTTGAGAAGATTTGGTAGAATTAGGGGCAATGCATCTCGCCACAAATCGCAGGAAACTTGATAAGCAGGGTCATCTTTGCGCATTTTCTCGGTTGAGCAACCTAGAAACGATTTTGTAGTTCTCAATGGCAATGCCTGTACTACAATCAATGATAATTTTGGACAACAAGCGATGATTTTCATACCTTCAATCTCTCTTCCATGTCCTTCTGAATTGATTGCGCCTCTGAGTCAAGCTGATACGCCGACCAATCCTGTATTTCGTGAACTCGCCTTGTGACAAGAAAGTCTCTTACACGGTTCAATCCAAGGAGGTTGCAGAATCCAGAGAACCCTTGAATCGCGCTATTCATTTCTGAATCTTGCCAACTTATCTGCACAGGTGTCAAAAATTCTTTCAACTTTTGTAGGCGAACCTCTGGTTCGATTTTTGAAGTACGATGGCTGCCAGAATTAGTTAGGCTCTAGACGATTGATAGAAGAGAAATCATACATGATCGTGAACAAGAAGGTTTGATAGGATGTTTGTCGTTTTTTATCAAGATTTCTAGTAGAAATGATCTCATTGACCTTCGCGTGTAGCTGATCATAGACATCCTACGAGCTTGAATTAGTAGAATTGTATCAACAGACCTGGAATCACATACCAGTAGTTGATCGGGCATTTTCCCGGCTAGTCGTTGTAGCTCATGGGCAGACTCGGTTTGTAGTTCTTTCACGGCTTCGGTATAAGCGGGGGTGTTTGGATAATCCATTGGTTGTGTCATCAAGATGTGTTCGAGAACTTTTAGCATGAAGCCTACTTTCTTATCCAAAGCAGTGGTCGAAAAGGCGACGGCAAGTTGTATAATTCTCTTGGTGATTATTGGATCCTAATCAACAAGGTTAGACAGAACTCGGGGCAAGGTGATCACAGCATACCTCAAACTTGAGTTCCAATAATCGTTCACCCCAAGTTTCCAAATTATTCTCTATACTCGTGCGTTCTTGCTCCTGTGATTTGTAAGCAAGATTGGGCCAATCTCAACATCTTATATATACTCACATCTCGCTGGGGTTCAGAGCCGTGAGTGCCTCGCCACTTCATATATCCTTTGAGTGATGCTTCTACTACGGTGAAATTTTTGTCGACTCGCAGTATCGGTATCGAGGTTTTGGAGTAATTCTCAACTAGGTCCAGGTCAGCTGGATGTGATACAAAGATGGAAGATATGGTTACTCGAAAAGGCCGGACATCCATCATAAAGATGCTGCAAAGAGTTATCAACTTGGCCTAAGATATGGTACAAAGCCTCGGATTGTTTTTGCCGAACAACAAGCTCTATGATTTGCGAGCAATACCGGCGATAGTTCCCAAGAAACGCATGTCTCTCTGGTTGCGTATCGATATCTTCCTTCAAAAAGAGATACTCAGGATCTTCACAGTTATCTGGCATATTCTCATATCGAATGAGGCGAGAACTACACAGTTCTAGAAGAGGTGCAATTAAAGGGGTTATGGTAGAAGATGATCCGATGATTGGAGAGCGAAGTAACTTTGTCCACGTAAGAATAATGGGTATCGAAACAACAAGACTTTGGCTTTGAGCAATGGCAAGAAAAAGGTTTAGAAGGTTAGGAAGATCGCAGGATTCGGGAATAGCTGAGATTTTAGATTCTATGAATACCCCAAGATTGGACATCATCTACATGAAGTTAGTATGTATAATAGAATCATCAAAAATGTGTCGAACCTCGGAAAACTTTTTAGCAAATAGGTATTTTTCATCATCAATATCATCGGCGTCTACCACAGACCATTGGAACAGATTTCGTAGTAAACCAACCACTTCACTAGTATACATCGGGCATACGAGTTCCAAGAACTCTTCATCCGAGAAGTGCGCACGAGTATAAAGTGCATATAGAGCTTGGACAGACGCCTAAGGGATATCAGTGCTGAGAGCTCGGTTCACGGGTACCTCTATGAACTTACCAGCTGAACTGGTGTACTAGACGCAGCGAGACATTTGCACATATATTGAACACATTGGGCACTAGAGATAGCTTTTGGTAAGGTCCAGGGCACCACAGACTTATAGACAGCCAATATCTTAACGGCGCAACTTTGATACTGAGGACTCGAGATGTCCAACTGAAGGCACTGGCCTAGCAAGGCGCCAATTCTTACTAGCCAACCTTCCCCTCCATGTCTCAAAACTGTACCAAGCTGTCGATTCGGAAACGCTTCGGATAGCACAACAGCGGGTGTGAAGATTTCGACACAAGCCTTGCTCAGAGCGCCCTCACGTAGAACGGTGACAGCGTCTTCGCCATTAAAGACCTCGTCGGAAAGGGTTTCAAGAACAAATAGAACGAACTCCTTGTAAACCACGGGGCCTGGGAGCTCCCATAATCTCACGAGAAGCTTATCCATATCAGTCCACTCTGATCCCCAACTTCTCTTTGCAACCTCCACCCATAGTTGCGCTGTCTTGTTTCGCAGATATAAAGGATCTTCTTGAACCAGATTCTCGGACAGTTGAATAATCCATAGCCGCAGCGCACTTGCTTGCGCCTCCGAATATGCTGCCCATTTATGTTTTATGGCATGTTCTAGAAGAGACAATGCATAGTGACGTACGACAGGTTGTTGAGATTTGTCGGATGCTAAAGTAAAACCATGATAGGGAGCCTCGTCTTCGGCTTTGATATTGTCCAAGAAACTCGAAGCTTGTTGACGGGATTGGTTGGACGAGTATGGACTATGGACGAGTTCCAGGGCTTCATGGATTTGTGATAACAGTGCCGCGTCCCCATTTGTTTGTGCAGCTGATACCTCGTGGGTAGTTGTGCTGTGCCCATTAGTAGAGCCGTTCATGGTGACCTATTATTGTAAAATGAAAAGCACAAATGTCTTGCAGATTCTTTATTTTTATCGTTGAAATGCACCCGTCCTCCTAGGCAGAGTCTCGAATTATGCGAACTGACTTAACTTCATCTATGATCTGAGATGGACCAAAAAGAGCTTTATCGACGCAGCTTGAAAAAGCTAGTGAAGTACTTCGCAAGTATATGAAAATTACAATAAAGGTAAGAGATTTATGTCAGCGTAATTAGAGAAGATACAGGATGTCGGTCTTGAATGAAATCCTCGTGTGCTGAGTTTCATTCGAGAATATTGTACAGTAGGTAGAAAAGGTGTTTGGTATTGAATATTTGATACTGAACATTCTAAACTGAAGCAATCAAAACCACCGACGAAATCAGCCTTCTCCTCCTTCAACGGTTTTAAGCGGCGCGCAGCCTTGCGGGCCCACCTAATCACATGCACTTACATAATCAACTCAGTTTACCCGGGAATGCCGATGCTAATGCATCAAAATCAAATCTCCGATCCGGGGATGGTGAATCATTAACGTCAATTCCACTATCCAGGCCTATGGTACAAATAAGGCTCACGGCATTAATGCAATGATTTCAATCAATTACCCAAATCAAATTTGGGTGAACGAACTGAATGAATACAAAGAGACATTGGAAGTCCTTTGAGTTTGTATGTTCACGGGTATCATAATGGTCTGGCCTATAGCTACTTATGGTTGCTCGATCCATTATTGTACAATGACTGACTACCTAGTAGTTTCATGATCATGTGTGAGATCTATCAGTTTCTACTTCACCAATCCACCTCATAGGAAATTAGGTCTGAACCTGTCTGATTTGCATTACCTAGATAGAGCCTCCTTTACTTCGGCGCGCTGTTCGCTTATTCTTTCTCAAATGGTAGTACCTTTAAGACCACCCCCTTTTGCCGTTGCACTCGCTTTGCGTGGATGTACCACCACCTTATCTATTGATTACAGCAATTGCATTGGATAGTGTAGTTATTGCTTCCATGATCTGTGAAGTACAGTGAAGAGAGGTGTCGTTTCGTTGATCCGAACTAACAAGGTTATTTATTCTACAGCCGTCATCACTCTATTCATTACATTCATGGCCAAAATTCAACCCAATATGCTGGGATTTGGCTTTCATGAGGTTTAATGAGACGAGGGGTTATAAGACAAGGTTGAATGAATATCTTCCAATGGACTGATTTATATCATTTATCATCTATTTGCAATCGACTTAACTCGTGGTTGAGACTAAAATACCGTGGTTACAAATCACTGTATAGCAAGCAAACGAATTTACCACTCGGCAAGCAGATGGGATTATAGTTCATTGGAAAGCAGAGTTTCTTTCTCCTTATCCCCTTGGCTTTTCTCAATATAGAACTAAAAAATGGTCCTCCCATATGTTCACCGCTTATTGCTTGCTACAGCAATAAGAGAGAGGGCTATCAATGATACCAATAATATTCCAATTTCACTCCCTTCACCACATGTATATTCACTCTCCATCCACTCCCCACATTACCGCCCCTAACAAAAAAATTTCACCAAACAAAATAGCAAAAACCAAGTTGCTTATGGGAAAACCCCCTCTGATATGAGGATTTTATTAGTAGCGGAGCCGCCTTTTCAGGGGGGTCACATCTGTCCGAATTTTCTTAATTTTCTTTTTAGAAACACATATCTCGTCGACATGAGATATGGTTAATTGTCGCATCAAACACCTCACCCGCCCCGAAAGGGCGGTTAAAGCACAGTGGTAAACCACTGCACCACGGCGACACGATGAGATGTTTGATGAAAGTGGTGGCTCTCTTTGCATATGTGTAGGCTGGCTTTTCATCCAGTGTCATAGTTTCCTTTTGTTTGATACGGATGCGTCACGTAATGTACCTAGCTGCTGCAGAAGTATCAAGCGCGGTATCAAATCAATGTTGAAGTCAACAATATACAAGTTTCATTGCGAGTAGCAACATTATATCAAGCTCTAGGCACTAGGTAGGTACCTAGGTACTCGATGCATATCAACCATCAACACTCACCTTTCGCTTTCTCCAAAATATCCAAATATACCCTCGAAAGGGTTTCCACTCACACCGCAAAACACCAGAACACCAACATCACCCCTCCACCAGAAAAAGAAAGGTAGGAACAGACACTCAACTTCCCACCCCCACGCCAGCAGTAGCCCGCAGGACCTCCAACCATTCGCCCCCAAGAAAACCAGCTCCAGCAAACCGAACAACCAACCCCGAGAGATCAGCATCCCCCCATCCTTTCCCCCCCTCCCTCCCTCCCTCCCTACCTCCCTGCTTACTCCGCACCACCCAAACCCCCAGCTCCAATCCCCAACAACACACCCACGGTCTCTATCGAGATCTCATCAATCTAGTCCGCCCTACATCAGTCACCCACCTCGATAAGTACCCCACGCCCCAAAAGCGAATTTCTGTCTGCAGAACCGCGTGGCAGAATATCGCACGTCACATATCGTCCAACTCGCACATCACCAAACAATGACGAAACGATAAAGCGAAACGATAGACCCGACCCGGAGCGAAGAGTAGGATGTCCTCAGCAGCTAAGGGATTTCCAGGCCCCGCGATGAGAGATCGGAGGACGAAGGTGCCATGTTGCTTGGATGATTGGTAGCGAGTGCATCGACTCTCTGCATCGCCTCCCCAGAATCGCATGCTCCATTTTGCATCGTCGCTTTGATCGGCGGCAGAATTACGCGGTCAGGTGCACGCATCCAAGACGTGCTAGATGACAAGGGCACCTACCTACCTACCTAGGTATCTATCCGCGAATGCTGCACCATGAACGAAACAGCACAAGAGCCAGACAGTATGGCGAACAAGAAGTATCACACGAATACAAACACAACATCTTCTTTCTCAATGACAATATCATACTATATACTTCCGGCACCCAAAGACCGACGCGTATCATCCAATACCATAAAGACGTCCGCCCTCCGCCCCACCAACCATCACCCGAAATTCTCCAAGCCCCGAGCGATTCCGCCTCTCGCTTCCTCCACACATCCACACATCCATCCAAACCCCCAACAAGACCAAATCAATCAGCGCAGCAGAGCCATCGACGATACCAAGGAGATGTATAAATGAGATAGCCGCTCCCCAGCAACCGACACCATCTTCCATTTTCCATTTCGCTTCATCTCAGGAGCTCGTGGATGATTGACTGGGAACAGTACGCAGGTGTATTCAGCCTGAGACGATACTATCGTCTTATTGTATCATTGACAGGGGGAGCGGGAAAGCAGGTTGAGCTAATGACAAGAAGAAGAAGAATTGAATGAGTGATGGTACTGCTACTGATGCAGGGGGTCAATACTAGAGACTTGTGTGAGAATCAGATGGAGATGAGCTATATGGCATGAGACTGCAAGGTTTTACTCCTTTTGAATTGAGAATACTGCCAATCATTTTCCTTCGGTTGTTCATTGGGGAGATTGTTGGTTATTATAGGATCTTGCCATCCTTGAGAAATTTCACATCGTACAATAAATGTCCCATGAGCGAGATTGACAAGCCGTTCTTTAATATGTTTGGAGAATCTATCCCTCAACCACATCCCCATTCTTCTCCATTTGACCTACCAGAAATCTCCACTCCTCACTACTTACTTTGCTCACGCTCAATCGTGCCAGCTTTAACATTTGCATATTGTTCAATGCATTTCCCTTTTCTTCAAACCAAGCTTTGATCTCTTTGAGCGTAATGGGCGTTTTGAGTTTCTGCCGAAATTCGACATGTACTACACTCCACTTGGGATCATCTGGTGAAGATTTAGGGTCGTAATATGGGGCTTTGGGGTCATGTGCCGAGACTGTTATTATCATTATTAGCTTGAAAATTGAGATTTGGGAATCAGAGGGCATATTTACGATCAGGAGAATGTTCTTTAACGATTTCCATGACCCCAACAATTGCCGGTATTTTACATGATGAATGGTAGAAGAAAGCTAGATCTCCCTTCTTCATCGCACGAAGGTTGTTACGTGCTAATGTTCTGTGTAAGTGATGGCATTACATGGTTGAATTGCAAGGTGACATACCTGGATATGCGCGTATTCCTTTGAAAACGTCAGTCTTAATGTTGATCTGCAATACGTGTGGTGTGCAGGGGAGAACTTACCATCCCAAGGCTCTGGTTCTGTCTTCGCTGCTAAATCATCGATGGAGAATTTAATATCATGGCCTTTTTCAATACGTGACTCTGGTTCAGCTTTCATGAGCCAATATTGACGAGTTGATGTGGACTCCTCTGAAGAGATCTTCGTTGATGTAGATTTGGTACCATTTGGTTGAGATGATTTGGTGGACTTGGTGGATTTGGTAGAACTCTAAAAAACGATCGGGAGATTAAATTCAAAAGACGCAAAGATAGAAAGACGTAAAGCAAAGTAGGTACTAGGTAAGTAGAGTATAGCATGAAGTGCACGTGGTAAGTTTGTGAGAAACACGTGTTCGCCTGAAAAGGAAAACTCCTCACGATGGGTATACTGTACAACCTTGGAATGTTGAAGAAGCAAGTGAAGACAGATTGGAGGAGCAGAATATTGAAGCATTGAAGTATTGAAGTATTATTAAAGTACAAGATAATATCAACTTTGATGAATATGTTTGGAAATGACCGGGAAATATCGACCTACAGTATTTGATTTCGGTGCAATGATATCTCCTGTGACCTCTGCTTCATTTAGGGGTTGATCATTTGTTGCCTTCTTGTTCTCCTCGGATTTTGAGGCCGAGGAAGTCAATACAGTGGTAGCATCTTCTTTCAAACTCTCTTTATTGTTTGTTTTTTGTCGATTTGATCTTCGAGGTTCTACAAGAACAACATCGTCTCCGACTTCTTTAGCTTTTCTTTTAACCATCCTGGAAGGATGACGGATTGATTGAGTTGTAGTTATTGTTGGTAGAGACACTGATATTGATATCGATGCTGATGCCGATGCTGATGTTGATATTGATATTGATGCTGATGCTGATGCTGGTGTTGGTGTTGGTATTATAAACCTTGAATGGATGTTATGCAATAGTTCTACCGTAAGTGGAAAAAGAAGAACAAGTACAAGGGACCCGACAGTACTCCGTACAGCTGGAGTACTTTCAGTCTCCATTCATTTATTAGTAGATCAATTAGTTACAGTAACGGATGATTCGACGCGGAATAATATTCTCCAACGGTCCATACAGTACATTTGATGGAGCAACAGGGATTCAACCCTCTCGGCGCCTTTCCAAACCACCTTAAGCGAAAGAAATGACGACCAAAAAGCCTCGTGCCTGCCGAAACTAAAATCATAAGCTAGGAAGCTAGGGAGCTAACCATTCTAATAAATTGTATATTGTCCCACACAATCTGCACTCCTCCCTTTTCATATCACACACCAAGAAGAAAGGTCAGTCAGTCAGTGAGTAGTCAGTCAGTCAGTGAGTGAGTAGTCAGTCAGTAGTCAGTAGTCAGTAGTTAGTCAGTAGTCAGTAGTCAGTAGTCAGTAGTCAGTCATTCAGTCAGTAGTCAGTAGTTAGTCGTTCAGTCAGTAGTCAGTCATCCAGTCAATCATCCAGTCAGTAGTCAGTCATCCAGCCAACCAGTTATGCTATTCCACCACAAGTATATAAACAAACAGTCTCACTGATTCATTTAAACATACTTACCTACCTAGTACCTACCTACCTACCTGGTATCTACCTTCACACCCACCCACTAGTAACTATCCAAAAGTCTGTAATAAACCCAACAACCAACCATATATCATCCAAGATGTGTTTTCCTTCTATCGAAAATCCCAGTTTCTCGTGCCCTCGTTCCCTCATTCCCTCATTCCTCATTCCTCGTTCTCCATTCGTTATTCGTCATTCGTCATTCGTCATTTGAACCCGACATCCATCCCCAGGGCTCTCTCATCCGCTTTTGTTCTGGGCTTTCTGCTTCAAAAGCAAATGTGTTGGACCCCTGTTCTTATGCATGCTTGATGTATTATACAGCGTACAGCACTGTACAGTCAGTACAATACTCCGTACAGGATCTCTCAAGAAAGAAGACCCTTGTCTAAGATGAACGCCATTCCGTCAAAAACACACATCCTTCCACAAAGCCTTGTGCTGCAACAAGATGTTCGGTCTCCACAATCGCCAACGACCGATTTGGATAGCCGGTCCCAAGGAATCTTATGAATAAGAAGAAATCGCGAGAGAAGTTGTAATTTACGGCACATTGCTTGTAGGATAATAGTCTCGGATGCAAGGAATCATGATACGTGGTAATGATCACAAATATCCTTTCCTTCATTCTCTTTCGCTCGGCTTTTCATTACTCACTCTCATTAATCCCTATCGATATGTGCAGAATCAAATGCGACATGGGTGCGAGGAAGGATAGAGTCTCACGGATGCACCAGTGGAGGGACGGAGTAGTGATAGCAATAAAGAAAGAGGAACCGTGAAGCATACCGAGAAGCCAACCTTTTTATTAGTACTCTGTCTAGACTTGTCTTATAGATGGATGCATCAATCTTTTGGCTCCCGTTCACACGTATTAGTGGCTGTCAGTCGAAGCCACATGCCACAAACATATCATAAAGAAACATGCAGAAATTATCAAACGAATTCCCCGAGAAATAAAGGAGCCTTTCAGGGTACGTACGAGGTCGCCAGATGATATTGGTACCTCGCGGGAGAAAGACTAAATATAAATACCATTAAAACTTGGTCGAACCATCCAACCTACTCAACCTGTCCAACCTATCCAAGCCATCCAAGCCATCAAGCCATCCCATCCCATTATTCCATCGATCCCATCTATCCCAATACATCCCATTCATCTCATCTCATCCATCTCATCCATCCCATCCATCCCATCCCATCCATTATCCCATCCATTATCCCATCCATTATCCCATCCATTATCCCATCCATTATCCCATCCATTATCCCATCCCATCATCCCATCCCACCCCATCATCCCATCCCATCATCCCCCCATCCACCTCATCCCCAAGCTAAAGAGGCAAAATCTGTAACGGTATCATTGGTCTGTGTGTAGAGACCTAGCATGCGTGTGGTATCTCCATGATGTGAGGTGAATTGAAATGGGTCTAGAGAACTAAAAGAGGAACGAGTATTATACCGGCATCCATGGATATCCTTCATAGACAGCATTCGCAACCTATCAATCTGATCTTTTCTGGATCGTCAGGTAAGGCAATGGTTATAACGCCAAAAGCTTATATCCCGGTGGAAACGGAAAACGTGATTTCCAAATTGGCCCTGCACCTTTGAACAATTAAATAAAACTCCATTCCCCCTCTTTTTTCTCCTTCCCTCTCCTCCTGTTCTTCTTTTTTTCTCTCATCAGATCTCTTCGTCGGAATCTGAAGGGCATTCGCATCTTTGATTCGCTCTTTTCTTTTTTTTTCTTTGACTTGACTTTCTTGTTTCGAGTCCTTCTTGGGATTCTTTCAAATTCTCCGTATCCTCCAGGGCTCCCTCTACTCCTGCCACTATCACAAACCTTGCAAGAAAAAAAGACAGGGCGGCCTTACATTGCTCAAATACCACAAATTGGCAGCGCGGTTGATTTCTAACGTCAAACGATGATAAAATTTCATTCATATGTGTTGCAAACGCTTTCCTCATTTCTTTCCTCTTCTCCGCGTCCTCCTCCCTTCTTTTTTCTGCGTCGCTGCACTTTGGAGGAGCCAATTCAAGCATTTTGCTTCATGTCGCAGATTTCACTCATGGATCCAATGGTACCAAAAACAACGCTTGGGTTAAAGCGACCACAAATTTCACACCGCATCAGGAACAGGCAAGCACGACCGGGAGCCAATGAGACTAGTCCAACGCACGACTATCCTCGATTTTACTATCATCTTGACTTACTCATTCGATTCATTAACCAAGCGATGTTGAGGATACTAGGTGTGATATTCCAAAGGTATATGAAGGAGAGGGGCGACCAAGGATGGCGGGATGGATGGGTGGATGGATGGATTCTTTTCCACGTTGAATTCTACTTTCTACCGCCTACTTTCCTGCTTCCTGCTTCCTACTTCCTGCTTCCTGCTTCCTTCCTACTTCCCATTTCCCATGTCAAATTCAATGAAGCGAATAAACAAATTCCTCCATCTCTTGGGGCGATGATGATTGCCCAGGTGATTGATGATGGGTACGCATTGAGTTAAATCAGATCAATGATATGATTGGGCTTAACAATCGAAGTTAGCCTTTCTTTTTAAGAAAAAATGGAGCGACCAAGGAAAAAATGACTTTCCCTCAGCACAGCACGCACCCGCACAGCCATCACTCACTCACTCACTCAGCTTTCTCCTTTCCTAATCATATCATAAGCAACAGAAAGAGAGGAGAAGAGAAAAAAACAGACAGACAGAGAGAGAGAGAGAGCTTTTTTGAGGTTACCGCCGCGACATTCATCCGACAATCTCCTTATTCCATAACGCAACCCACCCCCCCGGGAAAGTTCTTATTAGTTCAGATCCTTTTAGTATCATCTAAAACTTGATCGCTGCCTATTTTATATCATTTGGTTGCTTATTCGGTCCACCGCCCGATTCAACCAACGTGTTACAGCAAGCATCTTTCAGATTGATTTTACGATACAGCATTCTATTTCGCCAACCATCGGCTCCAAGACCCCCCATTCGCTCTCGGAACCATTTATAATTTCGACTTTAATTTTGGAGCCGTGTATTCATACGGGTATGTTTCCGATCTATTTACTTACCTTTTTACCTTCCCATGCGTCTTATCCGTCCGTATGTTATCGGAGAAAGTTGTACGAACGGGCAACTTGTTCCAATCCCACCACCAGGAACCACCACCACCAGGACCACCACCACATGAGTTGAGCTTACCGCTTCATCGCTGCCTTGCCTTCCTTCTTAGCACCTTAGCACCTTAGCACCTGAGCACCTGAGCACCTGAGCACCTTACCACCTTACCACCTTACCACCTTGACACCTTGACACCTTGACACCTGACCCGAAACTACCGCCAAATCGTCCATCGACTCCTCTATTCACTCGCTCAATTCACACACACCAACAAACATAAAAAACGTGACTTTTTAAATTCCTTCACAGAAATAATTGGTCACGCTCCTTCTTCCAATGTGTCACGATCTCTACTCCATACCTTTACCTTTGGCAACGACATTCAAATCATCAATCAAATCATCAATCAGTCGCTCAAATCAAATCAAATCAAATCAAATCTCTGCAATTCAATCAATCCAATCCAATCCAATCCAGTCCAGTCCAGTCCAATCCAATACATAACCCTTTGATCCCAATTCGATCATTCTGGATTTTCCTCAATTACCTACCTCCCTTACGATGAATAATTAACTAACACAAACATATTCTTTTTAGAAAATATAACGTATATCCATACATACATACATAATTAAATTTATTTTATTTTATTTTATTCTTCTTCTTGTTCTTATTCTTATTCTTATTCCTACTCTTATTAATTCGTATTACCCTCATTATTGGTAAGTGGAAGCTGATTGAAGGTGATTCCTTTCAATTCACGCTTTTTGGTTCTTTCATCTCCTCTCCTTTGTACCATTTGAAATCTTGAAATCCTCAGCCCTTCCTCCGTTCCGGCCGTCTAATTGAACGAGGCGAAAGTATTTTTGGGGCGTTACTTTTTTAGTCACTAACCCTAATCTTACATTAGCGCATAATTCAGGTGAAGAGAGACTCCGAGACTGTCAAAACAATTTGGGACCTCAACAGCGCGCGTCGATAGGTAAGACCTTACCTTTCATTCCTTTCATCCTTATCCTATGTTATAAAGATGTCACGAGACATATTATAGTTACGGATGCGCATATTGAATGAAAGTTCGTTGATGCTGTTGATAATTTAGTTGATGAAGCAATTGTTTCCTCCTTGGCTTCATTGACCCATCAGCGCGTCGCGACTTTCATCGCGCCAGATTCTATCTTTCATTTGTGCATCTTCATCTTTATCTTAATGGACTCCAATGGATCCTAACTTGACTTTGATGATCGCTGACACTTGTGCGCATCTGCAGATGGGTTGCCACTACTATCATCCACAGACATGAGCTCCTGGATGAACGACGCTGCCGTCCAAAATCACAATGGCGCAGGCTTCAATCACCTTAACGAATCGAATACGGGAGGAAATATGATGGACCCATCGGGTTTCATGCCCACTTCATCATCCTTTGATCCCAATCAATTCCAGAACCAACAATTACAACAAAGAATGCAAAATGGTGGGATGCGCAATGGGTCACCGGCTTTTTAAATAACCCCGTGTATCAGACCAATCCTGTGATTCCATCAAAGAGACCAAGGGGCAGAGACGATAGTTCAGGTGCATCACCGAGGCAAGCTCCTGGCATGTTACCGAACTCTCGCTCGCAAACTCCGCAACAGAATGCTTATCCCGGATTCCCACCTAACAATGTCCCTCCACAACATGCGCCTCAACAGACTCCATACTCGCATCTGCAAAATGGATCAAGCAATGCCAGCCCGTCTCCCATCATGGCTAATCAGCTACGTCCCGGCGGCGTCCCGCAGCGAGTCTCGACAGCTTCCCCTCACCCATTCTCACCATCACAATCCGATCATGGCAGCCGAGTTGATACACCACAAAGTAGCACATTTGCCTCAGAACACTCCTTACGCACCTGGATACAGTCAGAATTTTACCCCCCCACCTGGTCGAACCTCGGCACCGCCACAAAAACGCAATGGCAACACCACAGATGCCACCTACGATGGCACAACCTCAAATGTACAATCAACAGGCGCAACCACCGAACCACCAGTCGCAACAAAAAAACCCTTCACTGGACCAAACTAGGCAAATGTATCAGATGCGACTACAACAATCAATGCAGCAGCAGCAGCAACAGAACAACCTCCATGTCGCGCAACGACAGACTATGCCACCTAACGTGAACTCATTATCGCAGGGTCAAATGATGCAAGCACAAAATGGCCAATTTGCTGGCATGCGGGCTCAGCAAGCTCCATTGGCCCAGAACCAAAGTCAGAATAACTTCCTTAAAAGCTTGGCTGCCTTCATGCAGTCAAAAGGTCTTCCTCTAGAGGCCAATCCGTTCGTTGGTGATCGTCACATCAATGTTTTTGTGCTGTATGTCTCGGTTACCAAATATGGAGGCTACAGAAATGTCACAGCACAGAATGGATGGTCACAGATCTCACAAGCTTTGAATATGCACCCCTTGAGATATCCAACTGTGCCTGCGCAACTTAAAGCTCTATATGAGAGAAATCTCCTTGCGTTTGAGGAGGCTTTCCAGTCAAATATGCAACGGCAAAGAGCAGCCGCAATGAAACAGAGTGGTAATATCGGCGTACCGCAAATGTCACCCACGAAACAAATCCCCCCAGCAAATTCTATGCAAGCTTCACATTACATGCAACAACAGATGGCCCAACAGCAACATCTTCAACAGCAACAAACTACTCCTATGAAACAAATGACCCCTTTACATCATCCTCAGCCTCCTGTCATGAATGGTTTCTCGACACCGCAACCCCAACAAACACATCCCTTGGCACCTCAAAGCCATGCTCGAAATAGCCTCTCGAGGAGTGTTGAGGCTACCCCGCCGCAAAATGGCAATGCCTACCCAGTACCTTCCCCAGCTTCAATACCCAAGACTGGTAGTATATCGTTGGCATCACCTCACCCTAACATAGTCCCAGCACTTGATGAGCAAAGCCAAGACGAACGAATGAACGTGGTCCTTGACGAAAACTTGAAGACATGGTCACGTATTCCTGACTCTCACGGCGGCCTGGTGCTGAGCGCTCTCTGGGATAAGGCAGATTTGTTACTGAAATGGAAGCCGGATTTTCCACCACTGACCGACATTGGTACCATTGACGTGCATGCCTTGACTATGAGTCTGCAATCCGGACTACATGCCGAAGTACGTCTGGCTTTAGATACTCTGGTCCTTGTGTCTTCGGAGCCACGTCTTCCGCTCGAATTGAAGTCCTGTGATGATCTAATCGAGTCCCTCATTGATTGCGCCGAGGATCAAGTTGAATTGCTCGCCGAGAACGCGACAGAGGTGTCAGATGTGATGCTCATCAATTCATATGAAGATGTTGTTCGCGCCTGCCAGACTGAGCACGGAAGTTTACAAGATGTTCCGCCATTCGGGTCAGAGGAGTACAAGGTAGACCGAGCTGTCGAAAAATTGATATGCATAACCAGCATTATGCGGAATCTTTCATTCAACGAACCAAACCAAGCCTTACTGGCAGAAGATTTTGTTATCAAATTCTTTGTGTGTGGTAATAAGGTATTTGGGAACACGAAAATATGCTACTCAGGACGAATCAAAACACGCTTGAGTTTATGAAAGATGGCGTTGTTTTGCTATCAAATCTCGCACATGAGATCAAGTTACCTGGTCGCGAACAGGCATTATGTCTATTGCATTTCCTCTTGGCGTTTGCGCCCTCCCTCCCCTCCTCCAAACGTGATGGGATCCGACAGGATTATGTTTTCGGCATACGACCCAACTATCCATTATTACATCTACCCTGCCATTGATAGTCTGGCCAAGCTACTTGCTCGGGATGAACCAAATCGGACCCACTACAAAACTATTTTTGCATCGGACGTGTCTTCATCTCCGCCTTTTGACCTACTGACAAGAACCTTCGCTCTCTCTATCTCAACAATACCTGACCAGCAGAGGGAAATCAAACGGGGGAACTTTCTCCCTCTTGTAGAAGCACGAAAGCCAATGTTGATGCAAGGAATACTGGCCGCGGAACTGCTGGCAAACCTTGCCCCAGGCTACGATAGTGGCATTGCAAAAGCGTGGTTGACTTCCGAGGATGGATTCGCAAGGAACCTTTCGCATCTTATATTATCATTATGCCACGAAGCTCCACAGGGACCTTCAAATGGCAGAGTGTCTGCCGTACCTAAAACGGCAGAGGAGGAGGCAATGTTACATATCATTCTTGGTGGCATTGGAATATTGCGTCGACTGGCTGAGAAGTCACGAGATCCCGAAGACCCGACATCCATGATACCCATACCGGGGATGCCAACGACGGAACGATTAATAAAAACTACATGAACGCAAGCAGCCTAGGCTTAAAGAGGCATTGCGGCAATTGTACGCTTTTACAAAGTCTTGGCTAAGGAGCGTTTTGGTTTCATATATAGGTACTAAGGTTCATAGACGCATGAATTAATAGCGTATGGAGTCGGCGTTTGTAATTTGATATGTGTGCCTGCTTGCTCAGCGTGGCATTTGTTTGACGTGTGTGATTCTTGTGGTATGGTTGGTATTGGTTTTTGTGTACAATGGATGACAGGTTCTCTTCAAAAGTAAGAGTGTGTATTGTAAATATAGGCATGAGTATGTAGAATGATTAGTCAAAGCAGATCATTGCTTTTGAAACACACAACTAAACCCGCTTGAATTCTTGATCGTCCATATAACATGTCGTGAGGATTCCATTAAAAGTTTCTCTCCACCAGGAATTCCTCCACTTGCGGCTTGCACCAACCCTGTGATATAGTCAGGATACTGATGGGACGGAAGCATCTGAGAAGCGGCTGCTCAGCGTACCTTGATTATGATTTGCTTCGTCAATTGATTAACCCTGATCTCCTTATTGAAAAATGCGTCTTCTAAGTGTTCCTTCAACTTCATAATATCCCCTTCAATCTTTCTAATTTTTGTCTGCTTCAAGTTACCACCAGCTTTTGGCAAGTAAGTATACTGGCAGGTTATTGGATGGCGTTCGGGAAACCCAGTACGGCGGTTTATTTGGGATTGTCGCAGAGGTTTGGGGTGAGATAGTAGACGTCGAGATTGAGATTGCTTTGTTCGTTGGGGGTGATGAGGCTGAGTTTGTAGACAGTCGGGCGACGCCCAGAAAATATCGTAAAGTTGTTGGTCTGGGCAAAGCCATCGGTCTGAGGAATTGGAGTGACATCTCGGAAGGAGGTATGTGGTTTGTGAGATTATAGAATTTCTGCTCAATTGAATGTTCCCCAAACCTCATTCGAAATCGCGAACTTCTCAAAGAGCAAAAGGCGCTAATGATTTAAGCTACCACTAGCGCGAAATTTTGTAGGCGGGCGCACACAATCATCAAATTCCGACATCTTTATCCTGCGAAAGTGTGAACCCCACCACTATTTCCAACTCACGACAGCTCAACAGGATCGCAATCATGGCGGACAATACTCCCACGACTGCGAATGACCTTCTCAACGGTGCTGCTCAAGCAGCCAAAAGCCCCGAAGAAATCGCCAAAGAGAACGATCTCCTTCCTAGACTCATTACTCACCTCGATAGACATTTAATCTTCCCTTTGCTACAGTTTGTCGCGGATCAAGATGAGGAGCCATCGCCAGAAATCACCAAGGCAAAATTTGAGTTGTTGAAGAAGACCAACATGACAGACTATGTGGCAAGTCTGCACTGCGAGATTGAGGGGGTTGAGGAACCACCAAAGGAATACGCGACCAAGAGACAAGAAATTCTTGAACGATTAGATATTTTCGGTCAAGAGAGCGAGAAGATCACAGATTTGCTAGGCAGAGAGGACGTTGTCACTGGCTTGCGAAGTGATAAAGTTGCTAACTTGGAGTTCTTGAAGAAGGAGCATGATGTACGTGTTGGGAATATTCTCCTTCTGAAAATCCAATCTAACAACGAAACAGGTCACAATTGAGATGGTTAACGTCTTGTATGACTTCGGTAATTTCCAATACAGTTGTGGAAACTACGGAGCAGCTGCCGAACTTCTTTATCAATTCAGAGTCCTCTCTACTGATGACGACAAGGTCACTGCAGCAACATGGGGTAAATTGGCTTGTGAGATCTTGACTGGAAACTGGGAGTCCGCGATGGAGGAAGTCCAAAAGGTCAAGGAATTGATCGAGACAAAGCTCTTCAACAAACCTCTCGCACAACTTCACCACCGAACCTGGCTCATTCACTGGGCTTTTGTTCCCATTCTTCAACCACGAACCCGCTCGTGATGTTATCTGCGATCTCTTCTTCTCCCCAGCATTCATCAACACCATCCAAACCGCCTGCCCATGGATCCTTAGATATTTGACTGCTGCAGTTATCACCAACCGCAACCGTACCCGCAACACTGGCCAATACCAAAAGCAACTCAAAGATATCATTCGTATCGTCAAGCAAGAGAACTACGAGTATTCTGACCCAGTCACTGACTGATTTCATCAAGGCTTTGTACCTCGACTTTGATTTTGAAGAAGCACAAAAGAAACTTTCCGAGGCTGAAGAAGTTCTCCGTTCCGATTTCTTCCTTGTCGCAGCCTCTGAAAACTTTGTCGAGGCCGCTAGACATCTGATCAGTGAGAGCTACTGCAAGATTCATCAAAGAATTGATATCAAGGACTTGAGTGCAAGATTGGGATTGAACCAAGATGATGGTGAAAAATGGATCGTCAATCTCATCAGAGATACCAGAGTTGACGCCAAGATTGATTACAAGGAAGGAACAGTTGTCATGAACCACCCACCAAGCAGTGTATACCAACAAGTAATCGAGAGGACGAAGGGAGGATTCTTCTTCAGAACACAAGTTCTAAGCGCGGCTGTTGCAAAATAAGGAGATTCTACTGTAAAAAGCTAGAGACAAATTGAGGAACGTGGAAGCCGTTATCTAGATCTCTGATAATGGGTGGGTGGGATCACGCATACTGAGCGATGTATATGGTCGGTCTGTTACGATCTAGTCTGGTCTGCATGGCTGTAGACTGGCTGGCGTTTGGATTGGGGGAACAAAATAGCAAAAATGGAATGAGAATGAAATGATATAGCAGAATGACCGATCAAGTTCAGTCTCGGCTGTGCCCAATTTTCCAACGCGATGTATGGGGATGATGAATAGAATAAGAGATTCGGATGTAGATGCAAAGCGGACGATTAGACAGATGTATTAAAAGCATGACTCCTTCTCTTATTGTCTAAATCTACTATATTACTTTATCAATGAGTGAACTGACTGCACCGCAAATTATGTACCTCAATATGCTGTGCCATCAATATATTACTTGTCTTTTCTAGACATTTTTCAACACTATGTAGTATTGTTACGAATTTCTGAGTTCAACAGTTCTTGCGGTATAGTTACCGATGATATTTTTAGACCAGAAAAAGACGAGACCCAACTACAGGAATGGACACGAGTATCAACATCCCCTTCTATGTTTTACCGTAGTATATGGATATGGATTAGATATATTTGGTGCTAGAAACTTGAGTGGTCGCCTCGATTCTAGCTTGAGGGGGAGTAGATGGAATAGATGCGAAATCTACTTTCCACTCATCATGTTGAGCAGCTAGCTGGATTCAGTTCAAGCTATCAATCCAGAATCTCTTCCGCTCTTGACACGGCAAAGTTTCCAGACTCCTCTTGAGATAAAAATAGGACAATAAAACGAGATCCTTTCACGCCTTCTATCTTTGTCTCTCTTGTTGTGGGCAACTTTCTTTCAAGGGCGGATAAAGAAAGTTGGAGGACAACGATATTGCTCGAACAATGCCATTCTTCACCTTAAGATGGCACATCTTTCCCGAGATATTTCTTGTCTCTTCTCCTCCTGTACTTCTCGTCCACAATCCAGAGATAAAATAAATCACACACATCGCATCTACGATCCACATTTACAATCCGCAAAACTACCACCATCTGCATACCGTTCCCACTTCGCACAAACGTCTCACCTTGAACCCACACACATACACATACACATACACACACCCCCAGCCTTCCCACACGCACCATCTCACGCCCACAGACCAAACCCATGCCGAAACACCGCCTCCGCGCCCCGGGGGAACCCCTCGCCGAACGTCCAGGCGACGACCCGCACATTCCCGAAATGCTCGCGCGGACCCTCTTCCGCGATGGCACCCTCAGACGCCGAGCAACTCGGGGACCAAGGCTAAGTATCTTCACCGAGGAAAATCACGCACGCACTAACCACGCGCAGACGCAGACACAGACACGGACGCACACCGTATCACCAGAAGACGCCCCCCGGGCCCCGGGCACCGCATCCCCCGTTTCTCCACCCACGCCCACGCCGTCGAACCTCGCTCGTCTCCCCGTCAGCATTGCCATCGAGCCCCGCGACGCCGAGCTCCGAGCCGGGGCCCGGCGGCCATTGGTACTTTCACGACGTGCGGAATAACCACTACGAGGAGACGCGCGTGTCGATTGGGACGCACTCGGAATGCACGACGTTGGCGCTGTGTCCGGATGCGGCGGCGCCGATGCGGTGCGTTTCTGGGGGGGACGCTGGGAAGTGGGGGGTGCGCGGGGTGAGGAGGTGGCTGCGGGCGTGGAGGGAGAGGAGGGCGAGGGAGGGGGTGGCGAGGGCGAGGGCGAAGGAGGGGGAGTTTGGTGGTGAGGGAGAGGGTGGTGTTGGGTGGGGGGAGTGCGGGGGAGGCTTCGGTTGGCTTGGATGATGCGGGGAAGAGGCCGGGAGGATCTTTAAAGGGTGTTAGAGGTAAGGCGAGGGATCTGGCGAGGAAGGGGACGAGGAAGTTGAGGACACTACAGCCGGGGCGCGAGGAGGTTCCGGCGTTGCCGAAAAAGGAGGTCTGGAAGCCGATGAGGAGGATCAGGGGCTTTCAGCATATCGAGTAGGTAGCTAGGTGAGTCCACAGGTAAGTGTTTTTTTCTTTTCCTGCATCTCGGGATATTTGCCAGGTGTTTGCCATGATAGCGGCGAGAATGTTCATATATGAGTAATACATTAGTTTTTCCTCCGCACGTACGTACTTTTTCTGCGTGACATGACCGCATAATCAGAGGACGAAATCGAATAGTGCGCCGGCCAAAGACTGCTAATACAAAACTATATCCCTCTTACAACGTCACATGCCCGCTGGTCTTGGCTGGGACCAAGATAGATATAGATGTCGGCCTCTCAGAGGACGCTGAAACGAACAGCAATATTCCCAAACACCTCACGTCAAATTTCTTGAGCCTCCGCGTCTCCATAGCTGTCAATCCCATCATCTACAAGTGCCCTTTTAATTTCTTCTCACGAGAGAGGTACGCGCAAAGCCTCGTATACCCAGCAGGATCCAATTAGACAAAAAATATATCAAGACATAAATTCACCGCTGACTCACCCAGTGCAAGGCAGACATCGCGCGTACTTACGAGGGAGCAGATAAGATGCGGGATGTCTGGCGAGTGGACGTTAGGAGATGCGAATGTGAACTCTGCATTCCGTTCCGAGGCGAGCTTGAAAGAGTGAATAGCTTGGCTCATGAACCGAAAACCGAGACCGATGGTAAGGGTTGACGGAACAAAAGGAATAGATCCACACTTTTCCCCGAAAGCACAATGAAACATAACCACTGGATCTGAGCACACCCTCCAAGGTATGGAAGTTGTCGAACCATCATCACCTTCATCCGAGACTTTGTGGATAAGACATACTCACTCATTTACGAGTGCATAGAATCCATCCCCCTTGATGCTTTGTCCCCATCACTGTCAAAACGACGCGGAAACATGACAAGGGGTCCAGAGCGGGTGAGGCAAGAACCAAAAGGAAAAACATACAACAGCAGGGATTCGCTGGTGGTCACCCACCCAACTACTAATCTGCCGATCTAAGGCTTGTGTATGGCAGAGCGGACGGGATGCCCAATTCTCCTTAGTCTATGGTCGTATGTGACAGCTTCCCAGTTATGAAAGTCTATATATTGAAAAATAAAGAGGGGGCTCGCCTATCCGTCGGCTACCAGCGGGATCATTTTGACTGATATGTGAACAGTGCAATATTATACTCGGGAAGATGGATGGCTTGAAATCGCTGGTTATGGATATCTACCATTTGGAGATCCTATTTCCTGGCATTTGGGGGGATCTAAATGCCATCACTTGCTGGAAGGAAGCGATCCATTCCTGCAACATAGGAACACAGATTCTACCACCCTTTCGGAATATCTTCACGGCATGAGATTTGTGGAATTTTGGGAGTAAATATGGCTTTCTTGCACCAACTAGAGTACTTTATATGCCGCAAATATTAAGTTCATCGATCGATGTAATTCTACTGGCCGTTGCGCATATGAATTATCTGAAAGGAGGATGAGCAGTCCAAAATGTAGCGTTTGTAGGCAAATATACTACTGAACTGAGCGTAAGTGATGTCCATAGAAACGCTTTTTAGGCTTCGATATATTTTCTGCTGGCTATTTTATTGGTATGGGAGCGTGGTTGTACTTGATAGTCTCTGCATTTCCCAGAACAGTAAATGATCAATTCTCGAACCATTCTTTGTCTCTAAAGTAATTGAAAATTCGAGGTTGAAGTCTCGCTACGCTTCTCTCTGAACATATCTTTCTTAAGCTTGTATCGAATCCACATTGTCATACCCGTAAGGTTATCTTCCAGAATCCACCCCATAATATAGTAAACCTCATTCGAAACCAATGACGTTAGAAACTCCAAGTTTCGGGGCTGGGCTCAAAGCCGCAGACGCAGCCCAGCTCGCTAGACTGAGAAGGCCAGTATTTCGCAATGACTACTAAACCCAATTGAAAACGGATAAGAGAGAGAGTTTTAGGCAGAGGAAATTACACGCTGACAAAGCTATGGGAGCTCATCAGCAAGGAAACCGGTAGAACACATAGCAGGATGGTAGTCAAACAAAAGTCTAGCAAAACAATTACGGGCATTACCTTTTAGATGCGAGGCCATGAACGCATTTCAGGATAAGGGCAAACAAGTCATCCACATGAAAAGAGAAAGATACGAAAGTCATTGATCGAGTGCGTATAAAAGGATTTAGGAATAGAACATATACATCCACTGCCTGAGGAAGGCGAGGCCAGTGGAAAGGTTATACTTGGAGTATTGTAAAAAAGAGAGCCTTGAGGTAGGGACAGAGTTTGACAGAGCGTATGTTCATTGATATCAAGCCTACAAATAGTAACCAAAGGATATTTGCCTTCTGCCTTACAGCAATACACGAATATTGACAGATCAAATGATTTTTTCTAAGGAATATAGCGAATCAATATCACCTCCTCGGTTGCCGAACTTTAAAAGATGTCGTCTGATGAAGCTCAAAAAATTAAGAGCATACAAGATCAACCTGTGATTATGCTATGCCAATCAAGGCTTTTTTGTAGTGGAGTCACAACGCAAATACATTAACAGTAGTTAGTTATACGAACAAGCACATTCAAAACTGGTCAGCGCTGTTATAATAGAACTAGAGTATAGATGGATAGATAGATAGATGGATGGATGGATATATAGAGTTGATAACGAACATGAAAGGACAATTTGAAGCAAATGATCTCTCTTCTGATGTATTTAGAGTTTCGTATTGTTCACTTGAACCAGCGGCATCAGTATTTCCAGTTCTTCCATACATCTCACCTGCACAATATATATGAGATGAGATCCTTTAACGCCTCCACAACCTTACGGTACATCTCGAAGGCGAGGCCAGTAGGCCCCGTCCATCAACAGATAAACAAATAGTACGATGTGCAACACGAAGTTGATTATCACGTTCAGCTAATAACTTTTAAGCAGCATGTACAATTAGACCATGGCTGTTCAGTAAAACTCAAAAATGGTCTAAAAACTGATCTTTTTATATGGTTATAAACAGCATACACACTGAATTTAAACATTAAAGTCATAGCTGATGGTCGTACCCAAAAAGTAATACTTCACACGGGAATTCCCACTATTCATACAACGCTTGTTGCCACCATTCACATCTATTATTAGCAGTCGTATCGGTCTGCAAACTTCCTAAGCCAGTAGATCCAATAACCACTGTCGTTGCATTGCTTTGGTACTCTGGAAAAAATGGCACTCTATCTCCATTAGGATTACCCGTCACAACAAAATTCATGATATATCTCTGCAAGACGGCCGCAACCGTAGCATTTACAGGCAATCCATCATCAAGAGTTGTAGTATCGCCATTGAAGAAGGTGTATGCGATATCTTCGCCGTGAAGTCCTGGTGGAACAGTAAAGTAGTATGAATGAGTTTCGTTAAGAAAAGCGGTGTTCAGGTAGCGAGTGTTGCAAGTAAAAGAAATCTCGGCTGTGATTAGAGATACTCGTTCGTAGATATTCGTGTATGGATAGGAGCCATTGTAGACTGGAGGGTATAGAGTCCCAGTTATGTATGCGATTGTGGAGTTGGATATGGTGGGTAAAACTGCGATAAGATTATGGGCGATATCGGCTTCAGTAGAAAAGAACGGAGATGCAAAGAATGCACCTTCGTTAGAATTATGTGTAGTCATAACCTTAACGTTTGTATCAAATTTGCCATCGAGAAGTAGTTTAGCTGGTAGTTCAGGTACGAAAGTGCCGTCAACTGTTGGTCCAAAAGTAAAAGTACCATAAGGGGCTGATCGTGCGGTAACGATTGTGTTAAGTCCGGCCAGAGTAGAAAAGTCTAGATTTCTCAAATCGGATACAGAGGTGATGTTGGTACCAATGAGTGCCTGTGCTTGTTTGATGACGCTTTGGAAGGTTGCCTCCTGCTGGGCATTTGAATACACGGGAGGGTATCCAGGACTTTGTAAGATAGCCTGGGAGAAAGGTACACTGCCATTGCTACCATATGCTGTAATCTGGTGCATGATAGATCCAGCTCCGGCACTTTCACCGAGGACTGTTACTCGATCTGCATCTCCCCCAAAGAGGTAAATGTATTTCTGTATCCTAGAAAGTTCGAATTAGCAAACTAGTGACCAGGCTAGCCTTGGATGGCAAGGGATCTTATTTACCATTCCAATGCAAATCTCTGGTCGAGAAGGGCAGCATTTGCGGTTCCACTTTCCTCAAATGTTGGACCAGACAGCCATCCCTAGATGGATATGGTTAGTTACTTTCCTTGGATTGCGCGAGTACCACATACAAATAAACCAAGCCTATAATTCATGGCAACATAGATCACACCTTCATCTCCATTCTCTTGACTTCTGGAAATCAAGGTAGCAGGATTTCCCGAACCAAATTTTGATCCGGCAACATAACCACCTCCATATATCCAGACCACAACTGGAGCTTTACTTTCGCCGCAAGAGTCATAGATAGACTTGGGGACAATGACATCGAGGAACAAGCAGTCCTCTGAAGTCAGTGGCGCTGGTGCTGGAAGTCCGGAGATAGTGAGGTTCTTCTCTACCGCTTCTACTTGTGCCTCGACAAATTTCACGGTGGTTGCGTTGGCGCCCCCTAAGAAGTTCAGAGCAACTTCTTCCCAGTATGGTGTTCCCTGGGCACAAATAGCGCCTTGCTGGCCATCATTGATGGTCCGGTTCACTTCAGGCTCGACTGGAGCTGAAAATCGAAGATTCCCTATGGGTGGTGCTGCGTATCGAATGTTTGAGAAATTATAATACTGTCCTGTCTCCTGTGATTATTTTCAGCACCTGCTCCAGAGCTTGAAGAATTGGGTTATGCATACATTGATCGTAGCCTGATGAAGAGTGTACTCAAGATCAACAACTGGCAGTGACGCATTAGTTGGCAATGCGTAAACTACCCGAGCTGCACTGGCAACAAATGCAACGGCCTTGATCGCAATCATTTTGGACTGACGAGAAGGGAAAGAATCTGCAACGGAGCAAATGGCATGAAAAGAACCATGACAGAAGGGGATTCATCTCAACTATATAACAAATTTTAGTAAGCGTGCATCTGCGCTGTTACCTCAGTGGCTGTTCACATAAGTCTCCAGGGCTTGCTTTGGTGCCGAAAATTTATATTAGAAATGACAAAGCATAAACTGTTGGTAGACTTGAAAACACCTAACATCCACTTCGATATTACTGTACGGAGTACTGTGGGAAATGAACAGCTAGCTGTGCACTAGCAACGGCGGAAGGTTTATGTTCCAGGATGATGACGGGATGGAAGATCTTATCGGCTAACAGCACTTGCAAGTGCTCACAGCTACTAATTTCCTGGCCACTTATGCTTGAGAATGCGGCGGGGAACTATCCCTTTTGGCGATACTCTCTCGATCCATTTTCAGGGGCTAGAAAACTAGCTCGGGGAAGGGAGCATTCCTAGAATCCTAGAACTAGTGAAGATCCCAACTCGTATCTAACTGAGAGTGAGATGTCTACGTGCGTCTAAGCCACACGCGAAATCTGCAAGTAGTTCTACCCGTGGACTGTAATACAAGTGGAAGGTGGGAAGGACAAGGCCGCTGGGAATTTCCGGCACCGAAATTCCCTTTCAAGCTGTATTACCTAGGTACCTAGGTACTTAGGTCGTACCACCGGTGTACGTACATGCAGGATTGTCTGTTTTGACTTGGAGGGTTGCATACAGTACAGTACGAAAATAAGATATCAATAGTTTCCAATCAATAACGTCGGAGATGAGAACACGCAAGGGTAAGAACTTCACATCAATGCTTGTTATTACTTGTATCAAGGTCTAGTAGGATTCCTGGGTACTATCCTTGATGTTCAAGACGACAACTACTGTAACCTTACTGTTTACGAACAACTCGGAACAACGCCTCAGCCTTACGCTCGAGCCTTCTGCATTCACAACCACATTGCACATTGCACATTGCACATTGCACATTGCCATCATATTACTTACCAGGTAGTTACTGGCTGACTGTCTACCAAGAAGCATCCGAGGTCTACCCTACAGTTACTGATGTAAATGATTCGACTCGCACATCATGTCTACAATCGCGCAGCCTCGAGAAAGCTCCGTCAATGGGCGTCGCGTACCCTTACTCACAACACCCACCTCCTCAACACGACCGAGTTTAGATCATACCCGTTCGTCTGAGCCTTCCCCTAATCGAGGATCCTCGATCGCGATACCTCGACGCAATCGTGCCGCCCTGCGAGAATACTATAACCTCAAGAAAGGACAAGATGCTACTGCCGACGATGCCGCATCCGAGGTCTCCTCAATCCACTTTGATAGTGAAGTTCAAGAGAGTGAGATGGACAAAGATGGATTTGACGGCGAGAAATATGTGAAAGAGGTTCTGGAGAAGCAAACACTAGGAGAACTCCTACGGACTTATAATGGAGTGCTGACTGATATACGGGCTTTGGATGCAGAGAGAAAGGCACTGGTTTATGATAATTATAGTAAGTTAATTACGGCAACAGAGACGATCAGGAAGATGAGAACGAATATGGACCCGTTAAACCCAATGGCTAGTACGTTGGACCCGGCTATCGCGAGTATCTATGAGAGGGCTGAAAAGATTAAGGGGGAGTTGAAGGAAGGGATTCCAGAGGCACAGAGGAGGCTTATGGAGATGGGGGTAGAGGAAAGGGCAGCATTTCAGAAGAAACAAAAGATGAAGAAACTTGTGTTACGAGTACTGGAAACACCCGAGAACCTGAGAACCTTGATAGCGGGGGGTAACGAAGAGGAGGCTAAATCGGAATGGGAGAAAACGTTGGCTTTGTTGAGAAGATGGAAAGAGAGGGGGGTGGGCGGTAGTGATGTGCAAGCCTGTATCGAGGATGGGGAAGCAGCTTTGAGGGGTGAGCCTCCAAATGAGCAGAGTTGGGTCAACATAAAGGCAAAAAGAATCTCATAACAGTGGTGACAACGGCACACGAATCATTCTTGTATAACATGATTACAGACACACGAATATCGTATAAACTGGCAGGGACACCCCACAATCTTACCAATTCACCTCATCCTTGTGAATGATATCAAAGGGATCCCTATCGACCTCGCTTACCGCGATATCCGCTTTCCCCTCCATGGCTTCCGTTAACGCAGACTGCATTCGATCCTTTAGAAACGCCCTCTCTGTGTTGCTGTGGAAGGCAGTAACAACACATTTACCCTGCTCAACAGCGGCCAATGCCTCATGATGGCTCAATTCTCCCGTGAATAACAAGTCAACATCCAGCCCATTCAGCATTGATCCTCCAGATCCAGCACAAATTCCAACGGAAGAAATTTCAACAGAAGACTTTTGCCCTTTAGGTATGGATTGTGGAACCGCTACAGAAAGTCCGGATATACGGCCATCGACTTGAAGTGATGATTGTATCCGTGCAACAAGGTCTCCTAGTCTTTGAGGTTGCTTAAATCGGACGATCCGGCCATACCCGGCACCTTCGAATCCATTGGGTATATCCTTGACGGCATTGATAATTGAACGTTCATGGTCGATAGACTCGACACCGATGCTATTGAAGTTCAGTCACATGTCACGGGTTGAGTGGGCAGGGAGGAAAGGAACCTACGCTGGATCCTTCTTCAATGGCCTATTAGTGACTATGTCAGCAAGCCAGTCATTGAGGCCTTCTGGTGCAGCATCTACGGCGGTATGAGGGCTGTAAACACTGATACCTTCTTGGGCAAGGCGGAGTAGAGAATTCTGTTGGGAGTTGGCGAGAGTGACTGCCTTCAAAGGTCGGAAAATGATAGGATCTTGTGAATGAATTAGTTTTATGATGTCTTTGCTTTTTTGAAAATCAAGTCTACTTACGATATGTGACAATGACAGAATCTTTTCTTCGGATAGCTTCGTCTGCAACCCCCTTTGTGAGATCAACAGTCAAAAGAACCGAGTTCTTGAGATAATTTTCGCGGTGCGGTGCCTCCAACAAAACTTAGGAATCATCAGTGAAAGCTTCACTCCATAGATGTCAGAAAGAAACTCACGTCCCGTGTTATCAAAACTACTATCAGCGAGTTTCTCTGGATACCTAAAATGTACAGTGAGTGAGTGAGTGGTGGATGGATGGGATTTTTGATTTTTTTGATTCACAATGACTTACAACTTTCTCACAGCCGTCACAACGGCCTGAGTAAATGGAGAAGAAGTTGTAGACATTTTCCTTTTCGATTTTACGATGTTCTTGGAAATTATCCCCGAGAACATCACAGTTATTGATATCGAATGCACAGGTATATGGTTTGTCCACCCACATCCGTGGATGTTGATGACTTCCAGGTTTCTCCAAGAGTTCAAGGTTTCTTAAAGCGGCGGCACTTCCTTCCTCATCATCGCAATCGCAATCCAAATCCCAATCCCCGATTTCGCATAACAATTTGGAGAAAATCCATTACACCCCATTATCTGACATATATCACCATTTCACTACCACAGAAAGGATGGCAGAAGGATCAGGTGTATCTGCCGAATCTCTCAAGCTCAAGATCACAGATTTGCTGAATGCAAGTCATGTTGAAATCGAAGACATGTCAGGTACGAATACCCTCTACTGCCCCGCAATACCCCCGCCATACTGATTGATTTTGGCCCTTAGGAGGTTGCGGTCAGGCATTTTCCGCGGTAATCGTTTCACCGCAATTCGAGAAGAAGACTACATTGGCAAGGCATAGATTGGTAAATGGTGCTTTAAAGACGGAGATTGCGGCTATACATGCCTGGACTCCGAAGTGCTACACGCCAGAACAATGGGAGAAGCAGAAGGAGGATGGCAAGGAGGCAGTTGCGCCAGGAAAGAATACTACTGGTGAGGTTGTGGATGGAACGACTGCCTGAGGAGAGGAATGAGTCGTAGTTCTGGCGCAGAACATACTCAAGTTACAGCTTCTGGGGTGGTGAGGATAACTTGATGACGGGGAATCAGTTTTCCAGAAATGATGGGCCGGGGGGAAAGGGGTTACGATATACCAAGGCATCACTAGGAAGGAGAAAACTCATATGCGATTGAGACCTTGTGTAGAGGAGAGGGTCATATGGATGCCATCTCGCCTAGGCACTTGTGGAGTGGTAAAGCAACATGAAGCTCTGGGTTTGTAACCGTCATACTGCTACTTCTCACCCCCGGCGTCGCGAATACTAGGGCCAGTATCTTCCAGAGCACGTGTGCCGTACTCATACAACGATGGGTTCCTCAGCCACAAGTTGCCTAAGCTCCTGCATCCTCATTTATACAAGGTCCAGCATACTATTCAAGTCTTCAAATAAGTCAAGACAATGACAAGTATCATGCAGCAAATTGACCAAGCCTGTTTCTGGTCCCCAGGCAAGAGTATCTCATTGCTAGTGATCATGTCTGAACTTTACTGACACGCTGTGCAATAACACTAAAAACTGCAATGGATGATATGAATAGAACTATGTTGTAGAACTATAATCTATAAGTCAGAAGTAGGCCTTTAAAGATTTCTACCGCCAAAGAAACCTACTGCATTCCTTGAATATGTACTCTCCTCAGCATCGGTTCTTGCTTCAACGAAGAGACGTCGAAGATTTGGTAAATTTGCCTTGGAGAAAGCCATTGTCAGTTTCGCAATTCCATTAAGAGGAAGGGGATAGATGTTACCATGTTAAATCGCAAACCTCAATAAGTTTACCAACAATTTTGTTTCATATAACTTTGACTTTATTTGACTTTGTTTGACAAGGGATTATTACCATCTGAAAGCATGATTGATTGCTTATCCCCTGTTCTTTCAATAACTACTAGCGAGGTCCTCCACAAAGCGCACCAGGCTGAAGGTACCTACCTATCAACAATCATCATTTTGACAGCAACCTTATACAACACAACACGATTTACGAATCTCACGATTCACCCCTACCCTTCTCTATCTCACGAAACATACCCGCAGAATTGTATCTGAAAATCTGAAGACTCACGATAATCGACGACTTCCACGAACTGTGGCCTTATTGTTAAACGACAACTAAGCCATAGGCGTATGAGGGGCACCCTCAAGGTCGCCGTCTGTGTGAGCGATGGCGGTAAATAGAATCAAAGGGGCCTTCGCGCCACCCAAGAAGGGCGAAACTTATGAATTGAGAGCGGGTTTAGTATCTCAATATGCCTACGAGCGCAAAGAAGCCATTCAGAAGACCATCATGTCCATGACCTTGGGCAAGGATGTGTCTGCGCTGTTTCCCGATGTTCTTAAGAACATTGCTACAGCAGATTTAGACCAGAAGAAGCTGGTATATCTGTATTTAATGCATGTTAAGGCCGTTCATTCGGATTGGCTTGAAATAGTGTGCTAATGTTTCTTTAGGAATTATGCCAAATCGCATCCCGACCTTTGTATTCTAGCGGTCAATACCTTCGTACAAGATTCTGAAGATCCAAATCCACTGGTGCGAGCTCTTGCGATACGGACAATGGGTTGTATTCGAGTAGATAAGATGGTGGATTACATGGAGGAACCGCTACGGAAAACGTTAAGGGATGAATCACCATACGTGCGAAAGACTGCAGCAATCTGTGTTGCCAAATTATTTGACCTTAACCCTACAATGTGTCTCGAAAACGGCTTCTTGGAAACTCTGCAAGAATTGATCGGAGATCCCAATCCTATGGTAGTTGCCAACTCGGTGACCGCACTCGTGGAAATCAATGAGACTGCACCAGAGACAAAGGCTCTACAGATCACATCTTCGACATTAAAGAAAATGCTTATGGCTTTAAACGAGTGTACTGAATGGGGAAGAGTTACAATTTTGTCTACTTTGGCAGATTATCATGCCTTGGATGTCAAGGAGTCGGAACATATTTGTGAAAGAGTATCTCCTCAATTTCAACATGTCAACCCAAGTGTTGTCTTGGCTGCTGTCAAGGTTGTTTTCCTTCATATGAAGAACGTCAACGCGGATTTAGGAAGCAATATTTGAAGAAAATGGCTCCACCACTTGGTAGGTGGAACATCCATGATCAGGAAGAATTGCGCTGACTGCTCTATAGTAACCCTTGTTGCATCCGCCCCAGAAGTCCAATATGTTGCTCTGAGGAATATTGACCTCCTCTTGCAAGCGAAGCCAGACATTCTCAGCAAAGAACTGAGAGTGTTCTTCTGCAAATATAACGACCCTCCATATGTTAAATTCCAAAAATTAGAGATCATGGTACGGATAGCAAATGACAAGAATGTTGATCAATTGTTAGCTGAGCTCAAAGAGTACGCTCAGGAAGTCGATATGGATTTCGTTCGAAGAGCCGTTAAGGCTATTGGCCAAGCAGCCATCAAAATTGAGAGCGCAAGCGAAAAGTGTGTTAATACACTACTCGATTTAATTGCCACAAAGGTCAACTACGTGGTACAAGAGGCCATCGTAGTTATCAAAGATATCTTCAGAAAGTATCCAGGATATGAAGGAATCATTCCAACCTTATGCAAGTACATCGACGAATTAGATGAGCCAAATGCACGTGGGGCTTTGATCTGGATCGTCGGTGAGTATGCTGAGAAGATTAGCAATGCAGACGAAATCCTTGCTGGGTTCGTAGAAGGTTTCATGGAAGAGTTTACACAAACTCAACTTCAAATCCTCACAGCTGTCGTCAAGTTGTTCTTGAAGAAGCCTGATAATAATCAGAGTCTTGTTCAAAAAGTCTTACAAGTATCAACGGCCGAAAATGACAACCCTGATCTCAGAGACAGAGCTTATGTATATTGGCGTTTATTATCAGGTGATCTCTCAATAGCAAAGGTATTCATCGTCAATTCCCTATCCCTAAGCTCAATAATACTAACTGTAAATCCAGAACATCATCCTCTCCGATAAACCCCCCATCACCACAACAATGTCGTCCCTCCCTCAAGCCCTTCTTGACCAACTCTTAACCGAACTTAGCACTCTCGCTTCCGTCTACCACAAACCTCCTGAGACATTTGTTGGGCAAGGTCGTTACGGTGCCGATGCTATCCAAAATGCTGCCATTCAAGAACAGCGCCAAAATGCCGTCGAAAACCCCATCGCAGCCGCCGTTGCCGCAGCTGCAAACGGTGCCCCTACGCCAAACAACGCGGAAAACCTCCTCGATATTGACTTCGACGGTGCGGCTCCAGCAAGTGCCGATGCACCTCCGAGTGCCGGGGCAAGTGGATTGGAAGGATTGGCGGGAACACCACAAAGGGTGGATAGTCCGGCTGGCGGGGCAAATGCAGGTGGTAGTATGGCGGACATGATGGGCTTGTTTGATGCTCCAGTTCCAGCTCCAGCTGTAGGCGGAATGGGAAATGACATGATGAATGGATTTGCAGGGTTGGATCTGAGTGGGGCTAGTCAACCACCCAGTGCCCAAACACAATTACAGCAAGGCGGAAAGAAAACCAACGAGGATCTGTTAGGGATGTTCTAGAGAATTAGCGACGTGAAACGGAAAATAGCGGAGGCGAGTGGATATTCGACAACGCCAGTGATGGTTAGAGATTAGCAAACCTAGTATTTATGTATGTATTCAAATCGATCAAATCAGTGTAAATAAAGGTACGACGCAGTGATCTTATAACCTACAACTAGGTGCCATAAATCAAGCATCAAACCAGTCACACACCAAACCAAACATACCCGCTAAAACAGAACACCACAGAAATTCACAACAATCACAGTCACAGCAAAACAGATCATCATCAAACCAAAACTCTGCATCCTAAATAACGCTACCTACCTAATTACCTACCTACCTACCTACCTACCTACCTACCTACCTACCTACCTACCTACCTACCTACCTGATTTTCTCTCTCTCTCTCTCTCTCTCAAAAAAAAAAGAGAGAGAGAGAGAGAGAGAGAGAGAGAGAGAGAGAGAGAGAGAGAGAGAGAGAGAGAGAGAGAGAGAGAGAGAGAGAGAGAGAGAGAAAGCTTCATCCTACTACACCTAGCACCTAGCTACACATGATCAACACATGTGAGCACCGAGGAAGCATGGTAATAGATACGTAGATACGTAGATACGTAGATACGTAGAGGCCCAGGCTGGGGAAGCGAGAGAAAAGGGGTGGGTTGTGCCTTTGGGAATTGAGGATATCTAGCTAGGGATGTAGGTAGTGGAGGTAGGTAGTGGAGGTAGGTAGGTAAGGTATATTAGTGGAAACGTTGCAACTCAAGGGGGGAGGGAGACGGAGGTCGTATTTTTTGATTTTTGATTTTAAATTTAAATTTAAATTTAAATTTTCGTCGCGTTGCGAGGCTTGGTGAGAAGAGAGTATTTCACGTTTTGAGATCGCAGAGGTGACGGACGTGACGTGACGTGATATGTGATCATGAGCTCATCTAATTAATATTTTTCTTCTTTTATTCATTTTTGGTTTCCTTCTCCCTTATATTTGTATGCTGTAATCCTTCCATCCTTTCTTCCCAGAAACCCATTCATGTCGTCATACCTAGGTGAGCAAACTTAAAAACGCCATCCGTGTCCATGTATGTATGCTATGAGAGGAATGGCACGATCCCAGCAAAAAGATTCTGTATCCTCTCCTGAAGGTACCCAGCCATTTGTCAAAATCTAATCATCGAATTCTCCTGGTTCTAATCTCCCTTCCTCCCCTCTGCTCTCCCAAATTAAAACTGTTTGACCCCCTCTACCAACTCCTGAACCTTTGATGAGATGCCCGTTCCACCCTCTTTGCTATTTGCTTTCTTGGCAGCATGCTCACTAATCTTCATCAATTCACTCACGAAACTCTCGCCCCACCAAGCACTCGTATATTTGAAGACATATTTTTCCAATTTCTTGAAATTGATTTCTCTTTGCTCAGGAGACATCGTTACCGCCTCATGGATTGCATCGGCGAGTTCTTCCGTATTCCATGGGTTAACGATGAGAGCACCATTGAGAGATTGCGCCGCACCAGTGAATTCGGAGAGAATCATTACACCGTGACGCTTACGCTGTGTGGCGATATATTCGTACGAGACGAGGTTCATGCCATCGCGAGTACTAGATACGAGACAGGCGTCCGAGACGGCATAGAGAGCCGTGAGTTCTTCGAAAACTAACTGATCGATGGAGGAAATGAATGGGCATGAATTCGATGGTACCAAAGCGCCCGTTGATACGACCGACAAGTTCGTTGACGACAGCACGTAGGTTTTGGTATTCTTCAACATCTTGCCGGGAGGGAACGGCGACTTGAACAAGTACTACCTTTCCAATCCATTCGGGATTGTTCTGTAAGGAAAACTTCCAGGGCGTGTAGTTTTTGGGGGACGCCCTTGATGTAATCTTAATCTGTCAACTCCGACGATGAGTTTGACACCTTCAAATTTCCGCTCTAGCTGAGCGATACGCTCTGTAACGGATGGCTTTTGGAGAGCTTCGATGAACTTCTCCGGGTCGATACCAATAGGGAATGCCGCTACTGTGATATATTTACCACGGAACTCGACTCCCGTTTGGCGTTGTTTGGGTTTCCCTGTATCTTGTTAGCTGAAGTTCAGAAGGGCAGCGTTTGTACTGACAAAATTTCTGGAGCAACTGCTCAGGAAATGCCTCGCATAATCGTATGTATGGAAGCCGATTAAGTCGCAATGAAGGACACCCAGCAACAAGGATTCTCTCACAGGCAAGATTCTGATATATCTCGCTGGAGGGGAAGGTGTATGGAGGAAGAAGCCAATCTTGACGTTCTTCTTGCTCGAGCCGATTTCATCGCGCAACATTTCTGGGAGAAGCATAAGATGGTAATCATGGACCCAGATCAAATCCCCATCTTGTACATCCTTTGCAATCGTTTTGGCAAAGAGTCTGTTAACCTCCTTGTACGCGGCCCATGACGATTCGTCGAATGTTAATCTCTCCTGGATGGTAATGGAATAGAGGCCAAAGGATCGAATCTGTAGACATTATTAGTACCTGCAGGAGTAACAAGACATGGCTAGTAGAGAATACATACTGGAGAACCCGTTGTAATGCCTATCAGCCAATTCGTCATCGATAAAAAAACTGGATGAGCGTCATATTCGTCCTTCAGTCTCTTGACCAAAGGTTTAGCCTCAACATCTGGCACCTCCAAACCTGGCCAGCCATACCACTGAAACGTCGTAGTCTTTGCCAACCCACTCAAAACCTGTTACCAAGCCACCAGAGGATTGAGAGAAACTGTATTGTCCATCGTCCGCTCGCTTGATTGTAATAGGTAATCTGTTGGATACCAGAAGTAATCTGCCAGAAGCTTTGGCTCCTCGTCGACCAAAGAAGGCATGTTGTAGTTATTTGTTGAATTTGAGGTTGAAAAATCGAAGTAGTGGCAGATCTAGAAATGCTATAGATCAAGTAGATTTTCAAGTCTAAATAGACCTTTTTGGACGGAAGCTGTTGAAGAAGAGAGAAAGAAAAGAATATGATGCGAAGCTTCACAAGCTGCGAGCTGCGAGCTGCGAGCTACTAGTGACAAGCGGGTGTTCCCGGTAGGTAAGGCTAATATGGGTATCTACTGTATCTATGAGTTGGATAAATTTTCCCCTCAAAGAAAAAGAAAGCAAGCAAGGTGTGAGTTTTTGTTTGGGCGTATGAGTGAGTGTGTGAGTCTGCGAGTGTGTGAGCGTGAGCGTGAGCGTGTGAGTGTATGAGCGTATGAGCGTGTGAGTGATTTTCGTTTTCTTCGTTGGCAAGCAAGCTGTGGACGCTTGGGAGTGAATGATTTCCAAGGTTAAACTTGGAAGAGCGTCGTTAGTAGCTTTTGGAGAAAGGTCGAGATGCTTTCAATACCCGTGGACCTGGACCTCCCAGTATTCAATGGCGATTATATTTATATGAAGTTCAAACGTCTCAAGTTCTTTTTTTCTTCTCTTTGGGTATCAACTCAACAATAAAGAGACAAGAATAAGAAAAGAAAGGATTCAATGTCAGGATTTCTAGGTGACTTGACTTTTATCAGGTCTATATATAATATTAATAAGTACGTTGAGTAGAGTACAAAGAAATAAGTCACTATGGTTTTTTTTGGTGGGGTGATGATGGTGTTGATGCTTGTTATGACAGTATTTTATCTTCCCCGCCAACGAGAACATGGAATATTACCTTGTAGCTACTGTATCATGAGGTGGTGGGCAGCAATTACCTCATCGCCGGAGAGTTTAAGGAGGTTTTCCTCCATCCATGCCATGCCGTGCCGTTGCCCATTGCCATGGATGAATGGATTCGAGAAGTTACGAGAGATTTCGAAGTGAAGTAACAAATAATATATGAAGATATAAAGATATGAAGATATCCTTCGCGATTATATATTACATAATATATAATATATAATAAATATATCACCGATATAAAGGTTATTAGAATAAGTATTATAAAACATATTAAAAAATAATCGAGTCTTGCTTGATATATAAAGGTATTAACTAATTACGATATTATATTAGTTTAAAAATATATATAAAAAAACAAAAATGATAAAAGTATTTAAAATTTAGTATTTAAAATTTATTAAATTATATTTAAATTATATTTGAATTATTATTTTTCTTATTAAAAATTCTATATATAACACACCTAAGCTAATTTAAACTTCGATATATATTTACATCTATAGAATTTCGAAAATATAAAAAATTAATCGAAAATAAACTAGAATTTTAAAATGTAAAAAGGAGAATTAAATATACATTTAAAATCCTTAAAGTAATAGCAAAATTCGTTAAAAAATAACAATGTAAATGAAAAAAAATATTTTATAATACTTATTCTAATAAATCTCCGTATATTAAATAGAATAAGAGAGCTCTAAAGTACGTAGTAGGTAATCTTAGAAGCTTACTAATTAATAGTAATAGGATAATAATTAAATACTTATATTAATCAATTTCATTTATCTATATTTTTATTATTTTATTATTAAATCAAATAATTATCATTTACAAAAAATGTTCTTTAAAACTATTATGTATGACTCTACTTACTTGTACTACTATGACCTAGGTTACCTAAATACTACTACCTACCTATCTAGGTACTCCCCCTCCTCCCTTCTCTCGAGTCTCTACTCACGTGAGTCAAAGGATGAAGATAAATCCTGGTCACCGTACAATTCAACCCCGCAGCAAACGAGTTACAGAGCAGTAGGACTGTACCGTGTACAGTACAGTACCGTAAGATACATGTAAAAAAAACCCTTGGAAAGTCAGAACACATTGCCGATATGGATTATCGATATCCATGGATGTGATAAGTCTTACTTACTTGGGTACGTGCTCGAGTTATTTGAGTAGGTAAGTAAGTACCTAGGTAGGTACATACTCTAAAGTCTGTACTAATAGTAGGTAATAATGTTGCTTTGCCTTAGTTCTACCTTGCCTTGCTTTGCCTTGCCTTGCCTTGCCTTGCCTTGCCTTGCCTTGCCTTGCCTTGCCTTGCCTTGCCTTGCCTTGCCTGCCTTGCCTTGCCTTGCCTTGCCTTGCCTTGCCTTGCCTTGCCTTGCCTTGCCTTGCCTTGCCTTGCCTTGCCTTGCCTTACCTCACCTTACCCACCTACTAGATAGGTAATTGCAAAATGTGTGAAGAAAAAAAAAAAAAGATCTCCATTATTTCAAACAAGCGTTGACTGAAATGAAGGATAACCTTACTCTGACGGATATAATTACAGAGCCCAGTCCAGTACAGTACAGTACAGTACAGTACTGGTGGTACCCGACTTGCATTTAAACCCTATCTGCGATGACTGTACAATCGCCGTTGAGTTAGCACTTTGGATTGGAGATGTTTACAGAGTACAGAGTACAGAGTAATTACGAGGGAGGGACCTTAAAGGTATGTATCTAGAACGATGGATAAAGACATCTAACTCTGATGCGTTGGTAATTCCATGGATTGCAAAGCTCATCTCATCCATTCAAATATCATATGACCGACCTCCTATTTGGGACAACAATATTCAAAGGCTAGCTGGAGGAGAGTAATCTTCATCACAATCATCAATCACATCTTCATCTTCGTCTCCATATGTTGGGACCTCAGCTTCCTTCACTCTCCACTAGACAGACCTTGATTTATTAGTATATTCGATCCTCCTAAGCAGAAAAAAACCTTGTCCTGCAGAAGGGCGGCTGTTCCACAGAGTACATAATGGTTGGTGCCCAATCAACAAGTATCGCTCATTCACTTATCGGATCAAGTAGAACTACTGTAAGTCAGAAGACGAGAGTTTGCAAAATTCGATCGGAAGTGCTGGCAACCAATGCTTTTCCCATGGTTCCAGAGGAAAATCCTGGCAAACACCCGGCTATTGTTAATCATCCCACCTACCGAGATATTTTCTTTTTATCATGAATGATAAAATTTCAACCACGCCGCAGCATCGAAGCACGACACTTCCGGTACCGTTTGGCTGGTGCCTAAGTGTACTGCAACCTCATCATGCGGGTAGTTGTCAGTCAATGATAAGAATACGTTATCAATACCTATACCAACCTATCTAGATTTCCTCTTGGATAACTTCACCTCCGATGATTTTCCGGTAGATGGTAGCTTCAAAAGTGGGCAGCAGATATACCAGTGCTAGGTATGTTCAAATGCTCGAGCAAAGGAGTTCAATCTGATACTGAAAGAGAGAAAAAAAAAAGGTATAAAGTGACATACTTGAAAAGGATTCATCACCATCGCCATGGATCTCCAACTTCGCCGAGCCACCGTGGATGACATTCCGCAACTTCATCCACTCATTGATGCATCGGTCCGAGGTCTCCAAGCCGAACATTACACGCCAGCCCAAATAGCCGGTGCTCTCAAATCAGTATACGGAGTTGATACCCAACTCATCAAAGATGGAAACTACTTCGTCGTGACTTCTGGAGATTTGATAGTGGCAAGTGGAGGAATATCTTATAGATCTACGCTGTATGGAGGAGATCAATTTGCGACTCGCGATTCCAAACTCTTAAATCCCGAAGTGGATGGCGCCAGAATTCGTGCTTTCTTTGTTCATCCTAATTGGACACGACGAGGAATTGCTGGCATGATTATTCGCGCGTGTGAGAATGCTGCAATAGAAGCGGGTTTTAAGAGAGCTGAGATTGGCTCAACTTTGAGTGGAGTTGCTTTCTATGAGAAGATGGGGTATGAGGCATTGGGAAGATCAGATGCTCCGTTGGATGATGGATTGGTATTGGAGATTGTGAAGATGGGAAAGAGTTTGGTGTGAAGAGACTCTTGGCATGGGGTTTGAATGGTAGACTGGTAGACTGGTGTCTCGCGGGACCTTAATCTTTTGCAGGGTCACTTGTCATGATCGGATTAGGGGAGAAACAGTTTTGGTGTGCCAACGTGGATGGAGCCCGGGGCCCGAGAGCCGATGCATCGAGTCCTGCGAGAGATCCAAAACGTTGTGAAGGGGAATCTCGATCCTTTTGCTGATATAGTCGGGGAATTAGCAGAATCTGAACCCATCCGTCATCCACGGTAGATCTCTACCCCAATTGTGATGCCAATAAATCGTGTCCAGGTAAGCTCATAACGTTTTCTTTTGGCTTCGCGATTATTGAATTCAAATCGACAGAATCGTAAATCTTCTTTCTATCCGGATTCCTTTTGGTCATACAGCACCTATGCTACGGTAAGACTGTATCACCGTTGATCTAGATTCTCGATGTGCAAATAGAATCTACTGTAGGAGACTTAGTGCGTGCCCAATGAGTTAGAAAGCGGGTAGCAACAACGCAGAAAGGGTCTGCTGGCCGACACGATGATACTCGGATAGCCTACCGATTTTGCCACCTTCGAACGGCACCTTGGTTTGGTTGGTTTAGTGACGGATCTAGACTTTATGCAACATGTGACTAGCTACAGTAGGAGACTCGCGTGAAACAAGTTTGAACCATTTATTCTTATATTTTATCTCGGACGCGGCGAAGAAAGTTCTTTAGGAATCAGGATCGGGACTTGTATATCAAGTAGTTTCGTTCCTCCCTAGGTATACCACGTTCCAACAGCGTCCACGACCGGCTGCCGGTTAAGATGAGGCCCATGAGGGATTCAAGGAGCTGAAAAGTGGAATTCCACGACCGGCCGATAGCCTTGACAGTTTCGGAATCAATTGAAAATCGAGATGAAGGGGGTTTTTTTTTTCTTTCTTTCTTTTTTCCCTTTTGTCTTTTCCCTTCATATCTGTGGTATTTCGACAGGCGATGGATGTCTTGATTGCATGGCTTTTGATTCCTCCCTATTAGGTACCTGTTATCTATGGAGTACATCGATGCATTCTCTGTAGTTTTCGATTTGGAGATGCTCGAATGTACCTACCTACCTAATTTTATGAATCACCAGCAGACTCTATCTACTCCGTACATATGGAGCCCCAATGGTTTGGCATGGATTAATTTGACTGGATTGATTTGAATTGAATTGATTTGAATTGAATTGAATTGATTTGAATTGATTTGAATTGATTTGAATTGAATTGATTTGATTTGATTGAATTGATTTGAATTTGAATTGATTTTGAATTGAATTGAATTGAATTGATTTTTGAATTGATTTGATTTGAATACTCGAGTGAAGTTCAACCCTGTACTTGTGCTAGACTGTACTGTGAGCCTGTAACAGGGATTGATTGATTGATTGACTGATTGATTGATTGATTGATTGATTGATTGCATATTTGAATAGAGTGGGATACGTATCCCGTATCCATCCATCTACAGTACCTATCCATCATTGACAATTTGACATCTATCTGAACGGGTTTGACATCGGCCAGGTTACCACAGTATCGATACTGTACGTACAGACAGCACTGCAGTCTGTAGCACCACGCGGCCACGCCCTCGTGAAAGCTCCTCGGCGCAAGGGCAAGGGTCCGCTACCAAGGCCCGGCCCCCGATACATGATAATTAGAACTCAAGCGTATTAGATTGTTTGGATGTCTGTTTGGATTCTGGAAGAGCTGGAGCGCTGCGCTGGGATGCTTGGCCGCTCTATTTGGGTTGAGTCCGAATGTCTGGAGTCTGGACCGATGGGAGAGCTTCTTAGCTCCTTCTACGGCGTATTCCGAGCCCACCGTACTGTACTGTACTGATTATACGGAGTCCTACCTGCTAGGGACGAATGGATCGAGAAAGATCCCTGGTCAATCGGAATCGAGGATTGATCATTGAACTTATCATATCTGTTGTGTTTATATAATATAAAGTACAGTATTTTGTTTCTTTGCTTTGGAGCGTCATGAACTTATGATGTACGAGGTGGATACATATCTCGATGTTTATTATTCAATCATGCGGATGGAATTGAGTACCTGCCTAGGCGGGTATATTATATATATCTGCATATGGGAATATATTTAGATGATATATCATATATAATAATATATATTCATATATCAATACCCGTATACTAGGTATCTAGATGATATAATAATATATAATAATATATACTAATATATAATAATATATAATAATATATAATAATATATAATAATATATAATAATATATAATAATATATAACCTATTTATATATCTATATATCTTTATATTTATATATTTATATATCTACCTAGGTGTATAATATATCTATATATTCATATACTCATGTATTCATCTATCTATCTAGGTATACAATACATAATACATAATACATAATATACATTTATCTTTATTATCCTTTTTATAATTCCTCTTTATTTTTCAAAGTCGTTTTCTATATATATTCTAGGAGGTTCGATAAAGTCGGTATTCACGCCCAGAAGTCTTGGCACACATCATCTCGATTGGTGGAGATCATAAATTGTCGGTATCCACTTGTATTCGCTTCGACCAATCATATCAATCTCATGCCGATTGGTAAAGATGGTCCATTGATTTTAAGATCTCTGCAACTTGCCAGAATGCTCGATGAATCGCAACTTAACTGCATCATCAGTCAATTTCCCAGGTAAGAAATTCAAATATGCAAAGATGAGGCCAATTTCAAGCGTTCATAATAATATGGAGATCCATCATCCCATTAACCATCCCTTTGAGCAAAAAAAAAAAGAAATAAAAAACTTCAATATCTCAACGACGATAGTTAGTTGTTACCTTGGTCCAAATTGATCCCATACCACCTTCTCTTGTCAAATCATACATACACATCTTTGGCCTCTGGAGAGTCAAGCGGTACCGAAGCAACTTGGTCTTTTGGAGACTCTATCAGTCTTTGTATTTATCATCCATCATTCCCGTTCGCGAACTGCACATACCGCAATACATATATTATATATATATCTACAATCACTCGAAAAGCGCGTCGGTGTCAATCAACCATTGCAACCCCCCCTCCCCTCCAACTGCAATATAAGATTATCGCCACTCGACCCCTCACCCAATATTCCACCAATAGGCCGAGTGTGATAGTATCTAACGGCCGATTGCAATGGGTTCTTTACAGTAGTGTATTACTTCATATAACTTTGGATTGTCTCGGCGACTATGAATCAGGAATCTGGCGTACCTACGGTTACGACTGGTTCCCATCCTCGAAGACCTCCGGCCCACCTCTCAGTATCCTTGAGACACGATGTACCCGCAATTGAAAACGAAAAGCCAGCTTCAGACACCTTGGTGCATACGGACACTGCTATCAAACCAGACGGTAGTCCTACCTCACCTTTTAGGAAACAGACATCAGACGGATCAGAAGATACCTCTGGGACGAATGTGAATGAATGGTTCGATCGCTCCAACGCACGTCCGGCGGTCGCTATCAACCAAGACTCGGGAGAAACCAGTAAGTGCTAGAATAGGAAGCTTCACCAGCTTCTGTAGGTTAACACATTCGCAGGTGACCCTCCTTACTTTCTTCAGCAAAGCTCCAATGATGACACCGATTCAAGCAAAGAGTTGCCCCTTCGATCTAAGCGACACCTCCTGCATCCATTAAACGACATATCAAGATCTCGGGATGGCAGTGCTTCGGACGAGTACCGCAGTATCATTGACGATTTGACAATTGAAAACCAAAAACTGAAGGAGAAATTAAGAAGATATGGACGTTCATCTGTCGCACACTTGGAGAAGGAAAAGCTCTTCGAGGTCAAAGTACACGCCTTATCGGCACGCAAACGAAGGGAATTGGAAGAGCTTCTTCACACGTTCTCTACTAGTTTAGGAAGTTCATCAGAAGACCTCGTGATCAAGGGTCCATCGAGTCATCCATCAAGGGCTCATCAGCCTTCGGGTAAAGCATCGAAGCACAAATCGGTTTCCTCAGGATCTAACTCACGACCAAATGATTCCGCATATGCGTCAATGTCAACATACGGGCCATCGCATAGTTCATCGGCCGGGGAAGAGCATCGAACTGCCCAAAACCGTGACACGGCAGACCGAAGAATGCAAGACTTCTTGCAGGACATTCCCCAAGGCCTACTACCGAGGAATTCGCTCGAGATGACTGAGAATCAGAGGAAGAGGATGGTTGTCCGTCGTCTGGAACAATTGTTCACAGGAAAGACAGGACCACTCGCCAGTATGCACAGTCACTCTTTGCAACAACAAGAGGTGTCCAAGTCTGCTGCGAGAGCAGATCAAATCTCACAAAACCAACTCCTACCTAAAGAGGGTGTGCGCGAAGCCCACATAGGACCACACAACATGGAACTAGATAAGCAGGGATTAGTAAGTGCCCAAAAGAACTCAAAGACTAGCAAATCGCCAACAGAACAGTCAAATTCTTCTCAGTCAAATTCTTCGCCCCAAAAGTCTCGCGGTTCACCATCACCGGAGCAGAGGCCAACCAGACCCTTGGATTTAGATCCAGATCGTGACCAGATTGGTTCGGATAACGTCGAGTATATTCGCCACCTTGGAATCTCCGCACCCCAGCTATTGAACGAAGAATCACAAGACGCTGCCGTTGACGCCGAAGGGTGGGTTTATTTGAATCTTCTCATCAATATGGCGCAATTGCATATCATCAACGTTACTCCCGACTTCATTAGATCTGCAGTCACGGAACTGAGTAAAAAACTTCAAATCTCTCCAGATGGCAAGAAACTACGGTGGAGAGGGGGTACCAAAGGTACAAGGCTTAGTAGCGATAGTGGTGGTAGCAGTGTGTTCATCATCGATCTCCTCGCGACAGCGATGGTAGTGATGAAGCTTCGCGAAAAAAGGCGCAAGGTTCATGCCAAACAAATTCACTCCCACGGGACAATCACCCTCGAAATTGTTGAACGAGAACTCAAGGAGCTCTGTCATGACTGGCCCATTCTCATATGAGCCCATATTTAATCGTTATCCGCAAAATTCCTACGACATGTCCTGCGATGAAAGTGTCATATCACAAAAATTACCATGGCGGATTTGCGTCTCCTGAAGGAGCGCGTAACAATTTCGTTTCCCGCGACGATGGGCCGATGATATTCTACAACGGAATCAAGTTTTTCAGTGATCTTTCTGGCGATCGTGGCAATTGTGAGACGCCGCTACATCTTACTGGAGTTGACAAAGATGGCTACAGCAGCCACACTCGAGATGCACTAGGCTGCTCATACCCGCAGAGGCATCTGATCAAAAAATAGGACACCTTCAGGCTCGCTTTTGCCATTTCGGCCATTCAAAGACTATTCCAAAGGAGTAGATCTGTTTCAAACTCCCGAAACCAGACCGCAAACTCCAAGCGTACTCTCCGATGACATGGACTTTGAGTTTACTACCGATATGACTTGTGATGTCCCAGAGTCTCCCCCACCTCTCGTTAATTTTAGTGCCTGTGGGCTTGGTGGCGTGCAACCGGCCGATCACTTCCTATACAAGGTACATACACGATGGACGGTGGACGGAGATCATATCCCTGTCAAAGTCTCCAAGTTTTCTGCGCCACGCTCAACTTCGAAGAAGATGGTACACACCATTCCAAAATCTTCTCTAGATTCATTTTACAACTCCGATCCTCAGGACAAGGCGGATAGTATGGTCAGCAAATTGAACCGCCCGACCGCTCGGGCCAATGAGTCTACATCTCCTTTGCCACTTCATTCGTACGAGAACCTACCTGTTAAGGCGGAAAAATATATCAGAAGAACTTGTAATGCTCGAGCCGTCAGCATTGCCCGAACCGTCCTCTTATTACAGCACGTTCTCTAGTACTGAGTATACAGGCGAATATTCCGATTCATCATCTTTCTCGGGTATTGCTCACCTCCGGGACGAGCCCCTGGAGAAAGATGAGGACCTGATGTCAGACAATGACATACAAGTATCTTCGAATTATGATGCGATGGATGTCGAAGATGATGATAGCATAGATATGCTGGCCTATGCAAGAGGAATTGACCCCAGAGCCGTGGCCGCACAGGAGGAAAATTACGAACGTGAAGCAAGTGACAAGTCGGTCGAATTAGGGAGTGACGCCTCGAATTCCCTGGTCCCAGTTGGCTTCATGGAAGTTTCAGAATCGGATCTTTGAAACTACGTTGATATTTTTTTCTTCTTCTGGGATTGATGGATTTAAAGAATACAAGCATTTGGGTGATATGGCAATGGCTTGTTTGAAAAAAAAATAAAAATAAACATTTACCGGTAGCATTGTTGGCTGGAGCTTTGGTTTAGCACGAGCGATTTGTTCTTGGTAGTATTTGTGGTGGTGGTGGCAGAGTTGTACTTTAGTTTTTTGTTTACCTGTGTATGTGCTACATGCATGGAATTGGGCGGACTTTTTTTGTTTTTTTTTTTGGAGAGGGATATGGCGTACGGCAGAGATACCATAGTGACGTTTACTTTGAGCGGCATTTTGAACGGATGATATCACGGGATATGGAAAATTGGATCTACGGTCAATGATATATCACATAATTGTTCTTCTACCTTGAGTCCTTGTGATGTGATGTGATGTGATGTGATGTAATGCAATGCAACGATTTGACTGACGCTTTCAGTCTGTAAAGGGAGCAACGACGGCCGTGATGGAAATTGCTAAATAAATGCCCTCCCCCTCCCCCCCCACCCTCCAACCAAACTTCACCCTTGTTTGTGCATTTATCCACGAGAAGGCTTTGATCACCCACATGCATGGGCAGTAGCTTCCTTCCTTCCTTCCTTCCTTCCCTCCCTCCCTCTCTCCCTCTCCTCGAAACGCCTTCACGTCGAATATTCATAATCTGATTTCGCAATGGGCTGGCTGGCTGGATGTTGAATTGGTGAGGTGCTGAGTTGGTGGGAATTTTAGGGTTTGGATTTGGGGGGGGGGGGGATTACTGCAAGATGAGAGGAGAGGAGATGAGATGAGACGGGTTGCGCATGTTAATTGTTTTTATTGGGTAGGGGGTTATATATCTATTCATCTATCTATGTCTAGCTATGTCCAGCTATGTCCAGCTATGAATGGATATGTAATGAATGGATGACTGGATGGATGAATAGCCTTGCCTCATACCCTCTCGGATGGACGGATTAACCGAGGACTTTGGAAGCGGCGCTGACTGTGGGGTGGGGGGGTAAATGTTGCGTTAGTGAGGTTTTGAGGGAGGGAGGGAGGGGCAGAAGGGAAGGGAAGGGAAGGGGAGGAATGTACCATCTAAGCCGGTGTTGTCCGGCTCGACGTGGAGAGCCTTTACTTTGCCGTCTTCAATCTCGAGGGCGTAGCGTTTGCTGCGGGGGCCGCCGAAGATGGCGGTGCCGTCGAAGGTTAGGTCGAGGGCTGAGGTGAAGGATGCGGTGGGGTCGCCGAGGAAGCGGATCTAGGGGTGGGGTTGGGGTTAGAGCTGGTTTGGGGGAGGGGAGGATATGGAGGGGGAAGGGCAGAGGGGGTGGAGGATGGGCAATTGATTGTGGGAGGTTTACTCACGCCCGATTCTCCGGTGGGATCGAGAGTTGAGCCCCATGCTTTGGTGCTGGAAATTGGGGGTTAGCGTTCGGATCGTTGATTGATGGGGGAGTTCACGTGATGGATGTCCTTGTGATACGATTTGTTCCTGAGGTTTGGACATGAGGAGTGTGGGAAGAAGAGAATAGGGATAAGGGATTCCCAAGTCTGTCTTGCGATCTCACTTACACGAATGGATCATTGACTGCAACGACAAACACATTGCCCGCTTCCTTGAGCTTGGGGTGGTTGATGTAACCTGGGATGTGGGAGTTGGAACATGAGGGGCCTGGGTTGTTGTTAGTTTATTGTTCGAGCTCATTTCTTTGCGTCGTTTATATTTATATTGGTTTTGATATTAATCATAACAAATATTAGATGAGCTAAAATCGAATGCCGGTGCAATTGGAGTGGCAATGAAGCTAGCTGTCTCGGTGAAGATGAAAACCAAAAGACTGAAAGAAGAGGCTAATACATACTGAAAGCAGCGGGAACTCCAATGATCAAAGCTTTGCCGGTTGTAAGCTCACTCAGATTGACCTTGTTGGCGGGAGAGTTCTCGACCAAAGTATCGAGGTTGGGGATTTTATCGCCGACTTTGATGAATGCGCGGGGGTGGTGGAGAAGGTGCGGAAGGCTTGGGGGGCGGCAAAGCGACGAATAGCGAATCTGGCTGCCATTCTGTAAGTACGTGGGAAGTCAATTGGTCTTTAGGGTTATCTGAGGATGGTTGTTGGACGATGGGTTATCGATTTGAAGGGTAAAGATATTTCGTGATGTTTACAATTTGTCTCGTCAATGGAGAAATTGCAAGGGAAGTTTGGAAGCAATGATGTAATTGAGATAGAGAACTAGTTAACCTTAAAGTTAAGGTTACGGAAATAACCGTAACATTAGTTTTTATTTTCTATTCTGACTTCAAACTTCAATACAACGCTTCTTCCACTCGTACTCCTCTTCAACTACTTTACTCTGCATGCTGCCCAGTCAATTGGATCTTTGATGATAGTATATGAATTCGGAGTCTATCGTCAACAACCAGATGAAGTCATCATCAGTGCCAGGATAGTCAGTCGTATGACATTTTAGCACCCACCACCTCATGCACCTGGTCACAAAGCTCCATGGCAACCAACCTACCGAGCAATACCCATTACAAGATGCTTCAACCTCGGACAAACAATTTACCGTCAGCTCGTACAATACATGCATTCAATATATATTTTTCCCCATGTTTCTCCTCACATGATAACATCTCCATGCCAAGTGCAAGTTTTGATGCATTAAATCTGTTTTTCCCCCTGGGCTGCTCCTTACATGGTAACATCTCCACGCCAGATGCAAGTTCTCTTTGTCATCGTTAGTACGATATTGCTAGCGCGCCTCTTTCATTGGTGCGCTTCGATAGAAATTCTTGCGAACCAGTCCCGCTCCGTGGGATTTCTGCGGGGAGCAACATTGAATACCTCCCCAAACTGGAGAGTAGCTTTCCGGAATACCAAATCCATTTCCCCATTCTTGTTTCCTTATACATCGCCCATAAATGTGAGGCATGATGAAATGATGGCCAGTAAATATGCCATCCCAGCCCGTCATCGCGTTCCGGAATGGAATCAGCGAGATTTCGCGGTGGCTTGCACCCTGCAGCTAACGATGTGATAGACCTCATTGCCTCTACTTTAGGAACTTTGGCGCCTTTCGTGTCCTCATGCGGGGTATTTTTCCGGAGTACCTTGTTGTGAATCAAAGTTGGGGATTCTGGGGTCTGGGGTGAGTATAAAAGTCATGATTTTTCTCTGTATCTTGTGCATTTTTCATTCTGTTATTCATCCTATATCTATATTTCCAAGATGAGATTCTTCTCCTTTGCGCTGCTTACTGCAGTGTTCGAGACGGTTCTCGCAGCTCCAGCAATTGCACCTTTTAGTACTTTTTCTGATGTCACCATTTTCACTCCTGGGGCCAATTGGACTGACCCAGGGGTTCTCTATGCCCGATCTGTCGAGCTACCAGGCGGTGTCCTCCTAGCTACCTGGGAGAATTATAGTCCCCAGCCGCCTCTTGTCTATTTCCCCATTTTTGAAAGTACAGACGGTGGCGAATCATGGAAACACATCTCGAATATTACGGATCAGATTAATGGATGGGGGTTGAGATATCAACCATTCTTATACTTGTTGACGGAGAAAATCGGAAAGTACCCAGCTGGTACTATTATTGCAGCGGGAGTTTCTATACCAGCGGATTTGAGTGAGACTCAGATCGATGTTTATGCTAGTTTGGATCACGGATACTCTTGGGAGTATGTATCAACAGTGGCTAATGGTGGTGCGGCCGTTCCTGACAATGGAGTTCCTGCGATTTGGGAACCATTCCTTCTTACATACAAGGGACAAATCGTTCGTAAGTGTTCTCTATATAGTCTCTACCGGCAAAAATACATACTAAGCAAAATCAAGTTTACTACTCCGACCAACGCGACCCATTGTACGGTCAAAAGCTCGTGCATACCGTTTCCTCGGATCTTCTTACCTGGGGAGATCTCGTAGATGACGTTCACTACTCAACCTATACCGCCCGTCCAGGGATGACAACCATCACGCAACTACCCAATAACCAATACATCATGACCTATGAATACGGCGGCGGCCCCACCGTAAACAACACCTCCACTTACCTCTTCCCTGTCTACTACCGTATTTCCTCCTCTCCCCTTACCTTCCTCTCCGCCCCGGGCATTCCCGTCATAACAAACAACGGCATTCAACCTACCGGCTCTCCCTACGTAACCTGGACACCTGTCGGTGGTAAAAACGGTACTTTAATCGTAAGTAGCGGAGGCCGCAGCGAAGTCTTTGTGAATAGAGCGTTGGGTGCGGAAAATTCATGGAAAACTGTGCAAACTCCCGAAAGTACTAGTTACTCGAGACACTTGAGGGTTTTGGACAGTAATAAGAATCATCTTTTGATTATGGGGGGTGGAAAACTGCCACCTAGTACGACGAATAAGGTTACAGTTAGTGTTATTGATATCGAGAAAGGGCTTGCTGCCGAGTCGTAGATGTAATTGCAAGTGGGCTTGAGAATCAAGTCTGTTCACATAATTATTATTATCAGAATAAAAAAACAAGAAAATACGAAATTTTATAGTTAATCCGCGTATCCCAATCAGTATTCTACGTACGTATCTACCTAGGCAGTATAAGTTGTGTTCTTGTTCTAAGCTTTCTTCAATTGCTAGTTTAGTTCAAGCATCTTAGGAGGCAAGGTATTCGCCCTATTGAGGCTATGAGCTAGTATAATACGTAGTGGAAACTTATAGAATTGATAAAATGGAGAATGTAACGGATTGTCATTTATTAGTAGTATTCTATATATCCATATACGAGTCCACGAAATCTATGATGGGTTGCCTGCATACTATTTATTGCTGACTCGGCAGATTCCTAACACGCGCTCATCGTTGCCGAAAAACCGTCGTGACAGAAACTTTCATTCCTTCTCAGGAGTAATAGTACTGATTCTACATCATTCCATCTAATTAAATGCGATAGGAATCTTTCATTGCTCCAAGAGCTAAGGTATTCATTCGTATGTCCCCGAAAGCTCAGTTTATAGCAATCAGCCATATGCATGCAATTGTCACTCACTGGGTATGGTTGGCTATTTCTTCTGCTTGGGTAGGCTTGATTGGTTTTATTACTTCTGTCTATGCATCTAGGCTGCTGGGAGAACATCTCTCTTACAAAGAAGGAAGTGAAGATCGACCTCAGAGCGCTCCTGCTTCGGAAATTCAGATAGCCACATATCCACCACATGAAAAATTAGGGCCGCTCGTATCTTTAATGTTTTGTGCAATATGTCTACACATCACGCGGTCAACGGGTATAATAGGTTCGAGTGGAATAATGAAAGATGTTCTATCGGAAGTTTTAGTCACGCGAAGTCAGCCTCTCGATGGTATTTCCTGCAGCTCGTGCCTTTAGTATAGCCATCATTGTAAGAGGTTATCTCAGAAACATCGAATGTGGAATTGCTCTTCGACGACTCTTTTCGTAGTAGATTTTTGGACGACGCAGCGTTCATCTGTTTCCGTGGGTAGTCCACAGTTTTCAGGAACTTACCTTGACCAAAAATGAGTAGGGCTTAGCCGGGTCTTTGGCAGAAGCTCGTTATGATTACGGAGAATGCGTACCGGTTCATAGTCCCAAGGATTATTGTCTCTAGATGCGGATTATTGGACATTTCTACTGAGCTATGGAAAGGTTCAATAGCATTAAAAGATCTTAGCGTTGCACTCCAAGACACAGCTCCCACTACTTGTTCAACTTACAGCAAACCAGTAGCGAAAATGAAAGTTACAGCAATCTTCTTTCTTCTCTCCATCTGCAAGTGCCGGCAAAATGCCAGAAGAATGTCCTTGCGCACGCTGGAAAGGATTTTTTCAAACAGCAGCTCCAGTCCGGGGGACACGTTCAGCCACTGTTCACCCCGATTCAGGTGAATATCAGTGAATGCATTGGATAGGACAAGCTGTCTCACACAACCGTTATCTCGACTCTGGAAAGCACCAAGAAAGTCTCACTTTTGGCACTCTGTCATGAGATCTTAGTTAAGCCTGTATCGACAGCCGTCTTTGGCAATGTCCTTTACGAAGTCCAGCCTAATCTCAGCGACATATTTCGAAAGTTCGATGATAACAGCCGGAAAATGAACTATGAGCCTCCAAGACTCGTGACACCAGATGTCCATGACGCGAAAGATGAGATTCGATCGGTGATGCTACGCTACCTTCAACTTCCTAGCGAGCGCAGGAATGATGCAGCGTGGATGATTCGCGCGCTGGAAGATAGATTGAGGGGCGTAGGTATTAGTGAGGGCGATATCTCTTCTTTTTTTCCTTTCGGGCCCTTCTGGACGGACGTTGCTCTGTGCTATGCTCGTCTGTAAAACTTTCACTATCCGTCCGAGTGCCCCGCTGACGGACTGAATCTGTTGAGCATCAACGGAAACGCATGCAAACATTTGTTTGGGGTTCTATCCTAAATTTCATTTGGCCCCACGCTACATGAATCAATACTCGCCGAGACCGAGCCAGCAGTGGCCATTGGTCTAGAAGCTCTAAATGGCCGTTTTGAAGCATGCCGCCGCCTCGTGGCCGTATACGAAGAGGTCCTTCGTATCAGCACATCATTTGTGATTATTACTGTCACTGTACGCGATGTATCAGCCGACAGCATAATGAGAAACGCCATTTTGCGAATAGGGTCCAAGGTTCTGCGCCCACGCATCAGTTATATCTTGACCCTCTGGTATTCGGTGCAAGCATCCATGAGTTCGACTCGGAGTGCTTTTTACGAAACACGGAATTAAGCAAGAGTAGCAGCTCTCGGCCTTGTGGCAGCGGGATCTCTCATTTTCCTGGTCGCTGGCTGGCAATGGAGGAGCTTCTTGTTTGTATAGCTCTGCTTCTTTCTCGCTTCGGGGTGGTGTAGCAGGACGGTGCCAAGAGTGGCGCCGAAGCTCAACCCTTTCCAAAAGTCGATACGACCATGCTTGCTTTGGGTGTGCTACCACCTATGAAGGGGCAAGATGCTCTCGATAATCTTCATCAAAAGTAAATGCCCTAGGTTGTACGTACACCAGTACTACCGGAACGCGGTGGGATCAGGTCCCATCACTCCTGTAATTTAAATTCCTCTTAGTTGATAGGGCCCATTTTCGTAACAGTGTCACTGATACAGCTGTTGATATCTCTAACGACGTGTTTTTCACGAACTTGCAGATATATCGCTTATCGTGGACAGTCACAAATCTACCTGAAAGATCCAGGCTGTTTTGATAATCGCATTTATCATACGCCACACCCTCGGTGAAATTTATCATAATTGTCATTACTACGTAGTTTGATATAGCGAACCCTTTGGACCAGTCCCAGTGGTACGATATTTGGCATGTCACCGACACTGTCAATTTTGCAGAACTTCTCCGGCCGAATTGCACGCCTGGCACACACCTCGAGGATTCGCAAAAGCGGATCGGAGGCGCGAGCCTCCGAGTGCAAAAAGAATGATGACGCATCAGTCTGGGGGCGTAGAAATGAGGATGTAGAACTCGGCGAGTTTGTCTTGTCCGCGCCGTCCTTCGACCTGAATCTCTGCATCATATTTCAAGTTCCTAGACCTTGGTCTGATTGTTGCCCAATGATCAAGTATTGTGGGAGATCAACATCATGGAATGTGACAGACTTACAGAACGGTACATACATGTGTGTGTATGCACGTTAAGGCAGGAACCATCCCAATTTCGTGCTATTCATCTTCCAATCACTATACTTTTGCAGCTGAAGTTTGATTTGGTGTCTTCGAGGTGCCAGATTTACGTGCAACTACTACTGAAGAATGCTCTCCACCTTCATGTGTTATTATATGCACAAATGATGCATGATGAAAGGACTATAGGGAACGGGAATCGAGATCTTATGTCGGTTCTCACCATACAGCCACTTTCGTTCCAAACATAAACATTCGATGCTTATGATACAACGGGTATTAGTTGCCGCCACTCGAGCACAAGGGTAACGTTTGAGAGCCTTCCTCTTGGTCTCAAAGTTCTGGTAGCCAATGGTATTCATCACCTTCCCGCACCACATACAACTGTGTGCTCGTAGCTTGTAGTCCACTCTCCCCTTGAAATCGGAGTTTTCAGACTCTTTGTTCAGACCGGCGATTGATTATGAGAAAACACTCTTTCCGGTTACCTCTTGGTCTTGTGCCTTTATATAACTGACACATGCCTACCCTTTCAGGAAAGTCTTTCAGCATCAAGAATTCTATGCAGTGATACTCTCTAGAGCTTTCAAATTTCACGATGCTTGAACTAGCAAACATCTTTACGTCGCTCATAATTCAGGTTTTGAATGATGAGCGATCCTCGACGATATCCATATTACATTGGAATTGGGCCTCCACGTTTGTATTTCTACTTTTCTTCCACGAGTGCCAGGCTAGTGGTAAGCCATTCACTATATCCGGCATCAGCAAATACAGAACAACCATTAAAAATTCACAACAACTCGATGAAGTCGAACGTGCGCCGCAGGACCAACTTTGGTTCAATCCAATTGTGGAACAGGTTAGTTCAAATTCAACTTGGTCGATCACCCTATCTTGTAGCATCTAACAATTGGATTACTTGAGTTGTGGCAACTGGCCACACAGATTATCTTCCACGGATTCAAGTTGGATCCAAAAGATCTAGGCACACGATTCTTGTACACAGCCTAAAAGGTCTATTCAAGAGAAACATACACGCTGTCATTCCCTTATTGAAGAGCGAGATTAGACGCCCTTTTGGACGGGAATTCGATAATGCAACAAGTTGACCTGGCTGGTTGCCATCAATGCCAATGTTCAAGCTTGCTCTAATCAAAGCACAGTATGGATGAAGCAACAACCGTTCATACTTTCCTAACATGCGTTTGAGAGGCTGCCCAAAGTTGTCATGATTGGAAAAGAATTGGATGCGTATTATTGATTGCAAAATCCTATGCACACTGAGCTAAATTTTCTCAGCGGGTGACCCAACGTTTGGGTAAAATGCAACTTCGTTTATCCGCAATTCACGCTTTGCACAAGAAATCTCGAGGTGGATCTCTTCTGCAGTCGGCGAGTAAGACTCACAATTCTCTGACTCGGTGTTGCCTTGACCGATCTTGAAAAATCCAGAGTTCTTGGTAGGATTGCAATGGAGTGGGATAGTGCAAAAGAGATGGTTTATGGGAGTATTATGGAAGTGCTCTGGGAGCGCATGAAAAACGGCGAATGACTCACTGAGAAACCAGTAAGAACATTTAGTGGTTGCCAATAATATCATGAGATATATTTTGGAGCTACCATTAGTCGACAGGTCGATATGCTACAGTGGATGATGGACTCCACTCTCAAGAAGACACCTCAAATTATTGAACGATAGTGGCACACTGGGAGAATGCTCTTCCATTTTTTGTGAGTGAAGTCTGAGACTTGCTCGACCTTTGAGAGAACATATGACACATGGAAAAACCAACGGTCGTTATTGTTGATGGGTCGTGAATAGGCCCTTCGCCTCCGGACTTTCAATCATGCTGAAATGAAATTCTCGTTGGCGAACTAGGAATTTCAGCTCTGCGTGGAAAAGTATAATGAGTAAATATCCCATGGTACCTTGTCCTGATATATTGTCCTTGAGTTAATTCTGGACTGGACTTCCTAATCCATCGGCTGCAACATGATGACCTGCACGAACAAAAGATACGGTACCAGCTTCTCAGTCTTTTAGGGGGGTCGTAACACTATCTTCATCTTGTTTAAAATTAAACAATTTGTATAAAAGCACGAATCATTCCCTCGTTCTTTTGCAACACAAATCAAAAGCGCTTTAGCCATATCCTGAGTCACGAATGAGCCCCTTACCGGATTGAGTAAATCCATCAAGCCAGCCAGAAGAAACTTCCTGGGACTTCTCATTCTCTTCTTTGAGTGATTGCCCTTTACACATACCTATAGTGGCATTCATCGATGCGCCGGCTTCTCGCACACGTTCGTCAATCTCGAGACCACGATAAACTTCCATGGTTCGGGTATTGATATGAGCTCGTGGGTGAATGGATGTTCCAAGTGATGCTCAATAAGGAGAGACTTTGTCCCGTGCTGGGGTAGAAAGAGAGATCAGGATATACCACCGATACCACTGCCTAGAATGAGGACGGGGACTTGCATTCCAAAGGCCGCGCTGAAAGAGATTGTGTTTCTATGCTACAAACCAGGGCTATGCCAAGCCGAAAAAGCAATTTGAACAATGATGGCTTAGACTCTGCCTTTCAAACACTCATGCTGATGTGTGCTTTGCGTGAGTATTCCCTTGGTACATTGCAGGTCTAATCTTGATTGGTTGGCTAATACATAGGCTAGTTGAGGTGACGGGTTAGAAATCCTTCAGTTGAAAAATGGGATGGAACCTCCCAATGTTCGAACAGGCCAAACAGGAATACGGATAAAAGTGAGTAGAGATGAAGAGGGGATGTATTCCGACCCAACGTAATTCCTGGGGCGGGAACGAACAGTGAACGAGTTGATGACAAATCAAGGAAGGTATGAGGACCCGATCCATCCATAACTGGTTGTGGCTCATCATTATTGGTTGTTCCAGGTTAGGTACTGGGATAACCTTATGGATATATATAATCATATATATATATATCTGAAGGTGAAATATATCTGCTGTATTGTATAGATATATACCTAGGTACCTAGGTATATTAGGTAAGAATATCAATGTCAATATCAATACTCCGTACGCACCGAACATGTGCCTAGACAGAGAGAGAGAGATATTATATATTAATCGGCTAAGATCGGATCGGTACCTCGGACCCGCTCTGAGCCGCCTATGATAGACGCTAATTGGAAATGGGGTAAGCGCTTCAGTTTTCCTTTCGATTTATAATTATTTATTGATTAGATAAGCAGGTAGCCATAGGTAGCCGTAGTCACCCAAAGCCAATTTAGTTGCCGTACCCGGCCTTTAAAAGTACCTGTGGACAATAGAGTGAGTAGGAAGTACCTCCAGGGCTAGGTAGGTACTCCGTACTTACTTCCAAGGTTCCGAGGTTCCAAGGTTAGTTCAACTTGTACCGATGACCAGGTCTCCAGGGCTAGAGTAGTAGTAGTAGTAGTAGTATTATTATCATCATTATCATCATTATCATTATTATCGTTATTATCGTTATTATCGTTATTATCATTATTATTACTGTTCTAAATACGGTCTGGTGTGGTTAATAAAGCGAGGCAGCATTGAGCTGCACTAGTACCGTATGAGACTAGCGAGTATCGAATTTCTAAAACTTAGTCAGACCAGACCAACCAGCAAGCACAACAGCAGTGGCCCTGGATGGTCGTCAGTCAGTCTATACCTATATCTCCTCTGTGCTTGTACGGAGTGACAGTATCCATCGTTGCAGTAACCAAAGGAAGTAGTAGCCACATCAACTACGACCCCGAAATCCAACCTAATAAGGTTCAACACACAATTTACATACATGCCTGTGGATATACGCCGTACGCTTTGCACTTTGCACATTGCACTACTTTAAATACTTTACTCCGTACACTTACATAACACTTATACTGACACACTTACATATTCTCACACTCATCCTCTCTCACTCTCATCACTTCCTCCTTCTGACCGTCTTCAATTTGTTTCTACCTCAAGAAAACACATTTTGTTCCTTCTTCCTTCTTCCTTCTTCCTTCTGCCTTCAAGTAAAAGCAAGAAGGTCTCGGCGAATCCTTGATCAATTTTCAATCTAATCATCAGGTTCCCTACTCCGTACTTTTACAATCACACGCCACCTCTGACCCCCGTCACCCTCGAGGGTCATTCACACCGAAATCATCCATCTTCGGTAGCCTTGTTGTGTGCGTAGGACCTCGTCGATTTTGACGAGCCAAGCACTCACTCACAGTCACCATTTCGTCCCAATCTAAAAAGAGAAAGGCGGCTGAGGCGATTCCACCCAACGATAATAACGAGACTCGATCCAACAAACGGATCGCCTCAGCAGCAGCATCTACTTTGGCATCTTCAGAACAGACCACGGCACTTCCCTCCCCACAAACCAACAGCAACAGTATGGATTCCGAGGACGACTTCATGTCTGGAGGATCAAGTGATGAGGATGACGTTCTCATGGGCGAAAGCGACAACGAGGAGGAGTCGGAGGATGGTAAGGGTATATTTTCTTCACCTCTCATGTATCTTGCACCTTTGTACGATTACTAATGCTGTTTGGAACATCTAGATTTCGGTTTCGAAGAATCAGCACCAGATATCAGCTTCAAAGATGATAACTCTCAGAAGAAGAAGAAGAAGACATTTGATATAAATTACAAGGTTCATCGTCCCGAGGATATCCAAGCTCAGCAGGATGAACTTGTGAACGAAGTCAACATGATACTCGATATTCGGAAAGAAGACGCAGCCATTCTCCTGAGGCACTTCAGGTGGAATAAGGAACGCTTGATCGAGGATTATATGGACCGCCCCAAAAAGGTTCTCGATGATGCTGGCTTAGTATCTAGTAAATCTGGGCCACCCAAACTCGAGGTCATACATGATTTTGTGTGTGATATCTGCTGTGAAGACGAGCCCGGACTACAATCTTTCGCCATGAAATGCGGGCACCGATACTGCGTTGACTGCTACAATCACTACCTAACTCAAAAGATCAAGGAGGAGGGAGAAGCAGCTCGTATTCAGTGCCCACACGACGGGTGCCGACGAATCCTGGATAGTAATTCCTTGGATTTACTTGTCGCTGCAGATTTAAAATCACGATATCATGAACTTCTCACGAGAACATACGTTGAAGATAAAGAATTCTTGAAATGGTGCCCCGCTCCCGATTGCCAAAACGCCATCGAATGTGGGATTAAGAAGAAAGATCTCGATAAAGTTGTTCCCACAGTGGCATGTGAGTGCAAGCATCGTTTCTGCTTTGGTTGTATATTAGCGGATCATCAACCTGCACCTTGCACACTGGTCAAGAAGTGGTTGAAGAAGTGTGCGGATGATTCGGAAACGGCCAACTGGATTTCTGCCAACACCAAAGAATGCCCGAAATGTAATTCTACGATCGAGAAGAACGGAGGTTGCAACCATATGACGTGTCGAAAGTGTAAGCATGAGTTTTGTTGGATGTGCATGGGATTATGGTCGGAGCACGGTACAAGCTGGTACAATTGCAATAGATTCGAAGAGAAGAGCGGCTCCGAAGCCAGAGATGCTCAAGCAACCTCCCGAAAATCCTTGGAGCGTTACCTTCACTACTATAACCGATATGCCAACCATGAGCAATCAGCAAAGTTGGATAAGGATATTTATCACAAGACAGAGAAGAAGATGATCCAACTCCAATCTGCCTCCGGGTTATCTTGGATTGAAGTTCAATATCTCAATTCCGCCAGTCAAGCTCTTCAAACTTGTCGTCAAACTTTGAAATGGACCTATGCCTTTGCTTTCTATCTCCAGCGCAACAATCTTACCGAGATGTTTGAGGACAACCAGAGAGATCTCGAGATGGCTGTTGAAGCTTTGTCCGAAATGTTTGAGAAACCAGTTCAAGAACTTGCAGCCCAGAAGTTGAAAGTCGAAATCATGGACAAAACATCATACTGTAACAAACGCCGAGTCATCCTACTCGCAGATACCGCCGACAATCTTGCCAATGGTGCGTGGTCTTGGAGCACTACCTTTTGATTGCCTAGTGTCACGCCTCTACTCTCCACTCGCTTATTGGGCAAATCTGTCTCTTGATGAATAGACAGAATATTTTGTTGGGCCAGCAATTAGAGCAACTAACATTTTTGAGCATACATTCGTCACTATCGACCATCTTCTATGCCTTTTAGCAACTCCTAGACTTCCGATATCTATTGTACAGTGATCAAGTTTCCCCTCCGCATCATTGGGCGTTTATGCTGGCTCATCCTCATTGCACTGGATGTTCTCTCGAGGTAATGAGAAACTATTGCGATCCCGGCCTGGGTACTTGCTTACGGCACGGGATGGCAATCATGGACTCATATTCATACAAGAACGAAGCATGATTTTTCTTCTTCTTCAACTATCTGTCTTTACCCTCGTTTCATCAATCATGGCGTGGAGGGGTTGTCGTTTGTCTGTTTGCTTTTCTTACATTTTTGCCTGCATTGTCTTTCTCAAGCCAGCGAGGCGATCTATTCATGTTTTTTTGGTGGGAATGGTATGGACTGGACTGGACTGGACTGGTAGGGATTTGGCTTGGCTGGCTGCTGGTTGCTTTCGTGCAATGGTTGGGGGAGTACATGGGGTGGATTGTATGATGGGACTGGGCAGCACAGAAATGGAATGAAAGAGAAGCAAGGGATGAATGAGGTACCGTTGACCAGATAAGAATAAGAATAGCAAGATCGAGAGTATGAGCAGAAAGACAGAAGATCACATTCGGAATAGGAATGAGATATTGTGAAACGAAGATTAGCAAGTTACTCTGTATTTAGAAAGAAAAATCAAGAACAAAAATTTCAAAATCTTTCTATGCACTTGTCATTTGTTGAGGTATGTATGCTTGTTCCCCGCTGGTGGATGTAGCAGGAGCTTCTATGATGTTGTAGTTTTCAATACATTGCTGAAGCTTACCCACGGGAGCTTGATGACTTTATTACACTAATAAATAGACAAACTTCATCACTATCCTATGGTTCAAGACAAGACACAGCAAACGAGTAGAAAAATTACCTGGGTCTTCACAACACCAGTGCAAGGGGACAAAAGGTCATAGTCATCAAGGATATCTCTTGAGATTCATTACATAGCATGCGTGTCATGTCGTCCGTAGACCAGACGGTCTTGCTATCTCATAATATACATGCGATACCTACCTAGCTAGGTGTTGCCATAATGCAGAGTGGAAAGGGTATGAAGACAACATCGAAGTGAAACTTAAATCAAAACGCTTTTCCTTTTTCTTTTCTTTCTTTCTTTCTTTCTTTCATCCCGCCGCACGGAAGTTAAGCCTCGATAAATCTCTTGACGTTGTTCAACCAGAGCAGGTACTCCTTCTGCTCCTTCATGTCAATGTAGTCGGGGACGAAGATGGCCAGGGCCTGGTTGATGCCGCGCTCGTCCAGGTAGCGCTCGAACAGCACCTGGAGATCCTCGTCGAGGTTTCCGTAGGGCGGCCCCACGTACAGGTCCTGACGCTGGTGGGCGGCGTCGGTCGTCTTGGCATAGGCGTGGGCGGCGTCGGCGTAGTGGTAGACATTGTCGATGACGATCATGCCGTCCTCGGCGACCGTCTCGATGGCGAGCGCGCCCCGGTTCTTCTTCTCGACGATGATGTTGATGCGGGCGGGGAAGGAGTGCGATTCGCCTTCGACGTCCAAGGGGTTCTCGGATTCGAGGTCCTTGCGGTTGCTGGCGTGGTCGATGTCTTCTTCGTCGACCATGGCGTGGTCTTGGAATTCGTCGCTGTCGGGGTCGTAGGCGTTGAGGTCGGCGATGGAGAAGGAGACGCGGATTCTGAGGGGGGAGCGGGGGTTAGTGTTGAGTTTTTTCTGCTTCGTTTTCTGCGGCATGGCTTTGCTGGAGGATGGAGCGGGGGGAGGGGAGTGGGAATGCATACTTCTCGTCACCAAAGGTTCTAATTAGAACAACCTCTTCCTGACCAGGTGTATCGATGACCTTAAAAGGACCGTTCTCCAAATAATCCTTCACGCTGGGAGGAACTTCCTCTTGATTCTTTATCTCATCCTCCATTTTAATCTCGCTAGCAAGCTTCTCAGCTAGCTCGGCATCGCTTTCTGGAGCGGCGGATTTGGCTCTGATGGAGGAAGTAGAGAATGCGGATGCGCATTGGAGTCTTGAGGCGGGGAAAGCGGTTTGGAGAAGAGTTGGACGGGTGGTTTTGATAGCGGTGTTGGTTAGGCCTCGTGCAACTCGGGGAGCTGAGCGGGCAATGGTACGGAGGGAAAGCATGGTGGTGGTTTATATGCTTTTAAGGTAAAATTGAAGGTAGTGTTGATGTAGAATTGTAGAATCGAAGTTTTTACTATTTGAAGACTTCTTGAATTCGCCTGAGGGAACTTTTTCTGTCGGAAAAAAGGTTGATCCGAATTTTATAATTTTTGGGATGATTTCATAGGCTGCACTTTCAGATACTGTTTTTATGGCTTTTTAAGATATCCATGGATGTTTGAAGTGTCTTTTATTATTCTAAGTTTGATACTCTATTCGTGGATTTGATGCATGTTTTTAACTCTGTTCAAAAATACAAACCCCTAGTACAAATAACAACAACAATATCATCCGCAATTTTGCTCCCGCAAACTTTGGGTATTGATATAAACTCCACCAACGCCACCAATTCTACTGTTGACTTCCGACAATCATGAAGATCCTTTAGGTGGGAATTTAGTCTCCTGGATATGTCCACTGCTCGATAAGCGCATCCATTTTAGAGTGTTAAGGTATGACCAAGTTGAGTTCTCCCATAGAGCCAAAGCCATTACATTGTCCGAATTGGTGAGGTCAGGTAGGTCTGCTTTTCATTAGCTATGGGGTCAAAGGTATTCGGGAAGACCGTTGACGAACAGAATCCGTTCTCATATTCCTTCTCATCTGCAGCTATTTTAATCTTTAGAAGGTCCTCTCTTGTACTTGCTGGTCGCCCAGGACGACGCTCTTTCTTAATAGCATTAAGCTCTTCGTCATGTTGGTGAACAAAACTGATGTATAGTTAGACAACATATTGAATATATCGCTCTATGGGGGCCGCATTACGTTGTTATGAGGCTATGTATCGCATCGAGCTCGAGTGGCTTCACACCGTTCTTCTTTATAGCCTCTTGAAAATACAGAGCTCGCTCCACTGTCGTATATGTCAATTGAAGCTGGGGGCATTATGAGCTGGTGGATTGCATACATATTGGACGATTATGTCTCTTTCTCTCAGCTGCCATTCTGTCCAACTTATCATCTCGTCCTCCTGCTCTTCTTAAACTGCGAGAGTCCCGGGAATTTTCATGCAAAGCTGTAACTTCCCCTCCTCTCTTCTTGGAGATATGCTTCGAGGTTTTCTTAAGACTTTTCGGCATTTTGAGGTTCGTAGATAATTTATCAAGATCGGCAATTGATCTGGTTGGTTATTTCAGGAAAATCAATGGAATGTACAGAGTGCTTTACTTGTACTGTACTCGAGATGCTTAAACTTTTTTTTCCATATCGGAATCTTTATCGCAAATATTCCCCGCTTGTTATTCAAACGCTAGCAAGGATATGAGGTCACAGATACTGACTGCCCAGGTGTATCACAGTAGGAAAAAAACAGACGCGCGATCAAATTGAATTCGTTGGCGGCTGCGATGGTTGCCGTAGTGAAGGGAGGGAAGGAAGGAAGGAAGAAGGAAGAAGGAAGGATCACGTGAGTGCCTACCTGATGTTCGACGCGCCTTCTACACGCGTTCTATCTATCATGCAGGTTGGGATTGGGTTTGAGTGCTAAGGAACATTTTTGAACTTCAATCTTGGTATCATCATCAACATCAACATCAACATCAACATCTACACCTTCACGACAACCTACGACAACTTTCATGTCAATTGATTCACTCATAATCAACAACATCCTCTTCCCCTTATTCATCTCCTGAATTATACATTCGTTTCATCCTTCACTTGCCACCCTACTTCAAAATACTTACAGTTAACGATCCAATGATTTCCCAAGTCTCATTTTGTTGATTTATTTGTTTGGTGTTACAAACATTGCTGTCAATATGGGGATCAATGGTATGTATATAACATATATATAATATATATCCTATTGATTGTTTGTGTGAAGTATTGTAATGCTAATCACTCTTAGGTCTGCTTCCTTTGCTCAAATCGATACAAAAGCCATGCAATCTGAAGAAGTTCGATGGCAAAACCCTCGGAGTTGATGCTTATGGCTGGCTACATCGTGGAACTGTATCATGTGCTATGGATCTTGCGATGGGTAAACCAACAAGAAAGTATGGGGATTGAGAGGAATATTGAAGTGTATATGCTAACCAAAAAAGCAGATATGTTGAGTATTGTATGCACCGGGTCCGAATGTTGCTGCACTTTGGAGTCACTCCCTACCTGATATTTGATGGTGACTACTTGCCAAGTAAAGCTGCGACAGAGAAGGATAGAGAAATGCGTCGGAAAGACAGTAAACGACTTGGGCATGAGTTATTGAACGCCGGAAAGACCTCTCAAGCATATCTCGAATTCCAGAAAGCGGTTGATGTAACTCCAGACATGGCCCGCCATGTAATTGACGAGTTGAAGGAAATGGGAGTACAATACATTGTAGCTCCATACGAGGCTGATGCTCAAATGGTTTACCTAGAACGAAAAGGCATAATCGATGGAATTTTGTCTGAGGACTCCGATCTCCTGGTCTTTGGTGCTAAATGTCTTCTTACCAAATTGGATCAATATGGAAATTGTATCGAAATTAACAAAGCCGACTTTTGCGCATGCAAAGATGTCAATTTGACGGGCTGGTCTGATGCTGAGTTTCGAAGGATGGCAATCTTAAGTGGCTGTGATTATCTGGCTAGTATGAACAATATGGGACTAAAGACAGCTTATCGGCTGGTTCGGAAATACAAGACGATTGAAAAGGTCGTAAGGATGATTCAATTTGACGGAAAATTTCATGTGCCGAAAAACTACCTCGAATCTTTTTATCAAGCCGAGTTCACCTTTTTACATCAAAGAGTTTTCTGCCCCGAGAATCTCACCTTAGTCCTTCATACCGAACCTGGTCTTCCACTCACGGAAGATCAAACCAAGTTTATTGGACACGACGTTTCGCCAGAAATTGCCCAAGGAGTTGCAAAAGGCGATTTGAATCCGATAACCAAGCAACCCATTATTACTGAACGAAGAAACATGATGGCGAATCCATTCATGGCTTCAAAGAGGTCTGTCTCCACCAACGATCTCAAAAAAGGTGTTTCGATCGAAACATATTTCAAAGCCAAACGCACACCTCTTGCAGAGCTCGACATCAATTGCTTTACGCCTTCTCCAAGTCAGCGAGAACTTCTTTCTAGAAACTCGGAATCATGGATTGCTGAACCAGTTCGCCCATATTTGCAGCGATCTTCCACTGAAACCGAGCCACAATTACCTCCTCACCCCACTCCTCGAAGCGCCACATCGACGGGACGACGGGTAAGTTCACCCACCGAGTCTCGTCCACCAAAGCGTGCTCGTCTGTGTGAAGATGACTCGTTTCTTCAAACACCAGGAACAGGTCAGAAAGTGGAACTTGGCCGAAGCCGTTTCTTTGCGGATGGATTCCAAGATGACAGTCCAAGTATCTCCAAGGTCTCCAAGAAAAAGAATAAGCGGAAGGACGACATCTACATATTTTCAGACGATTCAATTGAGGAAGCTATGATGAGCCTTCCAGATGTTGATAACTATTTGACAACCAAACAACCAAAAATTAAAGTCTTCAAAGAAGCTTCAACTACTTCTAACTCTCAAGAAAGTACAGATAGGTCTACCCAAGGAGACCAGAGTGGAGATTCTCAAAGTACGGTTCCTGGTCTTGAATCTTCTACCTCCAGCAGTGACTCTTCTGAGCTGCCATCTTCTCCGAGTCTTGAATCTTCTACCCCTCTTCCAGACCTGAAGAGCAGGTTTTCTTTTGGTGCTTCAACGCTCGCAACACCAAAAGCAACTCTCAAGCAAGGTGTTCCAACCCCGCCTTCTTCCTCGGCTCAGTTCCAATCGAGAAACCCTGTTTCAGCGAAGTCGACTACCACAATTTTAAAGAAGCCCACTACCTCCACCAAAGCCGTTCTCACCCCCCTTCAACGATTAGGTGCTGCTGCATCAAATCGCATCAAACTACCTCCCACACCTCCAATGAGCCCCATGCTCGCCGCAGGTCCCATTGCGTTACTCCGAAAGACCAGCAATCCCTTAGCCGAGACCAGCAAATGGAACAAGTCCAAACTGGCAGAGGTTCAACCTGCCTCCATCCCCTTGCCACCAGCTGACGACATCGAAATTGCTGCTTTGAGCCAGAAAGGTAGCGAGGACATGATTATACCAGATAGCGAAGAAGAGGAAGAGCCATCATCACCTGCCGAAGATGGACGAAGCAAGGCATTGGGGTTGGGTCTCGATTTAGGAAGATTTGCATATGCTGGTTGAAGATGTCACATCATCCATGAACCCGATGAATACCACGACCCTACAACACGATGAATAGATACGAAAAAATAACGATGCTACGAGTAAAAATACCGAGCATTTGACCACGATGCACTACACAAGACGAGGAAGTACATGTACTATTGGATTAATTGTTATAATTAAATTTGCTAAATTATGGAGTCTGGAGCGAGAAGCATGGATAATCTCAGTGTGGAATGAACGAAGGTTGTTTGGTGTTGGGAGTAATTGAAAGAAGATTCATAGTGTGTTTCTCAATACCATGCATAAAAAAGGACGAGGAAGAAAATGATATCATGTTGCTATTGTTTTTTGAGTCTTTCATAAGGCTGTTATGGGTAGGATTAGTATTTACTAGGAAGGAAGAATGAGAGTAGAAAATAAAATGACCCCTTTCCAAATGATATTACTATGAAGATTGTTGTAACACTGGTGTTTAATGTGGCAACCCAAGGGAATGTGCCATGATGAAGTAATGAATATATAGACATACTGTGCCTCCATAACATGCCTTCTCCTCTCCGATATTGCAACCTATAAAAGTATCAACCAACGTCGAGGTACGTAGCGAGCATCCCTCCGAGAAGATTTCATTATTCATCTCACCGTCTGGTGAATGAATCGAAAGAAGATAATAAGTATTCCCGAGGTCGTGTTCATAATTGCAATTGTCCATTCTCCTCATGAACCCATCAACCTACCTACCTCCCCCGGGGCCTCTATTTATCTTTCACAATCTATACCCATTCTCATTCTCATTCTCATATATAGCGAGCGAGTAACAATATCCATACCTAGGGACGTCTCATTTATAAGATAGGTATGTATATGTTTACGTCTATATTTCCAACACACCAATATCAACACGCGAGAAAAATACATGAGATCCATCTGATCACGCGGCAACGGGTCCTTGATATACTTCAGCTGCGTATCGATGGTTTGCTGGTTTGGGGGGGGTTTTGCTTGTTTGGATTATTGAGATAGGTTATTAGGTAGGTAGATATGCATGGATGTAGATAGAGATAGATGTAGATATGCCTAGGTGCTGCAAAGTATATATCTGAGTATCATGATTGGGTTTGACCGAGACGTCTACCGAGTAACATGAGTTCTATATCACATATATCATATACATATATCCATTTCTTCAAATTCCCGAGGACACGCGGCTGTTGGAACGGTGTCGATTCGGTTCGATACAAGCAAGTAAGATAGATAGAGATAAGCGTACCACACTACAAAGGAGAATGAGATTGTTTAACGCCCGCTTGTCCAACCAGATGATATTTAAAAGTGAAAGGAAAAGTTTCCTCGCCCAAGGAGCAATCACGGGAATCCTTTATTAAAGCAGTTCCTCCTATTCTCCCATAGGATCTTGAATTCCCGTATCCTACCCTGCCATACCCTGTCCTGCCCATATAAACTCCCAGGGTAAACCTTTACTCTTTACGTGTGAACGAATATCCAGATCCAGTTTCCATATCACCCATCCCATCCTATCCTAGCCCGTCACATTCCTTAAACAATCGTTTCACTCTCTTCACCACTTGCGATTATCGGTACTGGTAATCCTCGATCTGGGCTCTGTAATACCAATTGTTCGTGTCTCCTCGCTCTTATGAAATCGCTGAAAGCTCTGATTAAGATGAACCATCCAACTATCATGAGGATGTATGCAAACCATTCGTTACTTGCAATATCCGAGATACCACCGCTGCCAGAATCCATTCCTGCTGTCGCGGCTTGATTAACCTTTTCGGGATCAAAATCGTGGCTGTTGGGATCGGGAGGCTGAGCATATGACGCATCATTTCCACCAGCTGGTGGCGTAACAACATTGCTTGTGCCTTTCATGTAGAAACCATATTGAATGAGCGTAATTCCGAGACCAGCACGAGATCCATTCTTTGCAGCGTGTGTAGTGTGTAGGAGGTATGTGAGAAGGAAACCGACAAGTTGGAATGACATTGATATCATGCCGTTCCAGATGAAGGAGAATAAAGATCCAACTGGGAGACCTTCCACATATACTTCATCAAGTCCGCCGAATCCAGGTGCAAGGATAGTTGTTTCCCAGTAAGGTGGAGCTGCGTCTGCCGCGGCTTGTTCATATGTCTAATTTAATCAGCGCAAGCTTACAACATGATGATAGGTATACATACGGGTGGATGTTCTTCTTGTTTCTCGCCTCTCTCAGGCTTAGCACTTAAATTCGCAAAGACCCCATCGGTCCCTGAACCACCACCATATACTCTTCCACCCGTTGGCGGCACAAATATCGGCATCGGCGTCACAGTCCTTTGAGTAGTTGGTCGGTCTTCATCACTCGTCGTTCCCGTAGTGAGTCGCTCCGTCGACGAAGAAGGATTTCCACGCATTAATCGTTGTCTATCATCTCCATCATTATCCTCATCATCAGATGCATCATCACCAAAGGTATCGGCTAAGTTTTGATCAACGGGGGCGGCATAGTGTCGTGAAGAAGGGGAAGACGTTCGCGATCGGAAGGATGGTGGAGGGGATGTAGGTGTCTGAGGGGTATCTTCATCATTCGCAGATACCTATTCAAAGTACATTAGTATCATTTTCCAACTACAGCCGCTGCATCCACTCTTGAAATGGTGGCGAGGAATAGCGGGGATTACATACCCTCTCGTATCGTTGTGAACTCATATTGAAATCGGTGTTTGACAAAAAGAAAACAGAAAAGAAATTGACCAAGGAACAATCGAAGATGAGCAAATGAATGTAAAGGGTTGAGAGAATGAGAAGATTTGTAAAGTAGGTAGGTGGAAGGAAAAGGAAATGGTGGTTACGGGAAGTCAGGAGATTGAGAAGAAGAGGAAGAAGGTCGTGAAGGATGATTTGATGGACCTTTCGGCTTTGTTTGAGATATTGTTAGTTGTGAATATAAGCGCCACACATTCATTCGCTCGGAATTGTTATTTGTACTATTTAGTCAATTTTGAAAAGGCGCAGTGGGAATTAAGAGAAAAGGGGATAAATTAAAAGAGGAAGAGAAAGAGGAAGAGGAAGAATGAGTAAATGAATGAATGAATGAATATGAAAATAAGTAAATAGATATATAAATATATAAATGAATGAATGAGTATATAATTAAGTATATAATATAAGTAAATAAATAAATAAATAAATAAATAAATAGCCCTGGAGATAGATAGATAGATAGATAGATATATCTATGGATATAATTACTAAGAAGTTTTAAGTATAATATAAGATAAGATAGTATAGATATTTATTATTATTTATTTATTATTTTTATTATTATTTTTATTATTATTTTATTATTATTTTATTATTATTTTTATTATTTTATTATTATTTTATTATTATTTTATTATTATTTTTATTTTATTATTATTTTATTTTATTATTTTATTATTATTATTATTATTATTTTATTGTTATTTTATTATTATTTTATTATTACTTAAACATTATTTAATTCATCTAATAATAATAACTAGATAAGTATTTATTAAATAGTTCTTAATTTATAACTAAGACTTAAATAATTAATTATAACCTTAGCCCGATTACTAACCTCTCTAATAATACTTATAAACCATACATCGTAAATCATAAATCATTAATAAATATTATAATACAAGTATGTAAAAACTAAAAAATACTAAATCCACACCGATCAAATATCTGCTTTCCAAATATAGAATTGAATTTCCTTATTCGTTCATACCTACAAATACATCTAGGAAGGTCCGTTCAGTCGCAATCTACTGTACAGTACAGTACGAATAACATCCACTCATCATTCATCCACCCACATCCATCCACATCCACATCCACATTCACATTCACATTCACATTCACATTCACATTCACATCCTCATCATCATTCTCATCCATCCTCATCCAATGCATTACAGTGCAGGGTAACCCTCTCCACTTTAAAAAGGAAGACTCCGATCCGCCTTTGGATACTTTCTCTCCCGACTCTTTCAAAGGAATGACCACATCCTGGACCGACCACCGCTCAACCGCATAAGGTTACAGTAGAGTACGAGATACGGAGATAGATCAGTATCTGCATTATCTGCATTGTCTGCATTATCGGCATTATCTTTCTGCATTGAAAATCCATAGAAAATCCATAGAAAATTACTCAATCTTTTCCCCCTCCAATTCATTCCATTCAATCCCTTCATTAAACTTCCCGAGGTCATTCCCTGTCATCTCTATCGTAATCATCATCATCTTCTTCTTCTTTGATCAACTCGTTTCGAACATCATGTCAAACTCAGTAAGTTTTCTTTCATGTTCTTTTCCTTTCTCTTCTCTTCTCTGCTCTTCTCTTCTGTTCTCTGCCCTTGGTCTCAACAATCAAATTTCCTTTCTCGTATCTAGTTTCCGAGATACGATACCATATGCTCGAGCACTGTAATTGGGTCTGGTGATCTGGGAGTCTGGTAGTCTGGAAGTCTAGAATTGGATAGTATAAACAGCTATCCCCTATACTCTACCAAGCTCTTCATACCCCGCACAATCTCCATACTCCCCACTCTCTCCTACACCCCCCGCTCTCCCCTTCTCACTCCATCCCCAAGCCCCAAACCCCCAACTAACTCTCTCCCTCCCAGCCCGCCTACCGCCACTACATCCGGGCCCTCTCCCGCTGGCCCAAAGACGCACTACGCCCCGCAGCCCAATTCCAAGACGCGATCCAGCGCCGTCTCGAAAGAGTAGCCGCAGCCGGCCAACTCGACGAGAAACGAGAGTTGGCACAGGTGAATGCTTTGTACAGCTTGGTTGAGAATCGGTATCGGGGCAAGGTACGTACTCATTCCGTCCATCTCAGTTTTTGTTCTGCCGTTGGGTGTTCTATGGGGCGAGGAAAGGAAGGAGGGGCGGGGCTCAAAATCAAGCATTCAACAGAGGATGCAACGGAACGCGATGGAAGAAGAGAGAAGCAGCGTCTGGCCTAGCATGCAGATAGGAATCGCCCCCCAAAAGACTACTCGCTAACACCCGCCGCTCAGTATCCTCTCACGTCCAAGATAATGAAAACCGCCAGCAATCCAACGTACTACGAAGATTTAGTCAAGGAGCTAGAAGAGGCGCCGAATCGAAGCTGGTTTCAACAACAGGTGAACAAGTGGAAGGGGGCTTTACGATTTCAATGATTCAATCTCCCTGAGAGGGTTTGACTGGATGATAATGAAATGTAATGTATAAATGATTCAATGTGGATCTGGAATTTTGCAATGTATATAAATATATAGCATTCACTGCGCTCTGTGATGAACAAATAGACGGTCGAGGGTCGGGGGTTATACATGGAGAGAGTACTCGGTAAATTACAGTAGTATCTGACTTCATTGGGGAATCATAAATACATCTCAGAACTTTTTCATTCGTGCTCTTAAACTCCAGACACCACGCTCTTTCTCCTTTTCCTCTATTCTATACAATCCGGATGCGAGCGAAGTTCGGATAGCCTAGCCATCCCTCCCATCATATACACATACAAAGCAACAGAGCTCACAGTCCCATCCCTCCTACCGAGACTACACTCCCACCCCTGAGTTTCCAAAGCCGAAGGCAACGAAGCTCTCCAAGCATGGGCATCAGATGAGATGTATCACGGAATTCTGCGAGGTGCGGCTTATGGCAAGCAAGCGGCGCTCGTAATGCATCGGTCCCCGGGCCCCCTCTCACGCGAAGCCTAAGCCAGCGCCCCTCAAATGTATTTAGCATCGGGATCCACCCTGCCCATCAACTCGATACTCTGCTCATACATCGTAAAAAAGACAATGCCCCCACTCAGGATCAACCGGCCCAGCCGCGGCAGGGCGCCACTCCAAAAGGTCAGGAGGCCCTCGTTGCGCGCGATCAAGGCGGCGCAGTGAAAGCTATTCTTGTACAGCTTCCGCGCCTCGATGCTCTGCATGCGCGTCTTGACCGTGTCGAGCGGCTGCGTCACGTAGACGGTGATGATGCCGGCGAGGCCGCCAATGCCAAAGGTCGACAGGGCGCCGAGCTTCTCGCCGGGCGCCGCGTACGACTGCGCGAGCTGGCGCAGCGACGTGTAGGAGCCGAAGCGCACGGCCGAGTTGGCCGACTGCCGGGCCGTCGTCGGCACGAAGCCTTGGAAGAAGCCGCGGAGGCCGCGTTCGCGCGCGATGATGGGCACGGCGTGGAGGAAGCCTTTCATGCGCGGTTGGGCGCTCTTGCGATCGTCGATTCTGCGGGCGCGGGGGTTAGCGCGGGGTGGGGAGAGGGGGAGGGGGCGGGGGAGGGGGGAGCGAGGCGGAAATACAATGTGGTTTTTATGCTTTCGAATGGGGTGACGGCGAGCAAACTCTCGGTGACGCCGGCGCCGAACCCTGCGATGACGGTGCGAGGCCCGGAGATCTTGCCGTCGGCGTCTTGAAGTAGGGATTTATATTGATCGAAGGCGACGAATCCTATGCGCATCCATCAGCACGTCGCTTCACCTCACCTCACCCGCGCAAGCACAAGCACAAGCACAAGCAGCGTCCCCCGTCTCCAAAGCCCCGCCGCAGAAGAAACGCCGCAAACCTACGAATCCCCGCCTTCAGCGAGTTCCCAATAATCAACGTCGTGCACCCCGCATACCACTGGCTCCCGAACCGCGGCCACGGGATCTTGCCGCCCGCCGGCAGCCGTCGATTCAGCTGCGTGTGCGTCTTGGCGAATTCAAAGGGGTATGTGATTGCGATCTCGACGGCGCCCGCCGTGCTCCCCGCGATGATGCTGCGGAGCGCGCTGGGGCGCTTGCGCGGCGTGTCGGGGGGTGGTGCTGCTGCTGCTGCTGCTGCTGCTGCTGCTGGGGCCATTGTGGCGGATGGGGTTGGCTTGTCTTTCCTGGGGTCGAGAAAGCAATGCCGGGTTGCTTCTTTTTCTTCTTCTTCTTCTTCTTCTTCGTCAAGCGCGACAAACAAAATTTCCCAACAATCGTCCTTGGGCAATACCGTAAATATCTTTCTCTACGCTCCGCACCGCTATCGACAATCGATTACGGTACCCTTTATCCCAGGATGGTGATGCCCTGCGGTACCGGTTTTCGGAGGCGTTGCTGCTTTAAGCGAGGGGTGGGTGGAGGGAACCTTGTTTGATGGCGGCGCGGTGCTGTGATTGGTCGGGTGGTCGGGTGGCCGCTAGGTAGGTAGGTAGGTAGGTAGGTGGTACCCCTTAGATTTACGGAGGAGGTTTCCGGTCGGCATGAGCGAGGATTCCGATCTTGGATAGACTAGACTAGACTAGACGGGACTAGATTAGATTAGATTACTCCAGGGCTGGCAATCTTGAGTACGGATGAAGTGAGTTGCGAACGGAATTGGATGTCGAAATTTCGTCTTTCGATTTGGTCTAGGGAATCATTCCATTGATGTGATTGCGTGGATATGTTGTTCATATGCTTCGTTCCGATTTTCTCGGCTGAGATACCTACCGGGCCGGGCTACTCATTCGGATGTCCATGGATGTGCTGTTATGTTTTTGCTCCCGTAAACCAAAGTCGGATCTTCAACATAATCACACTTCAATGGGATATACAACGTTTAGTATTAAATCTTGAATTGTTTGCTGTTATTTATGGTACAGCCATGCAAAAAGATAGGTAGTCTAATGTACATAGGATTGTATGCTCACAGACTAAACCCCACCCGCCCAATACTCCATATGCATCTCGAGCCTCCATTGTTAACGCCTTGGTATGATCACCATTTCGTCCCATGCAAGAGGTGATATTTTTCAAGAATCAAAAGCTCTACAAAAAGGAAACATATCGATCTATCCCAGCCAGGTATCGTCCCGTTACATAATCTTACTGATTGAAAACCATAGGTGTTCCTCCCAAACTGGGTGCAAGTTGAATGGTACCGTATCCTCCAGGCATACCGTTCATGCCCATTTGCTCTCGCTCAAGCTTTTCCTGATCCATACGCGCACGATCAGCTTTTGTGATACGAGATTTACGTGGTGCCGTGGTTCCGCCACGGGATCCAGCTCCACCTGATGCACCAGCAGCTTTACTGCCCGAACTAGCCCGGCTTGCTGAAGGAGCTTTCTCGCCAGTGGCCTTTGGTTTTCGAATTCGAACCTTCTTTGCTGGACCCTCACCCCTGGAGTACAAGTTAGCACGGTATTCAAATTCATCAATGGTTCATGGTACATACCTATCGAGTGTGGGTTTTTCGCCCTCGCGAACGAGGGGACCTGAATAAACAAAGAAGCCGTCATTTGCAGCGGCAGCCTGTTGCTCCCACAGCATCTCAGAGTCGTCAACGAAACCGTCATCTTTATCGTACTCATCCTCCTTGGTCTTTCTCTTTTGGCTTGGCTTTTCTTGTACCGCCATCCGTACCAATACGTCCGTCACTCATTCCACCCATCTCAACATTACTACCCTCTCCTTCCGAATCCAATGACATTTCATCACCGCTCTCCTTGCTTGAACCATTTCGCTCCAAAGCAGCACCTGCAGCTGCCACTCTCGCAAGGCGATCACGTTGAGCTGCCAATCGAGGGTGCAAGGCATCCCACCCATATGCCTCCTCGGCCATCCGAGCAAAGTTGACATAAACATTTACTTCCCCATCGTTCAATGGGACATCAAGCACAATTGTCGGAGCACGAGTTTCCGAACCATCATTACCTCCGAGCTGCATCGGACCAGAGCCCGGAAGGGGTGGTGGGGTAAAAAGAACGGTTTCTTTCTCCTTTTCTTTTCCTTTGACCGATGGCTTTGGCGTTGATGTTCCTGAGATTCCATTGGTCGCGTTTTTCTTAGTCGAGTTACCATTGTAAAGTTGCGAATCCTTTTGCGACAAAACAATTGGAGCAGAAGGTGGTGTTGGAGCGGGCATTGGTTGCGTAGTTAATGTAGGTGTAGGTGCAAATGCCCGAGGACTGTTTGGATCAGGGGCTGTGGATAAACCGAGTCTATTAATTACGGGAGAGGCAGGTAGAGAATTATGTCCGTCATGTTGACGTTGTTGGTGCATCAGAAAAGAATGAGCTGATGGTGAAAGTCAACGGTTGATTGGGAGGGTCGACAAGGCTAGAGATTGAAGGTGAAGCACTAGCGCGATTGGTGACTTGAGGTGGAATGGGTGAACCTTGGGAATTGTTGTACGAGTTGTGACTGACCAAGGTTTCGCGAACAGGATCATAATTCGATCTAATAGGATCATAATTCTGACCGCTGGTGCGTGTGGAGTTTTGAGATTGTGGGACGCCCATCTGTGACTGGGGTTGTGGTGGTGGTGGTGGTGGCGGCGGTTGTTGCGGTTGTTGTGGTTGTGGTTGTGGTTGTGGTTGCGGTTGTGGTTGCGGTGGTGGAGCAACTTGAGTTTGGGGTTGGGGTGGGGCAGAATTGAAGAAAAGATTTGGGGATAGCTTCACTTTCTCCCGATCTGGAAATTATGGCGTTTTGTACAGGTGGGGTTGCAGGAACACTAAAACTTGAATCGTTCATACGCATCCCAGGAGCATCAGTAATTTTGGTCTGTCGAGAAGATTCTGCACCATTTGTACTTTCAGAGGTTGTCGCTGCCTTCTTCCGTGATTTGGCAGGAGGAGCGTTGGGATCTCTTGGCTTCCGAATTCTTTTAGGTTTGGGAGCATCGGTATTTGTAGCCGAACTAACATCTCCAGCCTTTGGTCTAGGCTTCCGCGCTGGCTTCTTCCGCGCTGGTTTCTCAGCTGTTGAATCATTTGTATTGGAATGACTAACAGTGATGCTACTTGAACCATTACGAGCGGTTGTGGTATCATCCATCTCCGGACTTGATCTTGGTGGAGACGATAAATCGGAATTGCTATTGTTGGAACCCATCTGTGGCGAAACCCCGCGAACATCATGAGAACTTGACATTTTTGACGAGAAGAAAACTCAAATTGATAAGATTCAAAGAATTAATTATTGTATCGAGATCATCTATTGATAATTGAAAATGGGCGGAGCAGTTGCCAATATGATGTGTTTTGCGTGGTTTGTAACGTAAACCCCGCGTTTTGTGGTTGGCGAAAATGTTGGTAGTACGAAGGGAAGAGTTGGGGACTTTCTGAATAGCTTCAAGTTTGAAATGGTGACGAGGAAAATCGAAATTCGTGGTTGTTGATGAGAAGCGAGGTGACATCAACGTACGGAAGAGATGAACAAATAGTTGAGATTCGTTGGCATCTAATGGGCGTATTTGGGGACCGTGGTTGATAGATAGTCAAAAGGGATTGATGGAACAAAAAAAAACGGAGAGATCAATTGAAATATATCTCGAAATTTGTGTAGATGTAGATGGAGTAGAGAAAAAGAGGAATTGGGAAGGAAAAGGTGTAGAAGAAAGAAGAAGAGAGATGAGAAGATGTGATGAAAGGGAGAGGGGGGATTTTAGACCTCTTGTACTTTGATCATACTACAGTACGTTTTGCATTTTCCAAGCGACATTTCCCAATTACAGTCCGTCAGTCAGTCAGTCAATCAGTCAGTCACCTTACTGTACTCGAGTATTATTTATTTATTATTATCCACGGAGCTGGAGAGGCATGTTAGTAGTTACGGATGGAAAGCGTGAAGGCAAGGCCAGAGCTGGAGGTAAAGGAGCAGGCAAGGCGAGGAGGCAAGGCAAGGCAGGGCAGGGCAGGGCAAGGCAGGTAAAAGGGTAAGGAAAAGGGTAAGGAAGGCAAGGCAAGGCAAGGCAAGGCAAGGCAAGGCGAAGGAAAGGGTTGAGAAAAAGGAAAAGAGGGAATTAGATCATTCAAAAGACTGGTTGGTGGTGGGTGGGTTGGGGGGAAAAGGGAATAGGTGAAAGGGGAATAGGTGAAAAGGGAATGGGTGAATAGGAAAAGGGTAAAGGGCAAAGACGGTAGGTAGTCGGAACATGAAGTGATTGATGATGGATGAATGAATGAATGAATGAATGAGAGAGAGGTGAATGACGGGATAGGATAGGATAGGATAGGATAGGATAGGATAGGATAGAATACCTAGGTAGTATAGGATAAGATGGGGAATAGGATGGATGATGGCTGGACGGATGGGATGAGCTAGCACGAGTTAGCAGCTAGCACCTGAGGATTAGTCGTTTATGAGTATACTTACTACTCCGTAAGTATTATAGTTTGGCATGCAAAAATGGCATACGTATGAGACGTCCTACGTAGCTTTCCTTTATGCTTCAACTGTTCCATATTTTTATTTTAAGCCATGTTTGGGAGAGGGGGGGGTTTGATTTGGTGCTGGTGGACATGGGGAGGGTTCGGGGTTTAAAGGTGTTTCGTTCCATTTGCGGATCATAGAAGCAGCATTAGGTGGTGGAGGTGGTGGAGGTACTAGGTTGGGAGGGAGGTAGGTGAGTACCCAGTAGGTGATAGATGATCGGTAATAGATAATAAGTAGGCAATAAATAAATAAATAGATATATACTATAAGTAAATGAATGAATAAATAATATAATAAATAAATAAATAAATAAATAAATAAATAAATAAATAAATAAATAAATAAATAAATAAATAAATAAATAAATAAATAAATAAATAAATAAATAAATAAATAAATAAATAAATAAATAAATAAATAAATAAATAAATAAATAAATAAATAAATAAATAAAGGAATATTTAAAAGAGTAAAGAATAATTAATATAGTTAATATAATAATATAGTTAATATAATAAATATAAGAATAAATAAATATAATAAATTAAATATATTAATAAAAAAATATATAATCAAATATACACCTAGATATATATATAGTTATACGTACTTCTATATAGATAGGTATTACTACGAGAAGAATAAAAAAGAGAAAGAGAGAGTTTAGTATAGGATTAATATAATTATAGACGAATAATAATAATAAAAATAAAAATAATAAAATAATAAAATAATAAAATAATAAAATAATAAATAAATAAATAAATAAATCATTATATTAATAAATACTAGGTAGGTAAATAAATAGATGAATAAAATAATAGATATTCTATAAATGAATTATTAGATGAATAGATGAATGAATAGATATAAATAAATTAATCGATCGAATGAGTGATTTATATATAATAAAGGAGAAACATAACTACTATTAGTATATCTACAAAATCTAGTACATACGTACCTACCTACATACATACTTTGTACATACATACTTTATACATACCTACATACATACATACATACCTATCTACATACATACATACATAATATACTTACTTACATACCAAGTACTTATTCCACTGTACTCTATCTCACACCTCCTTCTCCCCTTGTCGGCTTGAAGAATACCGGTATCTTAGTAAATACCTGTCTAGTGTCGTACTAGTGTGATGATCAACTTCTTTTCAGCCGAGAATACAACTCAATGATATGAAATGATGAAATAATGAAACAATGAAACAATCCATGCAATCTTACAACTAACCGTATTCTGATACGAATTTGAACATTACGAATAGCACCTTCATATATACGATACCTTATTCATGCATCTATCTACCCAAGAAATCTGCCTCATCTTGATGAAATCGTTAATCTTCCCCCCTTTATCTTCGGATCAGACGGTTGGTGGCTGACAAATAATTATTACGTTACGATCATCCAAAGATATCCAATACACATGAACGTATTCAGATATTGACGCTCATGTCGGTATGCTCTAGCATGCATAACCTCGAACAAAAAGGTTACAATGCGGGAAATTGATATTTGTCTGTATCGGGATGTTGTCAATCGTTGCTCGACGTCTGATGGCTTCCCGAAATAAATGTCTGTGAAATGCAGCTAGTCAAATGGGGCTTAGCGTACAACCTTAAATTTATCTAGAGGCTCACGTTTCTGATATCCTGGCAGCCTTGCATACGGATCTTGAATTTCCCCACAACCTAAACAAAAAGATTGCAAATACCCTTGAACAACACCATGGAGTTTCGCGGTCAAAGATTTACAGTTAGTCTCTCGGATGATGAGGATGAAGTTGGATCAAGTTCGAATATTCCATCGGATAAATGTCCCTTCATTTACGTCTGCTTTCGTCGCAGATATTAAAGAACGTTCTCCCAAACCACCAACAGCCCCTCAGTTAAAAACCTCGACGACAGGTTTTCCCGAGCACAAAAAAAACGGATACGAGTATCTGCATTTAAGAAGCAAAGGGCAGGAAATACAAATGAGACGGTCGCAGATTCTCCCAATGCTTTTGGGGTGCCCCCCTCTCAGGGACGTCCAACAGGCAAAGAGCCATCGACGCATGAAGATGATTTTAGTATGGACGAGGAACGAAAAGAGAATAGACGAGGAAAACAGAATGCGAATAGCTTCTATGTCAAAGGAAGAAATTGAACAGGAACAAGAAGAACTACTCGCCTCCTTGGATCCCTCATTAATCCAACGACTTTTGAAGAGAGCAAATTTTGATGATGGGCGTGGTGATACTGGGATTTACCCCCCTGCTTCGACTCAACCTCCAAGTAGTGATGAAAAATCGAGCAACGGTCCCAGAGATCACAGGCGATGCTGTTCCTGCCCCACAACCCGAAGGCAAGCCAGTTGCGCCTCAGAAATCTGTTAGGTTTGAAGAAGACGAAGAACCGGCAAATCCTATAGATCTCAAGCCTGCCTCCGAGTCTGCATCTAAAGTCACTGAAATTCCACAACCATCCATACATTTTCCTACCGCTTCCGCCGTTCCAGACTTGGATCCGAATGACCCATCGTTTCTTGAAAACCTACACCAAAAATATTATCCATCACTTCCTGCGGACCCTTCAAAGCTTGCTTGGATGGCACCAATACCTACACATGGCTCTCTAGCAGACCAAGAATCGCCTTATTATCCCGCAGCTGAAGCTCTGGCAGCATCCGCTCTTCCGATTCGATTTTAGGGGTGGTTTGTTACCACCCAGAATTGCAAGAGCCATGCCAATTACTAAAGGTCTACATCATCATGGTGAGGCTCCTGAAGCTGCTGGTTATACGATTCCGGAATTGGCAAGATTGGCTCGTTCAGCGTTCCCAGCTCAAAGATGTATTGCATTTCAAACTCTGGGAAGATTCCTTTACAGGTTAGGTAGAGGTGAGTGGGGAGATGGTGGTACCGAGATGTCAAAGGGTCTATGGAGAATCGTAGAAGAGGGAAAAGTTATCCAGACTCTGGAAGAAGCTGCCAATACCGAAGGAGGACACCAAGGTAGCAAGACTTATGCAATAGAAGCTTTATGGCTATGGCAAAAAGGGGGCGGGCATGTCTGGAAAGCAGATTAGATTGATGAATCACGATGATGATCTTCAACGTAACGTATTGTCATATCTCCCCAACGTTCCTGGGAAATTTTGCCTAAATTCCTCCATTCACATACACCGCGACACCTGATCAATCAGAGTGACTGCGTCCACGCTCCATTATCCGTCCGTTGTTTCGTAAAACATATCATCCCAACATTCGCACATGCAGATTGCAACCCAACATCTCCACCCTTCCTACCAGTAGAAATTCCTCGAAATCCCATACCCAAGCCCCCCGAATCTCACCTTGGAAGCGAACGGTAAATCGGCGGGGGTGCGGGTGTCCGTTGTGAATACATCTACGTCTTGGATATGGTTGCAAGAGTTTCTGGTGGATTTTATGGCAGTGAATAGGGGTAGGGTAGGGTAGGGTAGGGTAGGGTAGGGTAGGGTAAGGTAAGGTAAGGTAAGGAAAGGTAAGGAACGGTAATTGATCCGTAAGTATGCAAGTCTCTCTTGCGATCCATACAATCCATGCAACCCCCTTTCTATCATTTCATCCAACATATCCGCCGTGCTTCCTGGCGCAGAGAAGAAGGAGACGGCCGGCCGGCCGGGGCGGAGCACAGGATTGCACGATTTGCATTCCTGGTATATATAAACAGGTCACTACGAGATCATGACTCCGCGCTCTTCCCTTCCCTTCGCTTCCCTCCGTGGCGAAAATGTGAAATGGGTAAAGACCAGCATGATTCATTACCCCGAAACGGCCATGGGGCCACGAACCTCCCGTCTCTACTTCGTGAGTCGCGAGGAAAGAAAGGCTGGAATGTGTCCTTCCTTCTCGATGGATGATGACTTGTGTTGTGCGTGAAAATTGAATGGAATGGAATGGAATGGAATGGAATGAGACGAGACGAGACACCCCTCTACGTCTCCCCCCCCCCTTCCCCCCAAATCACCACCCCGCTCGCATCGACCCATTGCTGCTCTCCTTGGATCTGTTCTGGGCTTGCCTCGCTTTGAGGTCAGATGTCTGTTTGTTTGTTTGTTTGTTTGTTCGTTCGTCCGGCTGTATGGATGGATGATGGATGGATGGATGAAGAATTGGGGTGCTGAAAGAAAGAAAGAAAGAAAGAAAGAAAGAAAGAAAGAAAGAAAGAAAGAAAGAAAGAAAGAAAGAAAGAAAGAAAGAAAGAAAGAAAGAAAGAAAGAAAGAAAGAAAGAAAGAAAGAAAGAAAGAAAGAAAGAAAGAAAGAAAGAAAGAAAGAAAGAAAGAAAGAAAGAAAGAAAGAAAGAAAGAAAATAACAAAAAGGTCGACATCATCACACGATTCTACCGCGGTCTGTGAATCGATCTCTGCGTCGGAGATGGAGATGGAGGTGCACATGGGGCAGAGCTCGCGAGTCCTACCGTCTTGTATGTATCGTCTCGTAGGGGGCGGGGGCGGGGGGACGAAGTTCCCGATTGATGAAGTGGGCCGCGCCGGACCGGGCCGAAGCGTGATGTGCTGAGTTCTGCATATGATTTGAGATGGGTGTTTTTGTGGATTCCTTCCTTCCTTCCTTGCTGGCTGGCTGGCTGTCTGTCTGTCTGTGTGTCTTTTGGGGTTTGGTATCGTATATATGGAGGGTGTTGGTACTTGCCACTGTGGATGGGATGGGTGAGTTTGGGGGTGGAGTGGTGGAGGGGATGGAGGGGTGGATGGATGGAATGGGGCAAGGAGACGTGGTTATTGGAGGGACATCTATCCGTTTTCCGGCCGTTTTCTGGACACTGGGTTCCCTTCAAGTGCGGTTTGCAATGTTCTTCCTGAGGGGTGACATGTCCTTGAAAATGTCTTGTGCTGGGATCGAGGAAACGTGGTTGGGTTGGGTGGTTAAAATTCATGTTGGGAAGAAGTATGTGTAGCGTAGCTGGCATCCAGCATCACGCCTGCATTGCGCAGTCGAGTCGGTGATTCATTCTCTAACCATCTCCTTTGATTTTTGAGAAACAAATTATATCACCATGTGTATGAGAAGATCCAGCATCAGAATGGCCAGCGCTTTGGAGTTTCTTCAACGGTATTTTCCCGCTTGGAATGGATCAAAGTTTAATATACATTCGATTACCTTACGTGTCCCATCCTTAGTAAAGGAAGTTTTAAGTTTTCGTTCCCTCGTAAGACTCCACCGTAGACAATCATATCCGTAACATCATAGCATATTTCATTGAACCTTAATCAGCCCTTTTCTTGGAGTCCCCTTCGATTTCACCCGCGCTACTAGCACCGGGTGTCTTCAAACCCTCATCCTTGGCACTATCCAATTTACCTGCATGCTCATCCTCATCCCAAGCATCCTCTAAATTCTCATCCCAATTGTCAACCTCCTCATCCAGTGTCCTCGGCGCATCAGTCACACCACTCTCTTGTGCTCCCACTCCCTCTCCCAATTCCAAGTCCTGATCTTCATCCCCGGGCACCACATGATACGCCTTTGCCAATCGTTTCCGCTCCAACATACGTAAGTGATACCAGCTACATAATGCTAGACCAGCCACCGAGCCTACGATGTTGGCGACAATGTCGTAGAAATCAAAGGTTCGACCATTGGGCAAGAAGCCTTGGAGGAATTCCGATCCCACTCCAAGAATTCCGGTGCAGACTATCAGAGTGAAGTTGAGGTTGCGTCGGCGACTGGTGTCCAGGATCCAGTAGAAAACCACGGTAAGTAGGAAGAAGGTTATTGTGTGGAGGACTTTGTCGTTGATGACGGCGTCGACTTGGATGGATGTTAGGCCGGCATAACCAGCGAGGAGCACAAGAAACAGGAAGGCTCCTATTGTGAAAATGATGCGTTAGTTTTGAAGATCTATGGAGGACGGGGCATGGGGCATCGGGCATCGGGAATGTTTATGTACAGACGGGTGTGGAGAAGGACGGGGGGAGAAACATGGAACTAAAGAACTTAGCTAGATGAATTTACCTGCAAAGGGTAGCCTTATGCGCATTTTGCCAAAAAGCTCTTCTCTCTTGTCTTCTCTTCTCTTCTTAATAAGTTGAAGCCCTTTCGTTAAAAAGCATCCCTCCTGCGTTGAACCAAACTGCCCAAGGATTGATGAGAAGCTGGGAGCTTTGGATGACTTGGGGATAGCTGGTCTCTCCTTTTATGTTCGTTCACCTGTGTCAAGATAAGCAAGCTCTCTTGTGTTCAAAAAGGGTTCAGAGCTTCTCCATCGCAATCATGTGGGTTGGCTGGCTGGCTGGGCTGGCTGCAGCTTGAGAAACAAACTGAGGTTAATAATCGGTTCGCTTGTTTCGTGTACCTATCAATTTCGGCACGGACCAATATCTTCAATGGATGATAATGGAGATTCAGTACGAGGTAATCTTTGATTCAAACTGTACGTAGAAAAAGAGATAGATAATTGAAATATACATGTTCGTGTTTGTAGACGGTGATGTCTTGTAATTCCATGCAAAAGTTGAGGATACATGATCAGTGGCAATTGGTATAGACGCGAAATGATGGTTGAATCTGTTCCTGCTTCATTGTCTTTTCTACACACTACAAGTGCTAGATTTCTAGGTAAGGGAATCACAGACAACGTCCTACAACCACCAAATCTAACCTCATCTCAAGAAACTTCATCAAACCATCAACGTCAACGCAAGAAATTAATCAATATTGTGCGCAAATCTGGTACAAAGATGCGCACGATTTTGAATCCAATTTAAATCAATAAAAGGCGACAAGTTTCAGACGGTTTGTCGCGAACGAGAGATTTGACGTTATGGGCGGCGGAGAGAGGGGACTTTTGTCTCGCTCTGGGGTATCCGGGCACAATTCTCTCATCACGAATAGCATACCATGGCCACCTTCCTCATCAAACATGATTCATTCACAAAAGTCTTTTCAAATTAAAAACAATACTCCCCCGCGGTCGCATACTCCAAGCATATTCGATGCCACAATGCCTGACTCGGCCAACGTACAGGATGAGGAAAGTAGGAGGACAACCTTTAAAGAATTATATCACCGCAGTGAGGCAAAGTTGGCTGGATTATTTGGAGGCGGTGACTCTACTTCAGGCAATGACCAAGACCAAGATGTCTCGGCACAAAATACACAATTGGTTGAGGATTCAGCCGTAATCGAACCGATTAAGCAAGAACAAGCACCAAAGAAGCCGGCGCGCGCTATAGATGAAGACAATTATGATGATGATGACGACGACGAAGATGAAGATGAGCAGCAGGATTCCCCCACAAAGGGGAGAGGCGCGAATGCTTTGTTGTCGCCCTCGAAGTCTGGGAGTTCCCCAATTCAATCTGACTTGACCCCTTCAAAGAATGCGGAACAAATTAAAGATGAGGCCGCGGGCGAACAACCTAGAACCTCTGAGGATGCGCGCAAGAAACTGGAAGAGGAAAAAAAGGCCATCGAGGATGCTGCCAAGCGCAGTTTCAATACCATATTTTATACTTTGGAGAACGATCGGATTGCCATGTTAGAACAGCAGAGGCTGGAGGAATCCGAAAGGCAAACAGATGCGGAAATGGACAGCAACCGAAATGCTGGACCTGCCAGTGGTCGGCCGGCAGAACAATATAGTTCCTTGGCTAATGCCGAGATGGGCGCATCGAGTTTGACGTTGAAGAACCTCTTTGCTCGCATTGACGCGAAGCGTGACAGGGTTAAATCTACAGATGCAGAGTTGAGGGCCCTGATTAACGAAGTTCGTAAGAACAGAAGTAAATGGGCCAATGAGGACAACGTTAATCAGGAAGAATTATACGAGGCTGCGGAGAAAGTTTTGAGTGAACTCAAGGCTATGACGGAATACTCCGCCCCTTTTCTTGTCAGAGTGAACAAGCGCGAGGCTCCTGATTATTATAATGGTAAATCACATAGCTCATACATATGTAGTCCTGGAGCTGACATGAAATAGTTATCAAGCAACCCATGGACCTCGGCACAATGACCAAGAAGCTGAAGTCATTGACCTACAAATCTAAAAAGGAGTTTGTTACTGATCTCGACTTGATTTGGGAAAACTGCCTTAAATACAATGGCCAAGATAAACACCCTTTACGGAAAAATGCGGAGAATATGAGGAAGGAGGCAGCAAAACTTATACCTTTGATTCCAGATCTTGTTATTCGACCACGAGCAGAAGTGGAAGCAGAGGAACGTCGCAAGCAAAATGGAGGTGATGACGCCGATGAGAGTGATGATGAGCCTATCATGTCTTCTCGAGGTCGAGGTGAAGGTGGACGGGGGGTAAAGGGGTCTAGCAAGGCACGAACTAACACTTCTGGACGTGATGAAAGCACCCCAGGAGTCGACCAAAAACCTGCTATCCAACTCAATGGTGTTCTCGGAAACATTAACCACGATGGCTCTGAAGTAGACGGTAGTCAGAATGGATTTTCTACTCCAATTCCTGGATCCGTCACACCTGGTGGTATGAATGGTGTTACTAGTCAAGTCGATGGTATGGATATCGATGCCCCTTCTATCAACGGTCTAGGGCTGGCTCAGGGATTTGGAGGGGAAGATATATATGAAGATGAAGAGTATAAAATTTGGAAACAGGTCACCAAGAAAAACCGTGCCCTGGTTGCTAAAGAACGATCCCGATTATTCAAAGGTGATAAGCTGAACCCAGATGAGCCTGCTCTTTTGAGAAGCAAGGCCGGAATGAGGAGATGGCTGCGCCAGCGGAAGCAAGATGATCCTAGTGGCTCTAAATTGGAAGGTGACCTTGAAGACAAACCTGCGAAACAGGGCGCAGAAACTCTTGCCGAAGGCATGGAGGGCGAAGAAGAACAATTTTTGCCTGATTATTACGATCCGCTATCAGCTATTCCAGATATCAATCCAAGATTACAATGGGTTGAGGATGCGGACGGTAATCTAGTCGAGCAGTCGGAAGAATTTCTCCGAATGGTACCTGCTGGGCACTTTACAGCCCCGAAAAGTTTTCTGACCGAAAAAGTCGAGGCTAACATGAAACAAATGCAAGAAACGAGGAAGTTGTGTTCCAAGATTGGTATCATCAAGCAAATGCAATTGCAGGCGCAGGTAAGACTGATAGTTCTGACCTCATGTTGAAACTTCCTAATTCACCGTTGCAGATGTATAACAATCAATTTCCCAAGTATGAACCGGCACCGTTTGTAGAAATAGATATAGAACCACATGTCACTTATGACGATGGTCCTATCATGTCTCAGTGGGTTTGCAAAGCTGCAATGCAACGATCTGTCGCCAAATTGTGCTATCATGCTGGTTTCGAAGAATTACAGCCATCTGCTTTAGATGTCATGACTGATCTTGCTGAAGACTTCTTTGGGAAATTGGCCAAAACTTTTGGCGTCTACCGAGAAGCGCATAAAGTAGCCGCTGCACCTGGCTCTCGAAGTAAATGGCAGGAACGGTATACCAACGAAGAAGTCGTTTTACATAGTCTGGGCGCAAACGGTATTGATATAGAATCCTTGGAGAGTTATGTCAAGGATGATGTTGAGCGTTTGGGAACCAAACTCTCAGTCATGCATGAACGCATGAAGTCTCATCTTACAGACTTACTCAGACCTGCTCTCACAGATGGTACTCAGGATGGATCTGGAGCTTTCAACGAAGGCAGTGAACAATTTGTTGGTGGTGATTTTGCCGCAGAACTGGGCGAAGATTACTTCGGGTTCAAAGAGCTCGGGTTGGCCAGTGAATTCTCGATGACAAGCCTTGGTGTGCCACTGCATCTCCTTCACACGAGAGTACGTAGTGCCTACCAAGGACCTACCGCAGCAGCTCCACAAGCTGAAATATTCGCACAACTTGCGCCTTTACCACCTGTTACTAAAGAAAGTATTGCCAGTCAAATTGGCCTGATCAAGAACTTCTTCCTCGCCAAGTTACACGCAAACGATGATGAACCTCTCATCGAAGACGAAGACCTCACTGGAAAACAAAAACCAACCAGGCCTCGTCTTGGTCCCACGGGCAAAATTACCAGTCCTCGTAAACGTCCACTGAAAGAACAAAGCGGCAATGCAAAGAAAAAGAAGAAGCTTGATAATGGTACGGCAGTGGACTCACAATCTTCGGTCAAAACTGGTGCAAGTGTCAGCCCGCAAAAGGGAGACGGTGTTAAGAAGGTCAAGCACGGTTTGCCGAATGGTAATGGGGGATCAGCTTCCGTGGATAGAGCAGAAAGTCAGGATAACAATAGCCCGATCGAAAAAGATGATGGGGCGTTGGGCCCGATGAGCCCAGAGAGTATTGAAGGGACGTAGTGGGAGGGGATAAACAAAAGTTTTCGGTAGATGGGGTGGCTGTGGTGTTCTTAGGCATGCATGTGGTGTTGTTGGTGTGGCTGTTTATTGGGGAACATGTGCATTCGTACATTCACTGTCTCTTTTCTCTAATTGAAAAGGGGGATGGGAGGATGGGAGGATGGGAGGACGAGAGGACGGGAGGACGGGAGGACGGGAGGACGGGAGGACGGGAGGACGGGAGGACGGGAATTTACGGTGGAATGGAAAGGGTGAAGCATGGTTGGACTGATGCATCTACAAGAATCCCACACAGCCCGTATGAATACGGAGGGATGGTATGCCTAGGGAGGGAGAAACAATTATAGTATATTAGTACATATGGGATGGATGGGTGGATATTTCAAGGCGGTACCAGTAGGCTCCGATAAACAGGAGATTAGGGGACAAGGGTGGATATTCTGATATTGAATGAAAGAGAACACAGATCAAAGCGAAGCTCGTCAGTTAATTATTTCACGTTATATGTATTAAGAGTCAAGTTTTCCCTGCTTATTTGTTTCTAATCCTTTTCTCTTTATTGGTGAAGGGGCGCTTGGGGAGGAAGGGATGGGGAGATCATGAGAGTTTTCGTGGTTTTGCTTTTAGCTTGGAGTTGGGGGTTGCTGTTGTTGGTTGCTGCTTGCTGGGCTTGTTGGGTGGTGTGACTTGTGGTTCTTGGGCTGGGAGGCTTGGGTTTGAAGGCTTAGGTTGGCTTGGACTGGGATGGTACGAATGAATGGATGGATACCTATGGGATAGGATAGGATAGGCTAGGACAGGACAGGACAGGGCAGGACAGGATTGATATGTTTCTCCTCGATCATTTTTTGCATTTGGCCTGCTATGGGCATGGTGCGGTATGATATGCATATTTTGGGAAGGAAAACCCGAGTTTCCATCTGCGATACTGCGATCTTGTGTCCGTTTGCATATATGGGATAGTGCGGGAGGGAGTGGTGTGGTGTGGGATCATGAAGATATTGGTGGAGTGGGTGGTGGAGAATGGGGATGGAAGGGAGTAAAAGTGGTTGTCTTGTTCTGTTCTTTTTTTTTTCTTTTTTTTTTTTTTTCTTTCTTTTCGGGCGTGTCGATTCGAGAGAATGGGAAGAGGGAGGAGGGGTGTATGGGAGTTACATGAAATCAGATCTCTTGTATTTTATGGGCGGGGATGGTCGGGATGGGCTGGGCCATGATAGAGAGAGGGGGCGAGAGAGAATGTATCGATGAGCTGGTATACGGAATAAGATTAGGGGCTTGGCCTGGTCTGCTCCGCATAGCGAGTGGTAGTCCTTTGCTTGGGGAGACGTAAGAAATCGTTTCGACGCGTTAGGAAAATGCATCATATCATATGATATTGTATTGTGCTTGTCATGCATAGTGTCACGTTAGTTGTGGTGAAATGTATGCATGTACGTGTGTGTGAATGAAGTTTTGACATGGCTAGATTAAATGTAGGAGCATTGGTATATGGTTTGGTTTGGGAACGCGGCGAGCGGTGATATTCATGTATTTATGTTTGAACATCACTGGTGAGTGTTATTGTAGCTTGTGAACGCGGATCTCGATGAGATCCAGTCTTCACAAGCACTATAAGACAGATCCAACGAGTCGTACTTTCTTGTACTAGAATTCTACGCTCACACCCAGATAGGATAAAATCCTATCCAATGTACCGACATGACTCGTTGCTTTTTGCTTCTTGTCATCATAATGCCATGATTAGATGTGGTAGATGAGATATCTAACGCCGTGGCTATGCGAAAATATGCTCCTGGTGAAATGAACGCCTGCTTGTATTTTGCTTGGTTTCTTGTGAACTTTACTCTCTACTTTTTCCCTTTTGATCTTATGCAGCGGCCGCTTGGGGTTGTGCAGCTTGGGTTGAGGATTGTAGTTGAATTATCTAAAGGGACGGCTGTTAAAAGGGGGGAAGGGATGGAAAGGGAAAGGAAGGCAACATACTTCCATCTTCAGCCCGTCGCTTTTATCTTGTATCTCTTTGATTGCTTGTTCTACTCGTTTTCTGGTTGGCGTGGCTATATTAGCAACTTATTCCAGTACCGAAGCTCCTCGGAAAAGTCCAAAGGTAAGAGTAGCGTAGAAAAGAATGGGGGAGGAGCCATGACTCACATTTCTTTATCGATAAATTCCAAACGCCCGTCGACAGCCATGACGGCTTCAGTTTTGTCTTGTTTTAGGAGGACTGGGCCGACGAGCTTGTAGATGTTGGATGTGGAGTCTAGGGCAGAGAATTCCTGGGTAGGAGAGGGGTTAGTGATATGGTTTAAGATTTGGATTGGGGGCCCTTCTTGTTGAGAAAGGTTTGTAGGATAGGAATGGTAAAAGGGGGGTACTTTTTGAACGCCCTTGTTTTCTTGCTGTTGAGATTCCAGCTTTTGGCGGGAGGAAATGGAGTTTTGGAGGTCTGGGAAGAGGTTAGTACATGTATTGTAAGGAGGGAGAGGAAGAGAGGGGGAGAGGTAAACACCTGTTTGGAGTTTTTGGTACTCCTCAGTGAGAGCTTGAAGACGCTGTTGTTGTTCTGCCATGGTTGAAGACGTGAGATGGGTATCTGAAGGCTTAGACAGGTTGATGATCTCTCACAGTGCTTGCTTTCTGCGAGAGAGGATAATACTTGTATTAAGAGAAGTCAGATTTTGAGCGTCACAGAAGAAGTCTCTTGAAATTCAGGTGTGGAAGGGTGTTTATTATTAAATATCAAAACTCATAGATTTCCGTTATCGAGTATCAAATTATTGAGATGATGTCTAGCGCAATCGCGGGGCACCAAGACACCGCCAAGCTCAAGCGACAACCCAGACTTCAAAATCCCCCTCCACAAATTCATGAACACACTCAAGATATATACAAGACGAGAACGAGAATATCGGGCACGCAGAGAGCCAAGCTTTGGATTTGGTCTAATAATCTTCGTTTTCATCATAAATCTAACAGCTCCACCCTGAAATCCCTTTGTTGGTCAAGGTTACTTTGATATTCCACCGAATCCAATCGCAACTTATTTGGATTTAACGACATTCAAGTCAAACATCACTACCGGTGTTCTTCGAGAATAATTACCACTGCCGCGTCAAAAAACCGACAAGAACGCTGTTTCTACCTGGCCGAATAGCTGCTTCACCTAGAGATTATCATCACCACACACAAACCCCACCCTCAATATGTCGAACACCGATTTCCTCGGCCGCGCCATAGACGTGGTTAAGAAAGCTATTGAAGCCGACACCGCAGCCGAATATGAAAAGGCCTACCAGCTTTACTACCAATCCTCGAACTCTTTATGCTCGCACTCAAGTGGGAGAAGAATGCCAAATCTAAGGAAATGATTCGCGCTAAAGCTGGCGAATACATGGAGCGGGCCGAAAAATTAAAAACACATCTAGCGGATGCGGAAGGCAAGCGGAAGAAACCAAGTATGATGGGTGCGAATGGAAGTTCAACAGGAGGAAAGGGGAATGAAGAGGAAGGAGACCCGGAAAGCAAGAAATTGAGAAATGCATTACAGGGTGCTATTCTACAGGATAAACCAAATATTAAGTGGGAGGATGTCGCGGGTTTGGAGGCAGCCAAAGAAGCGCTGAAGGAGGCTGTTATTCTACCGATTAAGTTTCCGCATCTATTTACGGGGAAAAGACAACCTTGGAAGGGTATTCTACTTTATGGACCACCGGGAACGGGAAAGAGTTATTTGGCTAAAGCGGTGGCTACGGAAGCAAATAGTACTTTTTTCAGTGTGAGTAGCTCGGATTTGGTCAGTAAATGGATGGGAGAGAGTGAAAGGTACGTTATATGATTTCTTAGGCTAAAGCTGGGGTATGTCTAACCGTCAAACAGATTAGTAAAACAGTTGTTTACCATGGCTCGCGAAAACAAGCCTTCTATTATCTTCATTGACGAAGTAGACGCCCTTTGCGGGCCTCGAGGAGAAGGAGAATCCGAAGCGTCAAGACGTATCAAAACGGAAATGCTTGTACAGATGGATGGTGTAGGAAGAGACAGTCGAGGTGTGTTAGTTCTAGGCGCTACGAATATTCCCTGGCAATTGGATGCCGCCATTCGACGCCGTTTCCAACGTCGTGTTCACATTTCGCTTCCCGATTTACCTGCACGAACAAAAATGTTTGAGATCAGTGTCGGAACTACACCTTGTGAACTTGTGGCCGCCGATTACAGGAAATTGGGAGAGTTGAGCGAAGGGTATTCCGGTAGTGATATCAGCATTGCTGTCCAAGATGCTCTGATGCAGCCCGTAAGGAAGATTCAGACTGCCACACATTATAAAAAGGTAAGTCCTTTAATCTCTCTCCAAGAGTTCTTTCCCCTTTGCAATTCAAAGTAGTTGACATCTTCAAAAGGTCATGTCTGAAGGCATAGAAAAATTAACCCCCTGCTCACCTGGGGACGCCGGCGCCATGGAAATGTCCTGGACGGAAGTCGACTCTGATAAGCTACTTGAGCCACCCCTTCAAGTAAAGGATTTCATTAAAGCCATTAAGGGAGCTAGGCCTACCGTCTCACAAGAAGATATCCAAAGGAGTACGGATTGGACCAATGAATTTGGTAGTGAAGGTGCTTGATTTTCGCCTTCCCTTGATGCAATGATCGATTGGGCTATAGTAGTAATGGCAATGAAACAAAGCAAAGCTGCAAGCTGGACGTAGGTGACGGGAGAGGAGTATGGGCATGGCACGGTGGCGAGTAAGGCGTTTATAAATGGATAGGGCTCTAAACTGAAATGAAGGTGCGGCATGATTTGAATGTTTCGAATAAGAAAGGCGAAGAGTTACAGAAAAACAATACAATATGTCAATAATTTCAAATCCCAAACTTTTGATAGTACGTGGTCAATCAAATGAGAAGGATTATCCGCAGGGTATTGAGTTATATGCTTTTTTCCAATTTTATGCACCTCATAGTGTCGTCTAGCCATATGATGTACCTATGCAAGCCAGAGATACGGAAGAAATAAAAGTAGTCCTCAACGCCCATAATAACACAGCTATACTCCGCCATGACCCAGCTGCCCGAAATTTACAAGATAGAAAGAAAAAGGAGAAGACGTCTAAACTAAACAAGAATCTACTCCGACTTGCTCTTCTTCTTCTTCTTTTTCTCGCCCTCTTCCTCACCGTTGGCTTCGCTATGTCTTCTTTTCTTGTCTTTCTTCTCACTCTTGTCCTTCTTCTCCTTCTTCTCTTTCTTGTCCTTGGATTTCTTTTCTTGCTTGGAGACTGAAGTAGGCGCTATGTCAGCCATTTCCGTGTCTTCGGCGGTTGGGTCCTCAACGTTGATATCACCGAGAACGGCATCCATTGCTTTTTTCTATTAAATTCGTTAGCCAATTAATCACAAGTAGAGGCATCCATAGGTCTTACCATAGCATCTTGGTTCTTGGTTGGTGCGGTACCGGTAGCATAGAAATCTAATCTTTCTTCGACCTGTGCTCTCAATGCCTCACCGAATTTATTGGTTGGTGCTTCAGTAAAGTTATCGATTCTGCTTGCAATACTACACTTGTTTGCCAAGAATCTGGAAATGCGACCCTTGTTCTTTGCGCCTGCACGACCAATGAAGCTAGAGTGATAGATCAATCCATATTTAGGTTGTGTTGCCCTTAGTCTTGAGTGCTCTGAACAACGCCTTCTCAGCACCGAGAATTTGAACAGTGGAGGCTGGGTATTTTGAGAGGTTGGTCAGGGAACCGGCGTGGGAAATAAGTCTAGCAGCAACAACTTCACCAATCAAAGCGGCCAAGTTAGGTGCAACAATAGCCATTTTATCGGTCAAGTATTGGAAGAGAGATCTTCTATACTCGGCGAGCTTGACGACACGGTTTGCGAATGCGGAAACATTCTCCATATCATTCACAGAAATATCTTGACCCATAGAAACCTTTGCAGCATCAATGATTGCTTGCGCGATGTCTCCGTCATCGTTAACAATAGCGGCAATATCGTGTAACGATTCGTCGTTCAAGTTCTTCTTGTTGCCAATGGCTAATGCAAGCTTAGCGTATGTGTGGTTATCGGAGACGATTCGAATAAGTTCTGGGAAATGCCATCCGTACCATTCACGGACACGCATAGAGAAAGTGTTGACGGCCTTGTCGAGGTGATCTAAGGTAGCGATAGCTTGGATAATGTGGTTGTCGTTCTTTTGAACAGAGAACTTGACCTTAGCACGCGAATATGCGTGTCCAAGACCCAATTGAGCCCTCTCGACATCACCCTCTTGTAGACCCTTCAATAATTTTGGTGCGTGCAATCGCAATCCTCTGAGTAAGTCTGCAACAACCTCAGAAGTTTCACCAGTCTCGCAAGAAACCCCTGGGAATTCCTCCTTGATGCTACCAGCCAAAGTCTTGTCGGAAACTCCAAGAATAGTCTTCTTCTTCTTCGATGGCTTTGGCATGTTCAATTCCAAGTTCGACTTTAGGTAATCGGAAAGTACACCTTCGGAGATCAAGTTGATATTTTCAAGCGCCTCAGCAGCATTTCTAAAATGATTGTCAATTCAGACTTTCCGCTCTGCAAAGCATTGAATAGCTAACCTGTATGGCGCAAAATTGACAAGCTTGACCATTTTGCCAAATTTCGCAAGATCTTGACCGGCATCTTGAACTTCCTTCAATCGATTGCCAATTGTGTCGGCTTGGTGCACAACCTGAAAGATTGCGAAACCAGTGGCCGACTCATGGAGAAGGTAGTCAACGGCAGACATCTTGTCGTTATTGTGTGGTCGTTGGTGGTTGATTTGTTGGGTTGAAAGTTAAGCTTCCACAAATTTTCAGAAGCTCCTGGGATTATTTTTTTTCGTCGTGGGATGCCCGTGAAATGCGCTAAGCTCAAAATCAACCTGGTAGTTTTAGCCGCTCTATCACGTGATTGTATTCGCTTAATCTTTACCCATTTCACTCACATACATTTGAACCCCAAGCTACGAACCGGACTTCATCTCGTCTATCCATATAGGAGGTACAGTACACACACCTTCAATAGCTTCAAATGGCTTCTCTCTATGACACCAAAGCGCCCATATAGCATTCAGAGACAATGAGTAATCTCCAACAATGCACTGTCACAAGCTAGCTATTGCAAATATTCTACGCTATGTGTGATTCTCTTCGGAATATTTGGAATGCTTCAGCGAATGTGAACACCTTCCCTTTTCTTCGATATGGGACTTTCAGTTATGTGACCCATCGCAAAGCATCGTTATACACACTATCTAAGCTCGGTTTGGTTCTTTAATCTGATAGCCGCACAGCATTGGAAGCTTTTATGGCTCAATGGGGTTGCTGTCTTCTAGACTTGTAAGGGATGCCAGCGCGCAAGCTGTTATGTTTTTGACCTTTGCAGCCCGTTACAGCTTCTGGAGTATTTAAATGAAGACGTTTACATCATCACATCATGCTCTTCATCTGACATAAGCTAGTTACCTTCAGTATGTGCATCCACCTGTTCGGACCTGAACATAGGTTCGAGGGGTATGCTGGCCGGTTTGATCATATTTGCAATTGTATAATTAGGTGGCCAAATTATGTAGTCGAGTGTAACTTTTGCAACGAATATTTGATGCTTGAAATTGGCTTGGAGTCTCAAAATTATATTTCATTATTTGAAGAGAATTCATGTAATAAAGAATTTATGTTCCGAAGTAATTTGTATAGTAACCAAAAGCATTAAAACTTAAGCGATCTGTATCCATTTCTATCATATAGATTTTCATAACTTCCAAGGTTGTTATATACATATAAATGCTAAGCTTCAGGGCAATTGCTCTAATCACTCCGTGTACAGAGTTAAGGATACTACAAGACCATGGCCATTCGCAAATAGTTTTCGCTTGACACCAAGTTAGTCATTCCCAATCGCAGGTCAAACACTCGGGATGTTGTATTCTGCTATCACCAATAATCACAGGATTGCAGATTGAAGCATATGATTACAGTGAAGTATCTTCCCGGTGAATTTTCCTATCATTGAATTCGTAAACTACCTATTATATGTGGCCCAAGTATCATCTCTCTATCGCTGCCTCAAAGTCCACACGCCCACTAGCCCTACATATGGTGGCTCCTAGCTCGGATTCTCTTTCTTCGACCTCGTGAATTTACTTCTCAACTTCTAAATCATCTGTCTCGCAAAAAAATGGCACCATACTGGACGCTGGATTCTCTATATACATGAATGGACGTCTTCCTTTGAAAGCATCAGAAGGAGCCGCAATGATAAAGAACAAGTATTCAAGCTTCTTAAGGACGTCAATCCGCTCGACCAGGACTTTCACGGCTCAAATGTTTAGGGTGAGAGCCAGGGTGATGACACCTTAGTCAGTAGCGTCAAGAATGGGGTGGAAAAGATCAATCTTCTAGTTGGAGGGGTCTTAAGTAAAAGTTTGGAGACAGATAAATTCGGTGGGTGAAAGTAAATTGGTGTGTATGAAGTTTTGATACCAAATTCATACTTCAAAGCTCCTCTTGAGTCATGAATGGCTGACTGCCTGTACTACTTGAAGCATGACGGGAACATTTCGAAGGACTACATGGATCTCTCCATGCATAAATGACATGGTATTCACGAACATGTGACTCCTCCTTTCACTTTCCTCCATGCATATCATCTATCATCGTACCAAGGGCAGCATGAGGCCAACCCAAAATCAATGATATTTCAGAAGCCATGGAGCAATGGAAGCAATTGCATCCTTGATATCCATTCGCTCCAGAATTCTAGTAGCCCTTCCAAATCTCATGCCGAGCCCAAGCTGCCGGCTTTGCTTTATCTGGAACGTCTTCCAGTTGCGCGAGCATTAAGGAGTTGTCAAGAGCATCCAGTTGTGAGGTCATGTCTGATGAAGAAGACATTGGGAATTGTGGGGCACCTGAACTGCTCGACGGTTTCGTTTCTGGTTTCGATATAGGTACCTTCAAGATACAAGAGAAAGTTCAGGGCTGCACGGTTAACGATAAATTTTAGCTAAAAGTTACAAAAGGATACAAAGCGAAATGATAACCAGCAGACCGTGTGTTGAGGTGTACTCAAAGAGGATGAGGTACGTACATTGGTTTTCAACCGTTGACTTTAGTTTGCTTTTATCTTCGTTATCTCATTGGGCCTCAGTACGATGTTCTCTTGCGTATGATGTTCTAAACCAAGTCGCAAGTCATTGTATATTAAGAAGGTTCAAGGTAATTCCTAACCAACAGCGACTGGAGTCTAGTTTTCCATGGACCGCAAAGATTTGATTGATATGATGCTTTGAAGGCGGCTTCTAGAGTTTGAGGACAATCAGAACAGCTAAAGCGAAGGCATACCAAAAATTGGTTGCATATCTAATTGTATTGTATGCCTCTTCTCATAAGCATTCCGCTACCACCCAAAACAATATACCACCTTTCAGTGGTAGTAACGATATAATTATTTTGCTAATCGTCACCTTCAGACCTCAATGGCAAATGAAGATTTGTTAAGCTGGTAGGAGTAACACAAGTAGGCCTATTTCCATATATGATATTGCCAGCTTTGAGAACATTCCAGTCATCCAACCGCGTGCAAACTATATCACCAAAATCTAATCTATATAACTTAACGCCCCTACATGCATTTACGAAACGAAGTTTCACTTCAAGCACCCTCTAGATGTCCAAAGCTTCATTTACCAACATCTAACTGATGGGAGTGCCCAGAAGTGTGTACATAGAGGCTCCCGCTCTTACTGCTGCACAATGAACCCAACGCAACTCAGCCTAGGGGGTCACTGGCTGTGTAAGCAGTTCGGCGCAGTGCTCAAAGATGGCATTGCGGCTACTAATCGCAGAAGCGTCTGTCGAGAGGGGTGTGTAATAAACAACAGGTTTCTTTTGCCTTTTGAATCATTTAAACGTGAGGCCGGATGACGTTTTGAAAGTTTTGTGAGGGGCAGCGCATCAATGGTGGTTGATTGGCTCCATTTCGGGGTAAGCGATGAAGACCTCAGGAGTTCTAGCTACGTTCAACAAGGTGGAGTTGCTACAATTATTTCACTCTCACTGCGATAATTTTGGAATAAAAAATCGTTTCTTCCAGTGGATTACATATGCTTTTACACCGATCAATGCTTTTTATCTCATCTACTACTATAATGTTCGCGCGTGCCATGTCCCGCTCTCATTCATCGTTTTTATCTCCCTTGACCACCAGGCTTCGTGATAAACCTCTCGATGAGTGGGCCATCATTACTAGTAACGGCATTCCACAAAAGCATAATAGCATATCCCACAAAGCCAGTTAGTGCCCTTGCGGTTCTTCTGGCTTCAAAGTCGTAACATTCTCAACTGATGCGGATCAACGGTTCTATGATAACAATATAACCACAATGCCTATTCTCAGGAAGCTACTATCCAATTTTCATATTCTGCAACTATGCATTACCAAACATCTGGCGAAAGGCAGGAAGAGAAATAACAATGAAAACACATGGCCTTTTACCTATATCAACTTCGCTTAGACGTTACTCGGCTCTTTCAAGCAGTCAGGTATTTCCATACAAATAGACAAGGGGTGAGCGAGCTGCCAATCCTCGACTTTGCCACATACAGACTGTGTACCGAGTGGCACCGCACCCAACAATTAGTAGCAAATGAGTATTTGCTTTCCTCTTTTCGCATCAAAATTTCTCAAAATTTCTCGATGGCTACACTTGCAGTAGACCATTGACTCTATTTGAGGTACAGCACGGTACGAGTAGATCCTATCAATCGATGTGATGGTTCCACAGAGCACCCGCACCATGATCTATCAAAGTGGCATGCATATGCAGGGAGGCTGAAACAAGTGCTCGTTCTTAAGAGATGGATCCCGAGCATACTTGGGCGATGAATGGATTGCTAGGTTGCATCATGGAAATGCTCTAGAAAGCACTCCCGGATAGTATAGACATACTTCCATTGTGCTCTTTCTGGTTCAACCACCCATGGCCAGCCGAGCTTCAGCGGAATGAGTAGCAGCCTGTTCCCTCCGGGATTTGTTCCTACCTCTTTCGTGTGCCTTCTTAGCCTTCTCCGACGCTCTGATGAACTCCTCTCGGTGAACTCCTCCGGTTGAACTTTGAGATATTGCTGGAATAAAAATTGACTTGCGCTCCTCGTTTGCAACGCATGCCCTCAACCCGCTTTGGCATTAAACCCGATATCGGTGTTAGTTCGTTCTAACCCCATGGTCTGCCCCACAAAAGTTGATCATCAACCTCTGCAATCTTATCAGATCATCTAATCTGATGGATCTTCCGAGTTCCCCTCGTTACACAACATATCCGTATCCATTTTCTCGCCATTACACATGAACATCAAACCGTCTACATCCTCCTCTCTCGGAGTGGATATACACTGCTGCACGAGATGTTGTGATCACCAGAAGTTCCCCCATATCGTCGACCGATACCCGTAAACCCACTCGGCCGAAGCTGGGCGAGGGACAGCTTCAGAAACTGATCGATGGTGCTTTGTTCAACGAGAAGATCATCAATACTTATCCGTTGGCGATTTTGGGGGTAGTCTTGGTGATCTCGGGTGCGCATTGGTTTGGAAAGGTGCGACGATGGAGGAGACGTGTTTTGAGGCGAAGGGGGGAGAGCGATTACGATTTACTTGATGACGAACCTTCCAAGATAATCCGGGAGGATATCCCAGAAGATGGGAGTATCGGATCGTCTGGAAGCAGTACTTACGGATCGAATACCCCTTCCATAGCACTCAATGCTGAGGATGAACATGGGCCTCTACTACACAATCATCATCCCCAGAACAGGCCATCATCTCCAACCACCACCATCTTATCCCACCTCAAAGCATTTCTAATCTACCAACCCCGACCGATTCCCTACTTCAACAAACTCCTCCCGTCAAATGGATCTTCTATTTTCATCATCTCGTTCCTCGCTCTAAACCTCTTCTACACCTTCTACAACATCCCGTTTACCGTCTTCGAAGCCTCCGTGCTGGGGGATCGAGCCGCCTTGGTGTTCGGTGTTAATCTCCCACTTCTCTACATCCTCGGTGCCAAGAACCAGCCGCTGAAAGCTCTCACTGGAGTTTCCTACGAATCTTTAAATATCATTCACAGACGTCTTGGAGAATTGCTTATGTTTGAAGCGTTTGATCCACGCAGGCGGCATGTTCCTGATGTGGTATACGGTTCTGGAACCTTATAGCGGCTGGTCGTTGTGGGACTTCCTATCTAACCAATGTATCTATCTAGGATTGATGGCGTTAGCGACATATAAATTGTTGTATGTAACATCATTGGCATCATTTCGTCAGCGGTGGTATGAGCTATTTTTGGGATTCCATGTTGTCTTGCAAGCTGCCGCTCTGATCATCTTGTATTTTCATCACCGGGGAGCGAAGGTGTATGTTGGACTGGCTCTTGTGGTATTTCTGGTGGATCGTTTGGTATATCGTCTTTGCGCGAAAAGTCTCATGGCTGAAGTGAGTTGCCTGCCTATCCTGACCTGATCCTCTTTCCACCGTCACTTGAGAAGATGCACTAACCCCTCACCCAGGCCCACGTTCGCATCTTCCCCGACAAATCAACCCTCCTCCTCACTTTCCGCCTCCCCAAAACCCCGAGCACCACCATATCCCAAGCACTCGGCCACTCGATCTCGTCCGGCTGGCATGCAACCGACCACGTCTTCCTCAGCATCCCCTCTCTAGGCCAAAGCTACCCTCTCCAAGCCCACCCCTTCACCATCGCCTCTCTCGCCCCCCTCCCCAGCACCAAAACCTCCACCCTCACCCTCCTAATCCGAGCCCGCCACGGCTTCACCTCCGCACTCCTCCAAGCCGCCCAACTAAAACCCACGCTCCCCTGTCGTCTCGACGGTCCCTACGGAAGCCGCCACGCTCGCACCCTCCTCGAGGATTCCCACCTTGCGATCCTCATCGCAGGCGGAAGCGGCATCGCAGTCACATGGCCACTCGCGCATCACCTCCTCCATCGCCCACAGGCCGACGCAAGAGGAGACCGCGAACATTGCGTCGCGACCCGCGCGGAGACAGAAAATCGTACTGATCTGGATCATCCACCAGACAGCCCATCTTTCGTGGATAGACGAGCGCGAGAGGCGCGAGCTCGAGAAGCAGGGCGTGGAGCTCATGATCCCGGGGCGACGACCGAGCTCGGCAGGCCGGATTTAGATGGGTTGATTGAGGGGGTGGTGCATGAGTGGGGCTCCTCGTGGGGCAAAGGGGGTGGGTCACGCATCGGGGTCGTGGTCAGTGGACCGGATGGAATGAATCGGACGGTCAACAATACGTGTGCGGGGTTGGTACGTAGAGGACAGGATCTCAAGGTCACGGTTGAGAAGTTTGGGTGGTAGATAGGTAGGTAGGGAGGGAGGTGCATTAGGCGAATCATTTTCCTTGGCTCTTGAACCGGCGACTGTGATCCTTGGATCTTGTTGGAGATAGGTATAGATGGCCTTTTCCTTTTGGGTATCGCTGGGCTTCCTTGGCTATATAGAGCATGTATCGCAATTTGCAGAGCCTTCACGATGGATGGCATGATGACATGACGATATGATATGATATGATATGATATGATATGATATGACATGACGATGACGGACATGATGAGATTTTTCGAAATAGAGATGATAGATAGACAGACAGACAGATAGTTAGACAGACAGACAGACAGACAGACAGATAGACAAGAAGATAAGATTCCAAAACCCAATTATAGGGCGAGCCAGCTAGGGAACCAGCAACGGCCTCTTGATAACACTGCATCCTCCCCGCCTCCCCTTCCCCTTCCTTCCACCCCCAAACCAAACCCAACCCAACTGACCGACAAAAATCAAACTCACTCACACACTCACTCACTCACTCAATCACTCACAGTAAATCTTCCACTCAACAACCAAGCGCCCAACCATATTGGGCTACGCATTCTCTCTTCTTCCTCTCCCTCATCCACATCCACATCCACATCCTCATCCCCATGTACACCCACATAAGCAGACTCCATCCATATACATACTTAATGCCAATTAGTACTCACTTGTACATAGCGTATATATGTATATAGCGTGCCTAGGTATGTATGTACCTAGGTACGTATATGAATCAAACAGCAAAAGATACACCCAGAAAATAAGACGCCAAAAGAGGGTTCACGGAAAAGATAACTGCTTTCATTTCAAAGACGACCTAGTATTTAAAAAGGGTCTCCAAATTTGTGCTGCGGAAAGATAAGGAAGAGAGCAAGGTGAGAAAGTATGTCCATGTAATGCGAGTAACGCTTTGAGGACAAGACACTGCCGTGGTATTATATAGCAATCGCCATGTGAGATCCACGACATGTACAATACACGACGGGTTTCTACGCCATCCATACACCCTGTTCCATTTCATGCCATGCCAAAGCCCCATGAAATGCATGCTGTAAACCATGATTTCTTTGCTCCTAGAAACGCCATACATCCATGCCTTCACACGTATATAAGTAAAAGGTATCAAGTATCATTATCAGGTATTATCGACATGCCCTTACTATATCATGTCTAGAAATACTGTAACTCTCCATTCCCAGTCCCACCACCCTTTCCACCATTGCTTTTTTGAAGTTGAGCTTGATATTGTTGGAATTGTGCCTGGACTAATTGCTGGGGGGTTTGATAATTCTTTTGTAGCGGTGGGAAGTCTTCGTAAGCAACTGCTGGGTTGTAGACTGGTGGGGTATTGTTTGAGGTTCGTTCATTGACATCATCAAGAGACCGGTAACCGTAACCACGTCCTTTCCCCTTACCACCTCCACCTCCACTGCCCCCACCGTTACCACTTCGATTGTTACGCCCGTAGCCACCACGCTGTGGACCGTTGCCACGGTGGTTGCCCCGGCCGCCACGACTACCATAATTACTCTCCTGCCCTCCTCTCTTGCTTGGCCCTTGATTGTGACCACCATACGACCCACTTGGCTGCCTAGGCTCAGGGGAATGCTTGCGCTTGAATGACTTATTGGGAAACAAACTTTCATACTCGTTTTCTGAAAGATCCTCCTTCTCTATTCTAAGAAGGACTTTCTCACCAACAGTACTTTCAAAGACAAATGCCTTCTCGGGTGGAACAGGTTGCCAATTTTGAATCTTACCTGCATCAATTGGTCGAGCCCCCTTGCGTAATGCGAGAACGACAACAGGGATAGGATTTTCGGTATAGAACTTTTTGGTCTCTGGTACAGGCCTGACACGAGCGGCCCAGATCTTGTTCTCATAGACTGCTGTGCCTGTGACTTCCCAGGTGGTCTTACTACCCATCCCGCCAACCTTTTGCAGGATACTGTCTGGGCATGGTCGGGGGGTAATGAGGACATTATTCGCTAGAAATTTGGCCTCTGTATCTGGCATATTCGAGGGAAGCTGAGCTAAAGTAAGCAGCTTCTGAGTGTCAGCATTATTGATCAAATATCCAGTATAGAAAACAGTCTTCTTAATTTGGAGTCTCTCGCCAGACTTCCCTGCATTGATTGCAGCATTGTGATCGTTGATCAAACGCTGTACCTCAGCAGCTTCCATGACGGGATCAAGTAATGTGGCACCATCCGCAACCTGAATTACCTCCGCAACAATAGCCGGGCGGGATGGAATACCAATAGAGCCATTTTGACGTCTGTTATATTCCGTAAAGAAATCTCTGAACGCCTTGACATGTCTAACTCTGTCTTCGTAGATCCTGATTTCTTCAGCACCCTTGTATGTCTCCATCAGAGCTTCCAGAAAACATTGCTTGAAGCTCATCGTACTACTGAATCTCTCATTTCTGGGACCTGCTGCTGGTTTCAAGACAACCATATCAACATCGAGGCCTCTGCTAGCAAGCATTCTTTTCAGTAACTCTGAAAATCCGGCCTCGGAACGACCAGTCAAAAGAATGGAAAGAACATCCTTTTGTTGCATACTCAACTCAATGAGATCAACAATCCGCTCATTCCACCAACCTTCCCAAGCCCGAGGTTCTTCTTTCTCTACGCCTTCACCTGTAGCTGCAAGAATTCTCGAGTCATGCCACCATCCGCCAGTCGCAAATGTATCTTGAGTCTGTAGGAAGCCTATAGTTGGCCCGTTCCATAATTTTGGGTTAGGAAGAGGGCTGTTGAAGACTGTGAGAGAAAGTTAGCACGTTACATGTGGGAAGATGACGAAGCCGACTCTCCAGGATCGAGCTTGGTACATACGGGTGTTATCAAAGTCATAGACATGGAGTGCCTTAATTTTATCAATCGCTACCAAAAATTAGTGACCCTTTCATCCCATCCCCACCTTTTGAGATTCGGAAGGACCTTACAAGGCAATTGTCTATCTGCAACAGACCAGCGATTCAAGGCTGTCGTCGTATATTGGTTTGATACTCCATTTGGAGTGTTCGCCATGATGAGGCGTAAGGAGGGACGACTCCTTCGCAGAATTGTCGCGAGAAAACAAAAAGGCCGAGTTTTCTGTAATTGGGACCGAATCGCAGGAAATTATCTACACGGAATTGTTGTGGTTGTTGTGCAGATGCTATTGATCCTTTAATGACTCTGCTAGAATTTTGACTGCGGTTCTAATCTGGTATCACTTATTTATGATATTAACTTTCCGTACACTTTCCTCGAATCTCGAAATGCTTTAATCGTACGGCTGCGCTTTACCACTTAGAGGTTAGCGTAACCATAGCGTGAGCATCCTCGACTTCCAGACCCTCAAGGTTTCCTTTTAACCCTGCGATGCCATCAATATTTCGAAGATTCTTTGAAAAAGGACAAATACTATTATACTTGTTGTTCATTATGGCATCTACAACTCGAAGTCTTAACACTACTGGATTCCTCAAAATAATCAAGGAAAGAATACATCTACAGTGTCACGTTAAACCAAATTCCAACGCGTCGAGAGTAGGCATAAAGCCCTTTTCTGACACATCTTCGTATCTCGAAGTTTGCGTCTCATCACCAGCACGAGATAATGAAGCAAATGAAGGGGTTGTTGAGGTTTTAAGCCGCGTATGATATGATTTTAGTTATTAGTTATTTTATACAACAATTTTTACCGAATGATATGGAAATGCTCTGACAGTAACTTCTATTCAGATATTGAGATGTCCAAAAACGGATCTGGAAGTTATTCGGGGAAAGAAATCAAGAGATAAGACTATTGCGGTCACGGGCTTGAGGGATCTGAAGAATGATCCCAGCGGCGTTCTTGAGAGGGTTAGAGAACGCTTGCTGGTATCGAGTAGAGATGTAAATTGATGATCTATCTGTTCTTGCCATCAATACCTGTGTTGGAGATGTGAAGAAGTCCCAATTGGAGCTTTCCTATATAGCTTTTGTCGCGGTTGGGAAACCTTCGTGGAGTGCTTTCGTATCATTTGACCAAGATAATTCGTCTCAAAGAGAAGCGCATCTCCTCTTGTGAAAACACCTCTCGCAATTCGTTGGCCGTTGGAAAATGGGCCATGTTAATAGAGGACTCGGGGTTGGGTACTGCGAATAGTGAATACTGTCTCGAGAGTGGTAAGCGTATCGACTAGTTTAGTATGCGACGTACGAAATAAAGCGCATAATCATACTGACTTCATGAACAAACAAAGTTTCAATTGAGACTCGATCTGATAAGCTTAAACATCTAGAATTTCGAAAGAAAGTGTTCTAGTGTGCAGTCTATTTCGCCGTCATATTCGTGTGTCTAGCTCTGTGTGCCAGCCGAAGTTCTACGAGACTCCTCTGCTGGATCCTGTTGGACCCTTCATGTTGATCCTCTATACCATGTCCGTCATCTTGTAGGCGAAGAAAAGATCAACCGTTCAAGAAATGATCGTCACATCACCCGATAAGAAGCGCCCCGTTATATGAACTCGGGTCCCCAGTCAAACTAAAGGGTCTAAAGTATTCGCAGCTGACAGAGGTCAAGAGCATGGCTTTAGAGCTAAGAGAGTTTGCTATAAATCGAAGGAACCTTTGATTCCAAGCAACTGCTCCTTGGATATAGGCGTAATTTCAGCCTAGCGACTCAAAATGCCCTACATCGTGACAATAAAATCGTGACAATAAACACAATGATTGAGATTCAAGAAGGAGCCCAGGTCATACCAGCTTGAGAGCGCTTGCAATAGCATGATGAGAAGCCGAATAGATTATTGAAATAGATGAATGAGCCGGCACAAGTAGAACGCAGTCGCGATTGTTGATAGATGTTCCCAAAAAGAAAAATTCAAAGGACTTCCAAGTACCTAGGTAACCCAACAACCCAACGATACAAGGATATTCAGATATCTATGTGTCGCACAACATATCTCTGATTATTGCCTGCAGAAAACCCAGAAGCGGTTTCACCAGAGCGGAAATAGTAGAATTTCCTGTTTGCTTTGTACCCTGCATCCAACCAACCAAGAATTGGGAAAGACAATGTATGCATATGTGTTGAACTCTGGAAAGGATCATCACTAGACGTGAAGAATCGAGTACAAGCAGGATTTCAGCCAATGTAAGTTATATATATACTTGTTCGACTAGGCGTTGTATGAAACCACATACCCCCCCATCCTAAGACAAATTTCAAAAGGAAGAAAAAGATGCCGAGAAGTTGAATCAGACATCTCTTCCATCAGCGGCGTACATGAAATGAACACCAACGGTTGCAAAGCTCTAGCAAATCAAGAAAAAAAGTGTGATACAAACTCTAGGTCGCAGTAGGTATCAGTGACTGCTGAAGGCTGAAGGCTGAAGCCCTCCTCCATAGCCAAGAAATATGGTTCCAAGGATCCTGTAAGCAAGCCACAAATCGTGATAGAGGATTATGCTTTTCGATCAGTGGATCTTTTATGCATCAGTAGTTTGATTTGTGCGCCGGCTAAGTATGGAGACGCCATACAGGACTGCACACTGCACAGTATAAGTAGAGTAGAAGGTTTTCTTCGGATGTTCCTTTGGGAGAAATTATTATTATTAGATGAAATCGATAAGATTTGAAAGGTGGGTGGGTGGTGGGTGGTGGTTGTCTTTGAATTGTCCCGAGATGGATGTCAAGAATCGAATCCTGTGGGAGAAGCCGATATCCGATTGCCGATGTAGAAGCGGATAATTTTCGAGCCTTCACCTGATATCAAGACCAATAGGACTGTAGGACTGTGAAAGCAATTAATTATACTTTTATAAAGCTTGAAAGGAATATGGGCAGATCTTGAATATTGAACCTATTTCCTGATTAGTGGTCTGTGAGGAACGGAACGAAAATACAGCAGATGATATCTTATGATTTCTAGCCCTAGTTAACTCGTATTGTCGCAATTACTATTATGCATACGGAGTACTAGTATGAATTGAAACATCATTAGTCTCTCTCGTTTGTCTTTGCGAATAGGAAAAGAGAAGAGAAGAGAAGAGAAGAGAAGAGAAAAGAGAAGAAAATAGAAGAAAATAGAATAAAATAAAATAAAATAAAATAAAATAAAATAGAATAAAATAAAAATAAAATAAAATAAAAAAGGGCCAAGTAAAAAAGAGGTTCATCCACAATGCGCAATTGTGCCCATATCCGACAAACACGTACTGTACAGTGTACAGGACAGGACAGTACAGTATAAAGGGTCATTGGTGCAACCCCTCGCTTGTGACTGTTCACTGCGTCATGCCTAGTCATTCCCAGCTCTTTGGAACCCCAGTCAAAATGGAAGGAAGGCAGGCCTTTGCCTTCAGATGTTTGAACCGAACCGATTGAACCGATTGAACCGAAAGTGGACGAGTTTAACGTTTGGTGTGGTTTGGTTTGGTTGATTACTGAACGGTGGTTTGTTTTATTGAGTTTTTCATTGATCGGATAAAGGGGGGTGGATTATATGTAATGAATCTAATGATTGATATAAAGAAGATCCGAGTCCACCTCTAAAAGAGAACAGGATTGGTTATAAACAAAGTACGGTAGCGCTTCCTAAGGATAAAATTGCAAGCTTCCTTTCAGTAATGATAATAATATACAGATAGTAATATAGTAGAAACCTTTCAATCATTTGTTATTCGTTATTCGTTATTCTTTATTCGTTTAAGGGATTTCAATTAGAAAACAGAAATTGTGATTATGCTTGATGACGATCATTGAACACACCATAAGACTCGGTTCGAGGTACACCAACAAGGGGTTACGATTTAAAAGAGTTGAAAGATTGATTTAAAAGGAGGGTACTGGTCGGTATTTATCCGATCGTGGATTATCTTTATCAATACTGTATTCAAACTAAAGGGTGACTAGCACCAGCTGGTCCTCCAAGGTTCACCTGGGCAGTACAAGTTTTTTTTCTTTTCTTTTTTTCTTCAATATGTAAAAAATAACAAACGACATGGCATATTGTAAGTCCAGCTTTCAATTCGATCTGTTTGGTGGAAGTCAAATGAAGGGGTTCGTACCGAAAAGCACATACCAATGATACCATACAGTACAGTCAGTACTCCGTCCATAGTACATACTACATAGTACATCCCCGAGTAGAGTCAGTCAGGACTCAGAAGGAAAAGAATTTTTCATCAACCTGACTTATTAACAAGTTAACAACACATCAAAGTGGATATCGGCGATTAGATTGTAAAGGAGAAAGCATATGCAGATACAGATACAGACACAGATACTCCAGAATCTTTTACTGAAACCTTCTTGACCTTCGTTCCCTTCGTTCCCTTCGTTAGCTTCGTTACCTTCTTTACCTTCCTTACTTACGGCTTTCACTGCCCTCTCGGAGTCTTTTACTAATCTGTATATTACTATGAGTTCATATTGTGCAATGTGTAGTAAGATTCTTTATATACCTTCTATACGGACCGATATAATAATCACAATCGTTTCTATTTATTGTAGCTGCTAGGAACTTGGGACAACTGAACAAACTTAACTCAGGTCCCAATTGATGAAGTCCCAACTTCCAACCTACTGTCCTGTATGGAGTATGTATGTATTACTCCGTACTTAGTATCCTACTACAGTACAATAACTACACCTGGGCAGCATCCTGTAACCATAATCAGGGTTCAAGGTATCACGATCATCCTATCACCAGCTAAACTCATAATCTTATTTACTCCGGGGATCTCTTCCGAAAAGATCAAATAAATTAACAAGTAGTGGATGGTCCCTATTCGAATCCTTTACCGCGGCTTCACCATTTTCCCAACACCTCATTCGCCTTCTTCCCTTCGGATATGGTCCCTTTTGCCTCATCTTTCGAACCAATGGAACAAACAAACCTTTTTTCTCTTTTCTCCTTCCACCCCATGTACGTGTTTTTTTTATTGCGGGCTCATCACTTTCTGTACTTGAAAGAGTTATTCCGTCCGTCTACATCCATCCAGTCAGTGTTCATCTCTCTCTCTATGTTCTCAGGGTTGATAGAAACTTTCAAACTTCCAAACCTTCATATCGGCAAATAAGATCGAGTATACTATATCTATCTAGGTGCTGTGCAATACTACTAAAGCATCGTAGTAAACTGTAATACCGACAGGTAGATAGATTAAAGAGGGAAAATAAATCAAAAGAATTAGTTAGTGCTTGGGTACCTAGTGATCCGTGGTAATAATGCATGTTGTTAATATACATAGTAGTAGTAGTAGTAGTAGTGATAGTAGTAGTAGTAGTAGTAATAGTAGTAGTAGTAGTAGTAGTAGTAGTAGTAGTAGTAGTATATATATATAAGTATATTATCAAGTATATATTATCATATATAAGTATATTATTAAGTATATATTATTATATATATCCATCATTTATAGTTATATAATTATATAATTATATATACTCCATACACTTCTATAGAGTACATACTACATACTACATACATATATAATCGCTATACATCGAATACAGCTACAAACACACCCCGGCTCCGTCCACCATGGACCCCTATCGGGATTAGCCTCGTCTAATATAGGTAAGGTTTCTTCCCACTAGAGTTTAGTCATAAGTTAGTCAGTTCTTCCAAGGTTAGCCATCTAGCCATCACCTTAATCACATCGTTAACTCGAAAGAAATCCCCACTTCCACCAGGATTAGTTTTACTTTTTTGCTATTATTATTGATTAGTCTTTCCCATCATAGAGTCGATTTGATAAAGTTAATAAAGTTAATAAATTGAATAGATTAAATCATTCTTTGACTTCATTCATCACTTACTCCGTACAGTCGCAGTCGCAGTCCCAATCCCAGTCCCAGTCCTAGTTCCTATCATCGTCTGCCATCTACTCGAGTGCAGTACAGTACTCCGTACATAGCACATACAGTACTGTACCATCTACCATTAACCATTAACCATTAACCATTTGCCCAGCATCTCCTTATCTCATCTACTCCGTACTGCAACACTGCCCTGCCCTACATCCACCTTGCAATGTCACACTCCATTTGAAATAGAGCAAAGCCGCAAGCCGCACGCCGCAAGCCGCACATACGCATCAACAAACCTTCTCTCTCTCTTCTCTTCTTTCCTTCTCTTGTTCCCTCGAGTTCTAGATCCGGGCCATCTTGGAGACCAGCCAGACCAGCCAGACCAGCTAGATCTCTTCAAATCTTGAATCCTTCCGTTCTAGACTTTGCATTCCCTCCTTTCCTCAATTATCACCTGTAAGTCATTATCCGATATCGATACCCCTCCGACCTCTGGGGAACAGCAAAGACGAGACATCACATCACATCACATCATATCCAGATCCATATCCAGATCCATATCCTCGATTATCACCTTATCTTCATCATCATCGTTAAATCTCGTTACTCAAATAATCCTCCGGGATTTTCGAAATGACTTCCCGTTAACCATGTATTTGTTGTCCAGGGCCTCCAGTACCTACCGTTAAGGCACTATTTTTTCGACCGACAGGACGGCCCGTGCATCTGCAAAAGGTCATTTGTACTACCAAGTACTTTCGATTCATCGTCCTTCCTTTACCCTCTTTATCCATCTATATAGAGGTTTATCCTCGACACTATCGTCGACAAATCACGTCACTTGGGGGACGGGCATAATATCTTTTGATATTACTGTCATCGGACAAGGAGCGTCAAGATGATGGAGAAGGGTGGAGATATGGCTGGCCCTTCCGCCAACAACTCCAGCGACTTTGTAAGTACGGCTCTGTACTCTGCGTCTAACTTGTACCTTTTCGCGACTCGACGGCCCTCGAGATACTTCCCAATCACTAACATGTTCTCATAGGTCCGGAAGTTATATAAGTGAGCGAATATTTCTTCACATTCCTTGGATGGATAATTGTTTATGCGATAACCCGCTAATCTGCAAATCCTTTAGAATGCTCGAAGATCCATCATATGAATCTATAGTACGGTGGGGTGAGGGAGGAGAGAGTTTCGTGGTTCTTGAAGTACGTCTTCGCCTTGGGAACTGAGAGTTGTCTATTGTTAACATGTATGTTCATAGAACGAGAAGTTCACCAAACAAATTCTCCCGAAGCACTTCAAGCACAGCAACTTTGCTAGTTTTGTTAGACAACTCAACAAGTATGATTTCCACAAAGTTCGACAAAATAATGAAGACAATACGCAGTCTCCATATGGGCAAAATGTGCGTGGTATTTCTAAATGTACAAGACTACAAACTAATTGACCTCCAGGCCTGGGAATTTAAACATCCCGAATTTCAAGCGAACAAAAAAGATTCACTAGACAACATCAGACGGAAGGCACCAGCTCCCAGAAAGGTTGCTCAAAGTAGTGAAGAGACGTATCCAGCTCATGCTCAACAGCAAATGGACCTTTTGAATAGTCAACTCATGGCCACTCAACAACAACTACAGGGTCTATCTCGCAATTATCAGGATCTAGCACAGCTTAATGTCATGCTATTGCAACAAGTTGTTGATTGTCAGAAATTTATTAAAAACCATGACGGGGTTATGCGTAGCATGTTTGGACATTTGTTCAACCAAGACGCTCAACGGCGAAGTGGGAGGGCGGGAGCGCTTTCGAATGGTACTGCGCCCAACATGCTCGGTCGACCAACGGATGATAATCATCCGTCGACTCCATTGATGCAAGCTCAGAACCTCCTTGGACAACTCTCAGCCGAAAATTATCCCAGTAAAGAGCTAGAACAAATGAGTCACGATCATCACTTACGAACAGATTACTCGACTCCCCCGAACGATCCAGGAGGTCTTATTTCAATGCCCCCGATGTCAGAATCACTTAGTGCCCCGACAGGGTACTCTATGGACAAGTCAGAACTAGATTTGGTCTATCCCGTTGGTGCTATAAACGGCATTGATCCAATTGATGAACAGCACGCCAATAACATTCCATACGCACTTCCCCCTTCAGGATTAATGCCGCGCGACAGTATGCCCCCCACAGACTTAGTACCTCAACCTGCACGTACCTCTGGTCCACGTAAAAAAGGTTCGGTTTCAATCTGGGGTGATCAAAAACCTAGGATATTGTTGGTTGAGGATGATCAGGTGTGCGCACGAATCGGTACTAAATTTTTGGAATCTTTTGAGTGTGGAGTTGATATAGCTGTGAGTACATTCGCGCCCGTCAAGATTTTGCATGTTTTAAGCTTACACTTCAACAGCGTGATGGACTCGAAGCAGTGAGCAAAATAAACCTGGGTGCAGAGAATCATTTCGATCTCATCTTGATGGATATCATTATGCCTCACCTTGATGGAGTTTCTGCGACTGTTTGCATACGAGAAATGCGTGCAAATCTTCCTATCATTGCAATGACATCGAACATTCGAACTGACGATATTGAGATGTACTTCCGTTATGGTTAGTGATACCACGCAACATTCTTTTCCCTTGACAAATAATTGACTTAATTAGGCATGAATGACGTCCTGCCCAAGCCTTTTACGAAAGAGGGTATGATGAAGGCTCTTGAGAAACACTTGGCACATTTCCGGAAGAAGGCGCCAACGCTTGGTTTCTCAAGCCCTAGGCAAATGTCACATCCGGGAGGGTTTGTCACACCAGGCCAATCCCACACCCCAATAGGTTTGAACATGGGTCAATTAACCGCGACCCAATCGATAGTAGACGATGCGTCTTCTGGAAAGTCACCTCAAACAGCTACATCCTGGCAGTCGCCTGTTCAGTTACCGGGAGGGTCTCCTGTTGTGACCTCGGCTCCAGGTAGTTATATGCAGCCTACCATGCAATCTAATGGCATGCGAGACCCATCTTATTCTGTAACCCCAACGCACCCTCATCCTCAATCTGGCTTTCCTCCATCCATTTCGAGTTTAAATAATCAGAGACCTCCACATCGGAGGGGCATATCCGATCTGAGTGCTGCCAGTACTCCAGATGGCAACCCCGATCCAAAACGTCAGAGAATGTATGCTCAGCCTGGAAACTTCCAGCAATGATTGAATGTTTTTTTAGGTGTTTCCTACCGTTGTTTCACAAAAGGAACATGAAAAGTGGTAACTCGGCCAACCAGAAATCATGCAAGGCCCGAGACCGTTCCGGATCAATTGAAAAAGGCCGTCGACTTACCCCTTTCAGTCCTTTCTTCGATCCTCTACTTGATGTATACTGCCCGGCAGATCAATCCTCAGCTTTCCTGTTCCTCGTCACTATTAAATTAAATTCATCCTTTATATGTATATTTTTCTCTGTTCCTGGTTTAGGATGCATAACCGCTACTGGACAAACGTCCTTTTTGGACATCAAAAGCTCACATAGTAACCTCTGAAATATTTCTTTCGCATAACAGGATGGCTTGGTGAGAACGATACCCGGCGAGCCACGAAGGCATCTCGGTGTTAAAGGATAGAAAATCAAGATGCGAATCATGGCATGGTTCCATTTGGGATGGGGAGTATATGGATGCATGGATGGGTGGCGTTGACATGGGAAATGGGAACGATTTATACATGCGTGATTTAATGTTAAACAAGGGAGATCAATGCTGGTTCTGTTGATATGCAAAGAGATGGAAAGGTAAAACTAGTTGAAGTGTTTGGGAAAAGTTTGTAGAAAATACAATGATTGAAAGTTAATCAGTCATACTTAATGTAGAAAAAAAATACAAAAAACTTGAACAACTCAACTAATAATTTGATGAGATAGAAGTGATGAGCATGAAGGAATATAGCTGATATTTATATTTATTTATATATATGCGGTAAACATTAAGGAAATCTAGATCATCAGCCCACTTGAAGGTCCCGAGGTCTAGATTTCAAAAGACTATATGCAGTGAGCCGTCGAGGAAGCGAAACGAGGCAAGGAGAGACGTACGAGGCTGACAGTACTTGCAAGGCTGAAAAGAATAATGTCAAGGGTTAGGTGCGGCTGACTCCAACCCCACTATGTACATACTTCGAATCTAAAAATTAATCGATGAAAGCTAGGGAAAGGCTGCGTGCGAGTGAGTCAACCTACGAATCAATTATTTGTCTCCTCGATTCGTTGATTTCTATAATTCTGGAATTATATTAGATCCTTTTGACATTTCATTTTCTCTACGAATTGCCATCTTCAAAAGATTATCCCAAATACAACGAGAGGCTTTCTCACCTGCCGAAGAAAAGAAACAGAAAAGCAAGCGAATATGGCACAGTCACATCCCTCAAAGCCCGCCAAAAATGCCGGCGGAGCAGGGGGGAAAGGGGCACAAGGAGGGGCGAAAGGAAAGAAAGGTGCCGTAGCAGGTGGAGGGGGAAAGAAGGAAGACGAGAGGGATGAGAGTTTGCAAGCTGTTATACTTGCGGATTCGTTCGAGACGAGGTTCAATCCATTCACACTGGATACACCCAGATGTTTATTGCCTCTAGCGAATACCCCTCTCATCGAATATACCCTCGAATTCCTGGCCATGTCCGGCGTCGCAGACGTTTACATATACTGCGGAGCACATACCGAAGCCGTGGAAGAATACCTCCAAAATTCTAAATGGGATCCGCAAACTTCGCCCTCTTCACCTTTCAGCAAACTTATGATTGTCAAAACCACGGCTCATTCGGTAGGTGATGCTATGCGAGACCTGGATGCGCGAAATTGGATTACTGGGGATTTCCTTCTGGTTCATGGGGATTTGGTCTCAAATTTACCGATCGATGCTGCATTGGCTGCGCATAGAGCACGAAGATATGCCAATAAGAATGCTATTATGACCATGGTTTTGAGGTCGGGCGGGCTGGGAGATCATAGGACGAAGTCGAATGGTATCACGCCCGTGTTTGTCCTGGATCCTACGCAGAATCGATGTCTTCATTACGAGGAGATGAACCCACTGCAATCGAATAAATACCTTAGTCTGGATCCTGATCTAATTGCAGAAAATTCTGAAATCGAGATTCGAACGGACTTTATTGACTGCGGCATCGATATTTGTACACCAGATGTACTGGCACTATGGGCAGAATCTTTCGATTACGAAGTTCCGAGAAGGCATTTCTTACATGGAGTGTTAAAGGATTATGAGCTAAATGGAAAAACCATCCATACCGAGATTGTGACGGATCATTACGCCGCTCGAGCGTTTAACTTACAAGCATACGAAGCTATAACCAAGGATGTGCTGGGAAGATGGACGTATCCTCTTGTCCCAGATAGCAATTTAGTTGCAGGACAGACTTATAAATTTCAACGAGGTGGATTTTGCAAAGAAAATGGCGTTATCCTAGCTCGAACATGTAAGATTGGTAAGAGGACAGTCCTAGGGGCAGGTACAAGTGTAGGAGATGGTTCTACGATTATCAATAGTACTATTGGTCGGGGATGTCGAATCGGGAAGAATGTCACGATTCAGAATGCTTACATTTGGGACGATGTAGTCGTTGGTGATGGATCATTTGTGGAGAAGTCAATTATCGCCAATAATGTTTTGGTTGGGCAGAGATGCAAGGTCACTGAAGGATCGCTTCTTTCATTTGGTGTGAGAATAACTGATGGGAAGGAAATCACTAAAGGATCACGCATCACAACAGGACAGAAAGTAAAGGATGATTATGATACATCAGAGCCAACACCCACTGATTTCAAAATCGTCGGGGAAGGTGGAGAAGGCTATGAATTTATCGACGACGAGGAGTTTGAAGATGAAGAATCTAGCGCCTTTCACTCTAGTCTCATATACTCAACCCAACATCTCAATTTATCCAGCGAATCCATCTCCACCGTCTCATCTGAACTATCTGCTGGCGAGATTGACACCCGCTCCCGACATTCAAGTTTTGCAGGTTCTATTTCTGATGATGAACATGGTCAAGGTTCCTCGGAAACTTTCCATCACGACGCGGTTCAAGGTCTCCTCGATACTCTGAGAGAAAATGGCGATTTCGACAGTGCGAAATTAGAGTTCATGGGTCTCAGACTCAGTAACGATGCAGATGACTATCAGATCCGCCGAGCCATCGCAGCCGCTTTCACAAAATTCATCGCGGAATCGGTTACATCTGGTAGTAAAAACGCAAGCGAAGCCACGATTCAAGCATTAAATGTTGCGGGGGCTCAAAAGTTCTTGAATGAAGTAGCTATTGGTATTGAGAAGGAAGAGGAGGGGATGAAGGAATTTTTTGGTTTGTTTACAAAAGGGATTGGTGGGGAAACAGAATGCGGGTGCGGTGATGGCGAGTCTGTGTCAGAAACTTTACGAGAGGGATATTGTGGGTGAGGAGGCAATTCTTGGGTGGTGGGAGGATGCGGAGAAGGGAGTAGGAGGGAAGGGGAAGGGGAAGGGGAAGAATGGGGAGGCGGATGCGGAGAGTGGAGAAGACGAGGAGATGAAGAAGGTGAGGGAGAAGACGGCGGTTTTTATAGAGTGGTTGAGAGAGGCGGAGAGTGAGGAGAGTAGCGAGGAAGACGACGACGACGACGACGACGAGGACAGCGAAGAGGAAGATAGCGAGTAAATCCTCGGAGCGATCGAAAATCAATACGCATACGAACACTGCTAGCTAGATAGAAAGTTGCACTTTACATGCAAGGTCCACGACTCCATAGGATCAGGATCAGGATCAGGATCAAAATATGAATAAACGAAGCTTACAATCTCATGGATGCTTCTTTTCTTGACTTGACTTGACTTGACTTGACTTGACTCTCATTCATCTCTCTTGCTCTTCCACCCTACCCTCACCCTCCCTCGGATAAATCAATAATACGTGGACTTACTGTACATACCTGTTCCTATACTTACTTATTTACTTACTTATTTACTTACTTATTTACTTACTTATTTACTTACTTATTTACTTACTTATTTACTTACTTACTTACTTATTTACTTACTTATTTACTTATTTACTTACTTACTAAATCTACAATATATATATAAATCATATGAAATCATAATTATCGAGGTTTCGTTAGATAATATAAGTTTTTATATTCGTGTAATTAGAACTAATTACTGTATGCCTCTTTTAAAACCCGCCCGCGTATAATAGAATAATTACAAAACTAACAAACAAACAAACAAACGAATAAGCAAATAAACGCACCCCCCCTGGCTCCCCTCCCCCCAACCCCGAAAAAATATCCAACATCGAGGTAGGAAGCAGGAGGAGGAGTTTTAGTCGCGTTGATTCGGCATTACTCGCCCTCTCCCTCTCCTTCTCCCTCTCCCTCTCCCTCCCATCCTCTCAAATGCAATCTACCTACCGTCATCACAGGTACGATAGATAGATAGATAAACAGGCCGATTCCCAAGGACTGGTCATCGTTTTATTTTGTTTTGATTTTATATACGACGAGTAGTTCTGAATTGATTTATTTTGATTGTATGTTATGTTATTTTGATTTATTGGAGTGGTGCGTGGATGGAGGGGTGAATGAGTGGAGGGGTGGATGGGTGGATGGGTGGATGGGTCGATGGGTCGATGGGTATATATATATACGATGAATTAGAATTTAGGATATCTGAGTTGAGTATCTGGGTCGGTGTATAATAAGTGAAGGGAGGATCACCTTACGCGTATATATATCAAGAGTGGTGGATGGTATGTTACTTATTGCTTGGGAACTGGATGTAGTGTATCATATCATCATATCAAAGTCAAACAAGACAAGACAAGACAAGACCACTGTTCAAAAATATAAAATGTACCCATGCCATATCTAAAGTTTGGTTTCTTTCTGTCCCCCCTGGGATTTCCCGAAAAAAGAAATCTTCAGAAATTATCGCCATGCCAGACTTCGCCATCACGCGCTCGCATGCTTTCATCTCGCTCCATCTGCCATGCTGGCATTCGTCTTTGAGGCGTTTCCACTTTTCCACATGTACTATGCTCCCCATCCCATCTCCATGTCACCACTCCTCCATCCGACACCACAACACCTGCTCCTTCGCCGCACGCCAGCTTCCCCAAAATCCATATATACATCTACTGAGCAACCGGCGCTTGCACACCCTCCTCGCTAGGAACTGGAGCTGGAGCCGTGGTTTCAGTAGGGACTGTGCCAGGGTTCACGTTCTCTGTGTTGATAACGGCCTGCTCTCCATTTGCCTTCTCGGCAGATGCCCACTTGGGAGGTTTGGCCCAAGCAGGATCTGTCCAGGGACCCTCATCACTCAGCGCACACCCACCCTTGCAGTCACAGCTACCACCAAAGATCTTGGGTAAGTTCTCCTTGGGAACTTGGGCCAACAACTCCTTTTGATATCCCGTTCCCAAGACGTGGATCTTCTCCACGGTGATAGGATCCAACCATCCCTTGACCACGCCAAAGACGGTGGAGAAACCCCACGGGGCGTTGATCAAGTACAATTTCCCGAGGCGCTCGGGGTAATAGTTTTGAGACATGCCCGATGCTTGTTTGACGTATGCGTAGACCGAAGGGACCTTTGTGATGCCCACGCCCTTGAGATCCATGATTGTGCAGCAGGTTTCGAGGAGTGATCCAGCTTTGCGGGAACAGGCTGGGAGGCGAGGGTCGGCCATTTTTTCATACTCAACAGCGAGGTTTTGGAGCATGCGTTCTGAGGTGGTGATTTTGTACATGGCGTTGAGGTCGATGTTGCCCATTTGTTCAATGTAAACGGGACGGCCATCCTGTTGAGGTGGGAGATGTGATTAGATGATGTTGGTGTGAGGATATGGTCGATAAGATAGGAGAGGGAAACGTACCTTGTCAGTTTTATGGTAGTATTGAGGATAGTATTTTGAAAACTTCCTCCTTCTCCTTGTAATCAAAGGTGCGAACGAGCTCATCGAGTCCGAAGTCTTTTCTCCATTGTTCAGCTTCCACGAACCTATCCCACAGTCAATCAGTACTTGCCCATCCAGTATCCAAAGCCAAGAAAACAGGTGTAAAAATTGAGGGAGCCCTACATCTTCTCAGAAAGTGCGACATCGAACTTGCGTGCTCTTAAGAATCGAAGCTGTAGATAGATAATGATTAGCAAGTATCCCTCTGTCCCATACCCCCCGCAGAACATCGAGCGATCATCAAGAGAAGAGAGGGTGAATCTTGAACTTCATCTGCAGAATCAAGATGCAGCAATTTGAGATCCAGCCAAGCTCGATGCTGCAGCACCTCGAACCGAACAAAACAGCACAACACAAACATACCAAAGTCAAAGTATCCAACCTCTCCGTAAACCCCGCAGCCTCCAGCTTCAACCTCAACTGTTCAACCTGGGCATCTTGTTCCGGGGTAGTATGTCCAGGGTGTCCACTTTGCGCAGTGGGCGACGTGGTTGGGAAATCATAATGATCGTATTTGGGATCGAGCTTGATGGAAGGATTTGCCGCCATGTTGAAGAAACGAGATGATTTGATTGCTCACAAAAGTACTGGTCGTCGTCGGTGGGTGGTACGGTGGGAAAGAGAGAAAGAGAGAAAGAAGAGTTGTATGGATACTAAGTGTGAAGTGGAAGGGGAAGGGGAGGGTGAAGGGGTGAAGGTGCGCACAGAGGAGAGATAGATATACCGTAACAGTAACAGGGACGAACGAGTAGTCATTCCATTGGCCCAAGCTAGAACTAAAATCCAAGAGGGGCACTAGCTTCACTTCACTTTACTTTACTGCCCACCCGCCAATCCAATCAATGCAAGCTGCTTCTTCTACGTACGTCTGCTATGACGGTGTGGAATTATCCTTGTAAGCGAGTTTAGTCAAGAAATCCCCTGAATGTGTTAGGGATTCCATATTAATTGGATCAATCATCAATCGACGGTCCTTCCAAGCTTGTTTGGTGGATGAGAGGGATCCCCCTTTCGACGTTGATATCCAAACTCTCTGTTGAGAATCGAGAATCGAGAGCGGATAAAGGTCACTGTCGAGGGCGTCGAGGGCAAGATGCAAGATTGGAATCTGGTCAAATCCATACCAGAGATATTATTACCTATACGAGGACGTGTCTCTTGGAGAAGGGAATCAAGATATCCATTCGTTCAATGTAGGGGAATCAAGGATTAGCTCCTGTCGGTACGTACAAATAGATTGTACCAAACACTTTTTTATAGGGAACCAGCAAACTTGAGTACTAGGTAGGTACTAGGTAGGTACCAGGTAGGTAAGTATGTTTATACAAGTACTAGTATGTATATTTATTTATATTGATCCAATAAAAGTAGACAAATCAGATCACAAGAGAGTTTCACATCCTTCATACTGTATCAGATCTTGAAGATCTTTCGTTCGTTTCCTTCTATTTTGCAGGATACTACAGAGTACATACGTGACTTCTCCTGAATATCATGAGGAAGATTCCGCTGCATTGATTCATGTCCCAAAAACTTTTAGATTTTTATTTTATTTCTTTTCTCCCAGATCTCATATATTTTATCCATTAGAACTACCAGTCTTTCCATCCTTTTCTTCACTAGCCTCTTGTTCATTCTTTTCCTTTCGTTTCATCGTAACATCCCAATTGTATACCCTAGCCGTAGCCACCTCCATAGTCTATTAAAAGTTTCGTCAGCTTAATCTAATCTCTACCTGCCTCTTTCCCGGCTGGGCTGTGGTCCGTGAGTGAATGCATTTGAACGTACTGTAATCTGTTCTCTCAAGAAATCGAGATCCTCCTCACAATTGGCGAAGCTTTGTTTGGCTACTGCAAGTCGTTTGGAAAGGAGTTCTTCTGCCTCGTCGATGGGGTATGACAACATGACGTTGGCCTAATCCGCTATGTCAGTGCGAAATCAGAGCACTCAGTTCTGGAGGGTAAACATACCCCCAACCATAGATAAACTTCTTGCGTAGCGGGGATATTGGCTTTGGCATACAAAGTATCATTCAACTCAAATGTAGCCTGTATAGGATCCGAGCCCTCCTGCAACAACAAGTCAGTTCCAGCCTCTCGTGCTCCCTCCTCCGCCCCCCCCCCCCCACATCCAACATACCTTTCTCGTCTTCAAAAACCTCACAGTGTCGAGTGTCTTCTGAATATCCGGAATGTTGATCTTGAACCCCGCAATCCTCTTTTGCTGATTAACCTCCATGAACTGATATTTCCTAAGGTCCAAAAATGAGCCGACATTCGCACATGCCCCCCTTCCCACACCCCAACACCTCTGCATCGTCAAGGCCCAACATACGAAATCATCTCCTGGAACCTCTTCAGCGTGGGCTCGACATCCGCGCGCGACGTAACATAATCCTCGACGCGATCCACAAACGGCGCATAGGGGATCCCTCGCTCGTTGGTGCGGGCTGCATCTTTTCCTGCTTCGCATGTTAATTTCCTGCGGACTGTAGAGCGGCCTGCTCCATGCTCTGGGATTCACAACAAACATACTTGATCTCTGTGTCCGCCATATTTGGCGTCGGCGAAACAAAACTATGGCAACTTTCAAAATTATCGACTGCCCACTGCAACATGATGGCTAGCGTTCTCGCTTATGTAATCAATCATAGGCTACATCATAGCATTCGCCCCCATCGGAACCCGACATGATGATGTGGCTAACAGATGGCGTGGTAACAACTTTGACATCTAACAATTGAAGATATGAATGTGCAATGCGATGAGGCCAGGAATTCAATGCTGTGCATGCGCAGACACCCTTCTCTCTCAGGCCAAACAGACTTATTGATTTGACTACCTCTATTCACAACCAACACTTCTAGCATAATATCCCAACTTCTCCCACGAGCATATCCCTCCTTCCCTCCCCCACGAAACAAACAGATGCAAGACAAAAGAGTAACAGAGCCAGAAGCCAGAAAGCTGCTATCAATTCCAAGATGGCGAGAGATTGAAAAAATAGGTATCAAGGAGGTAGAATCTGGAGAAACTCGGATCAGGTTACGATACGATTCTACAAACTACTGTACACTTTTTATATGATATCACATCCGAGGTAAGTGTAAGTAAGTGAGATTCGGTTTTAATTCAAGATCAAAGAAAAAAAGGGCCTTCAGTACTAGTACTTGGATGGGTCAAGGAGTATTGTGCTTCTGGGAGAGAATGTAATATGTAAAGTCAGTGTTAACAAGCCTTACGTTTATTTCCAATCGAAGCATGACAGTGGCAACAAACAATTGTTATTCATCGGTACTTGTATTCTGTATCGCACTAATAGGTATGTAGACATCAAGGAAAATAATTTGATATTGATCAATGATCAATGATCAATGATCAATCATAGGCATTCTGACCAAGGAAAATGTGACCCCCCCTTCCCCAATAGACAACCATGCATAGTTATTATTAGAAATGAGACCATCCTATGCTACAGACCAGAAGGAAACTCCCATCTCCGATTCCCCAACCTTGAGATACTTGGACGTATCCAATTTATTGCAATTTGGCACTCTTCTCGATGAGAAAGCATTTAGGCCTTTGCTTTAGCAAGACCAACGGTGTTCTTGCCAAGATCATAGATTGAGTAGTATTTTCGGAGGAATGCATCACCCAAGATGGCAAGAGGTCCAACTGGTTCTGGGAAGTCCATGCCCTAAAAGATTGTTAGCAAATTCATATCAAACCAATGGATGATGCAGGAAAACTTACCATGATGGTAGAAATACAAGAATCTTGAACCTCGAGAATGTAGTCGTAGGGGGTAATGGGGAATTCGTGGCCGCTGAGGGTGAAGGTAAGATCTGGGAGACTGTCACGCTTGGTGCATTCGACAGTGTATTGACCGTTCCAACTCTTCTTAGCACCGATCTCCTTGTTGAGAAGCTCGGCAAGAGTGGTTGGAAGAGCAATGAGAGAAGTTCCGGTGTCAAGTATAACACCAGTGTTGTCAAGCTCAGCCTTAGCATCACCAAAGGAAATGGCATCAAGGTCAACTTCCCAATAAGCCTTACGTCTTAATGGAATCTCGGTGATCTTGCCCTCGTAGTGATTCTTGTCAACACCACCAAAGATAGCCTCGGAACCTTCAGCATCAGTAGTGGAGTCACCCAAGTAAAAGGCAAAAACTGGCTCGTCCAAAAGTCCTTGGTCAATCATGCTGTAGAAAGGTGGAACAATCTTGTTGACGGAAATGCTATCATATCCAAGACCCAAGATACCGTCAAATCTACCAAAGGCAAATGCAAGACCTGGTTCTTCAGTAGCTTCGGCGAACACTTGATTCTTGATCTTGAGGTCACCAATAGACACAACATCCTGAGAGGTGAAACCACTCAAGCTTCCTGAACCATATCGGATCTCAAATGAGGTTCCATTCTTCTTGTATGTAGATGATGAGGATGAGTCGTACTTTGTGTGAAGGTAGCACGCGATCGAACCGCACTCAGTAGATGGAACCCAGAGATTGGAACTTCCGGTATCAAGAACAACCTTGAAGGTTTGTGGTGGCGTTCCGATAGTAATTTCTGAGAAGTCTATTCAAGAGTTAGCAGCTGACAAGGACTTGGTATTGATGTGCATCCTTACATTGAGCATTAAGGAAGTTGGAAACTGGAACAGAATGCTCGCCTCCCTCAAGATGAACGGAAGTCTCTTTGAACATCTCCTCGGCGTGAGATTGAGGTCTCACGCCCATGTACTTCTGACCCAAATGTTTGGCATGAGCATCCATATTAGCAGTAGCAAGTTGCTCACTCAAGGAAACCTTCTTGAGAGGCATCTTGTGAACACCAGCGCTCACACTGCCGAGCAGCGATGCAGCTGCGAGAAAAGCACCCTTCATGATGTAGAGTTGATTCGTATGTGTATGTGTATTTGATGTATTCTACTGATGAAAGATTGATTGATGATGTAGAAGAGGAAAGGGATTCTGTGATGAAATTCAAAGTTGGATAATGAAGAAGAGATTGATTGATTGATTGATTGATTGTTGATTGTTGATTGTTGATAAGAGAAAGGAAGATGGCTGAATGGATGAGATGGATCATAGCTCAGCACGGCAGGATCCAGGTGAATAATAAAATAACGCTAAGGACGAATAGAATGACGATAGCGATCACCTATTACAGACGTCTCCACATTCAGACCCACTAAAAGTGACACCCAACCAATCACAGCTGATCATGGGTTCACTTGGGGAAAGGTACACAAGATAGATCCCGATACCCCGACATTTTAATGGAACCAGATCGTATCAAGCATGAGAGAGAGACAGACTTGGTGGACCTCGGGAGGGCGAGAGAGGGCGAGAGAGGGCGAGAGAAGAGAGATGCATTGGGACTAATGGATTTGATCATCGAATCCGAAGTAGAAACATTGAAGAGTACAGAGTGTGTGAGTACCTACAAGTAGGTAGGTGGTAGTTCTAATGGTAACAGAAGTAGTAATTTACCGTAGGTATTTGCGTGGAAGCTACGTGGATACTAGGTAGCTACGTACAGTCAGTCAGTTAAGTAGGTAGGAACACATGAAAAGGCAGGTATCTACTTTCTATCCATCTATCTATCCATCCATCTATCTAATGAGCTTAAAAAGATCATCTAATCGTCAATCAAACCCAGAATGAAATGAAATAATACTGGGTGTTGTTTTTGGTCAATGCCGGGCTAAAAATCAACCGAAAACGAAATCTATATTAGATCCTTAAAAAATGATAATAAATTAACGAATCTATGAAAAATTATAAGTAATGCTTTGAAATATTAACAAGTTAAAAGATAAACGTTTGTTACTTTTAAAACTTTTGAAAATCAAAATTTTTATATTTAAAAATCAAAGTTTAAAAAATATATTTATTTTTAATATCTATATTTTAACTTTATATAAATCGAATTTAATAATAATTATAAGGAAATAAAAAGTTATATAAATGAAAAATTGAATTTTATATTGTATATTAATTTTAATGTATTTATATATTATTAGTATTCGATTTATAAGAGATTTTTAAAATAAAAGGATAATAATATAAATAACTTTTATTAAATATAATAATAGAAAGTGATATATAATCTAAAAACTTAGATAAAAATTATAGATATATATAATTTCTAATAAAAATAACATTTCTTCTTTTATTTTATATACATATTAATATATACGCGAAAATTTAAATTTATAATCTTTTAAATAGTAAATATTTTATTATTTAAATTATTATAGATTTATATTATAGTATATCTTATTCAAACTATAAATTATAAGATATTTTATTAAGAAGCTAATTATATTAATAATTTTTACTTAAATTAATAGATTATATAATACTTTTATAATTATATTTAATAAAAATTATTTATACTTTTTTATTTTTATTTATAAAACTTTTATAAATTGAATATTAATAAATAAAACTAAAATAAAATTAGTATAGAATATAGAACTAAATACTTTATTTAGTAGAACTTTTAACTTTTTATAATTAATATTTAAACCTAATTTATTAGAGTTTAAAATGTAAGTAATATTAAATAAAATAAAATTATATCCTTTTTAAATTCTTTATAATATATTAAAAAGCTTTAATATTTAAGAGTTTTAATACGCTTGATATTTATTTTTAAATTTTATAATAATTTAAAGTATTGTTTATCATATTTAATGGATTCGTTGATTTATTATTATTTTTTAAATATTCAATATACAAAAGACCATATTTCGGTTTTCGGTTAATTTTTACCCTCCCTGGCATTGACCAAAAACAACACCAAGTAAAGAGTATCAAGAGGCATCTGAGAGTCCCAACTACCTCCCTACCTACCTACCTACCTACCACCACCTAAATATTATAATCTACTCCACCTTGCTTGTCCAGGTGATTGACGATTATCCCCTCTCCCAATCCAAAAGTCTCACATTTCCAAGGCAAGGCAAGGCAGGCAAGATGAGACAAGGGGCACAATCCGATCCGAATTCGTACAGTACCTGCTACCCACCCAGATAATCAAACAGATCAAATAGATTACCGCCACATGCATCCATCCGCGTACACACATACACACACTCACATGATGTGACACATCTAAGATAAAGATAAAGAAAGATAAAGATACTGATCCCTATGCTATATACAAATATAAATATAGATATATATATCCATTACCTACATACCTACCTACCCACACCCCCCCCCAACCCCCAATAACCCAAACACCTCAAACCCACACCTCCCCCCTCCCCATCAAAACACTCCCCTCCCCTCCCGAGAAACCTGATATAAGCAAAGCTCCAGCCACTGTACGACTCAAACACATCTATCACATTTGGCGCGCACACACACACACACACACACACGGAAAGCTTACCAGCTCTCCTACCAACCAACCTACCTCACAATATTTCAAACCGCCGACCACAGGTTAGACCAAGCATGGGTGTGGATCGATCCGGCACCAACCGCATCAAGAGCTGCAGGCTTCAGGTGCGTACAGTACGACCTGCCTTGTATCCCTTTGCTTTGCCTTGCTTAACCTCGGATGGAATATGCAGTACTTGAGGAGAAGAGAAAGACCTCGCTTCTGATGTTCGAAACGGGTTATGTACAGTATGTACATACAGTGTCCCATGTGATTGTGATCAAGAACCGAGAATCGAAAAAAACGTACTGTAGTTAGCTATGCCTAGGTGAAAGCTGACCGCTATGTTTGAGCTTAATACGTGTTAAGCGGCGATTAGCTGGACTAGAAAGAAGGAGCACGGGAGTAATGGAAACTTTGTCCGTACAGCTTCTCACCGATAAACATTCACATAATTGCCTTGATATATTAGACATAAAATTTCGGTAGAAACAGTTGATTTTCTACCTAGGTATCTTCATATGGTCTATTGAATTCGACCTCTAAATTTTACTCATGAACCCCCTGCCACTCCCTGGTATATCATGACGACGTTGAATCTGTCAAAAGAAGTAGCGCCTGCAAATGATGAATCCTAATTGCTTTTCTTTCCCACACCCAATCCCTAAACACCAGAACCAAATGCCAAATAATCAAACATCTATTCTCTCCAGCCCTCAACTGGGAGAGGGAAGCTGCTAGCCCAGGCAGCAATCTCCTTTCTCAATTCGTTGATCTTCTCAACTTCACCGCCAGCGACCTTGGCCTTGAAGTCCTTGAGCTTGTTGTCGCTCATTGGCAAAGCAGCCTGGACTTCCTTGCAGATCTTGATGCTCTGATCAATGTAGGACGCAACTCTCTTGAAGTCCTCGGTACCGAATCCACGACTAGTCATGGCTGGGGGGGTACCAATACGGATACCGCAAGGGGTCAAAGCAGACTTGTCACCTGGAATGGAGTTCTTGTTGCAAGCAATGTTGATTTGCTCCAAGACCGCCTCAACACGAGCACCGTCAAGTGCTTGTGGTCTGAGATCAAGGAGAACCATGTGGGAGTCAGTGCCATCAGCGACGAGCTTGTAGCCCAATTGCTTGAACTCGGTCTCGAGAGCCTTAGCGTTGTCGACAACTTGTTGTTGATACTTCTTTGAAGTCATCGGTTGTGGCTTGCTTGAGGGCAACAGCGAGAGCTGTGATGGTGTGGTTGTGTGGTCCACCTTGGTGACCTGGGAAAACGGAGAAGTTGATTGGGCCTTCGAGATCGTAAAGAGTCTCTTTTCCGGTCTTGGCATCAGTCTTGCGGACACCCTTGCGGAAGAAGATCATGGCACCACGAGGACCACGGAGGGACTTATGGGTAGTGGTGGTAACGATATCAGCGTGCTCAAAAGGACTGGGGATGACACCAGCGGCGATCAAACCAGAGATGTGAGCCATGTCAACGACGAGGTAAGCACCGACAAGATCAGCGATCTTGCGCATACGGGCATAGTCGATAAGACGGCAGTAAGCAGAAGTTCCAGCAACGAGAACCTTTGGTCTGTACATCAAGGCGTTGGCCTCGAGTTGGTCATAATCAATGATACCAGTCTCCAAGTTGACACGGTATGGGAAGGTCTCGAAGTATGTTGATACTGCGGAGATCCTGATATGTAGTTAGTAATATGAAACTATGAAGAACAAGCAATCTGGCAACTCACTTTCTCTGGGGAGTTTGGTAGCCGTGAGACAAGTGACCACCGTGTGGGAGATCAAGACCCATAAGTCTGTCATGTGGTCTCATAATAGCTTGGTAGACTTGGAGGTTTGCTGGAGAACCACTCAAGCATTGAACATTGACACCCCATTTCTCGGAGTCCAAGTTGAATGCCTTGAGAGCACGAGCTTGGCAGGTCAACTCAATAGAGTCGATGTGTTGGTTTCCACCGTAGTATCTAGCACCTGGGTATCCCTCAGAGTATTTGTTTGACATGGGTGATCCCAAAGCATCGAAGACGGCACGGGAGGTAACATTCTCGGAGGCAATGAGGATGATCGATTCACGCTGACGTTGGATCTCAAGATTCTGCGTTTCTTGTCAGTAAATTGCACAAACAGTGAATTATGTATATGTGAGATTCACTTACCATGATCTCAGCGATCTCAGGATCGGTCTCGATCAGAGACTTTTCCAACATCTATACAAATGGTGAGTCAGTACTTTAAACCTAGTTCAACCATTCCTGTCGAGGGGTAATTGGTATTGCAACAAACCTCTTGATGGGACTTTGGGAGGGCGTATGTGGAAGACATGACTGCAATCTGATTATTTGAACTGCAAAAGAGGATGTGAATGTTTTGTAGATTGAAGTATGGAAGAGAAGGATGGGTTTTTAAAAAAGATCCAAAGATGCAGAGGTAAGACAAAGAAGTATACAAAAATTTGGTCGAGCTAAGAGTTGCCCCTCCAAACAAGCTAGCGGCATCGGAGAGGATATTAACCAATGAAACCCCGCAATTGTTGTAGACCTGACTCGCTAAAAGATTCAATATCCCGCAATTAAAAATTTCGTGCGGGGGGTGAATGATGGTAGAACTACGGGATAATATATTAAATTTTGGGTTGAGATATGAATGAATGCAAAGTCACAAGGTCAATCCTTATGTCAAGTTATACGGTCAGTATTAGTATCCAAGGGAATTTGGAATATGTCTACGAACTTGTCGAAGACTGCTGCTTCAAAGCTATGCTTATCACAGTTCTAACAATTATTGAATGTTGGACCATTGTAAAAGACGGAAGAGAAGAGAAAAGAAGAGAGAAACAGATCTAGTTTCCTTGCAAAAGGGGGCTCGCTTGAAGAATGGAACTACAGTAAGTACCTACCTAGGTAGGTAGCTGGAGGGGGGTTTCACGCTACAGTAGGGTGACTTGCATGATGATAAGAGTTCATTTATGGTATATTTTATATGGCCTACCTCATCAATGAGTTGAATGCCAGCACTACAATTCTACATTAGAGAATCCACGCATTTTTGTACATAATGTCTCAACTATCAAAAATTATCAGTCCGAGACTCCAAACGTCTTCTCTTCGCCTCCTTTTGCGCCTTTTTCTCACGTCTCGCTTCATTCTTAGTCGTCACACCTGGACCCTCGGTGCTGACTACTTCTGTAGCTTTCTTTTTCGCACTCTCGGGATCCGAGAATAGGGATTTCATAGTTGAATTGAATTTCGTAGGTTGAGAATTTGAGAGAGTTGTATCTGAGTTAGATGATGAATTCAATGTCTTGTTTGGTGGGGGTATACAAAGTTGTGAAGCTCTAGTATTAGTTGTTGTCTCGGGGTCCAAATCTGAAGGCGAGTTGGTCCGTATTCGTAGTGGTATGGACTGCTTCGCGAGCTCAGTTACTGTCTGTTTCTTCAAAAATTTCAGTTCCTGTGTTCCCGGGGAGATTGGTGTAAACGAACTCTTGTGTTTCTTCTTCTTATCTCCAGATTCCTTGTGCTTCTTTTTCGATGATCGATCCGCTCCCTCTTCAGAGTCCTTTTGGGTCTTCTTCGACTTATCGGACTTTGATTTCTTTGCTGGGGTTGCGGCTGGTGGTGCATCTTCCATCTCTACGTCTGAATTTTCATCTTCTGACATTGCGATTTTCTGGAACTTTGGAGCGCGTTCTTCTGAATCACTCTCATCATCGGATCCAATGATACCAGGTGCGCTTGCAAATCCAATTGGTTGGTATCGCGCCTTGAGACCTTTAGGCTGTTGGCGGACAGGTCTTTTTGCAGGCACTGTAGCCTGACTGGAATTGGTTTTGGAAAGGTTGACGACTTGTTGCATATGATAGATTTGATTGACGGGCTTCTTCTCTAAAATGACAGATCAGTCAGTATTTTTGGCAAGAATTGGCTGTAGTGGAAATTTTACCAATAGAATAGCCATCTTTGGAGTTGCTTGGTAACAAAATCTTGGTGTATGTCATATCATCAAGTGGATCGTGGACAAAACCATAATCATTGCCGTCCTGCGAAAATACTGCCTTGCCCAGTTTTGCATCTTGTAGCGAAATCTCCTTCACAGAAGCAATAGGCACCGATGCAGGTGCTGTGATATACCAAATCTCTTTGCCCTCCAAATTAGACTTGTTAAATAATTGCGATGCTTTACTTGAGTTCTTGGAAGAATTCTTCTCAAATCCGGGAGGGGGCTTGAAGGGCGCAACTTTTAAAGATACGGTTCTGGCATCTTTCCTGATCTGATATCAGCAAACGAATTTCAACATCTAGCTTGCTTGGAGAAACTTACTTGGACGGCGGAGGTATGGCAGATTTGTTTCCATTCGTATTCGATTCGCTTTCGGCATCTGATTCTTCTTCCTCTTCTTCACCACTGCTACTTCCACTTTCACTCTCTTCGCCGCTCTCAGCCTCGGAACTATCACTACTTTCTGCGAGCTTGCCATTGGGCTTGGACTTGGACTTGGGTGGAGATTTCACGGCGGGATTCGATGGCAGAGAATCATTGTCGCTATCGGAACTCGAATTGGTTTCTATTGGCTCATCTTTCTCATTATCGCTTTCTGCAATGAATTCTGTGCTCTTGAAAGTTTGCGGTGATTTGGCGACTTGAGTTTTGGTTGTAGGTTTTGAAGAGGATTTAGAGGAGGATTTTGCCTTTTTCTTTTCCTCACGAGGAGTGTTTTTTGCTGAACCCATGGCTAATCCGTATGATTCTGTTTCTAGAGAGATTTGTGGAGGGTTTGTTCATCTGTTGTTGCAAACAAGTAGAAAATCGCATCGAAACTTTTTTTTTGGCAAGGCTCGGCCTTGTTCGGGAAAACACCGGATCTAACTTTTTTGATGTCCCAATTGCAAGCTGCCTCATAAATCCCCTGGTGAATTTGAACGATCACATATATATGTGTGTTTTTATTGATAGGACGCTCTTTCATGTAGGAAATTTAAAATAATGTCGAGTAAGAGAAGAAAGCTGGATACTCCTGGAAAATCTCGTGAGTTCAATATATTTATTAAAATGGTACACTTTTGCTGAAATCAATATAGCGATGAGTGCTGTAAGTGCATTCGCGGCTAGAAAGGCACAAGCTGCTGCTGCTGAGAGCACCGGCAGTCCACAAAAGGAGACACCGTCTTCACAAGCCCATAGTCAAACACTGGTCCCGCAGGTGAAAAATAATGTCCTCACAAGAAACACCAAGCGAGGAAAGTCGGGCCAAGCTGGAAATGCTTTGCCTGCCATGGGCCCAGACTTCATCGCTGAAGGAAACGGACCAGGGGAAGATTCACATAACCACATCTCGAGGTGTGTTTGCGCCTCTTGGATTATGATATAATCCTCTCAACAGATATTGATGTAGAACAGTTCTGATTCACGTGAGCAGTCACCTGAAGTAATCTTCGACAGGCCGTTGATGATGTTATCTACTTTCAGGCCCAGTGAGGATAATACCAAAGTTCTGGAAAAAAGAACACTGGTGTTGAATCTTGCACCTGGTGAGGTCAGTGATCTAGTCTCTATCAACTATATGAGCTGACCTTATATAGAGATTAGTTCTGCTTGGGCAATGTGACCTTGAGGTTGTAGAAGGACAAATTACGATCCTAGGGTCAATCTTAAAAGCTTCGGCGTTGAGGCATCAGATATATGCAGCTGCTTCACATTCGCTACCAGTAATCAGATGTCCAGACGGAGAAATCAACCCTGCGGTTCTTCATCTCCATCAGTCTGATCGGGGAATGAGATCTTTAGAGTCTCTCTCTCCGCTTTTTGGTAAATTATGGAACGAGGGTGCACAAGTATTTGGATCGGGAAGTAGTTATCCTGCTGCAAAGATTGGAAAGAGTACATTTCAAATTGTGGGCAAATCCTACCTGCGGCCGATCACCTCCCCACCAGAATGGAACAAAATGCTAGCAAAATTGTCAAACTCTACTGAGGCCACAAAACGAATAATGCTTTGTGGCCCCAAGTCATCAGGAAAATCGACCTTTGCGAAATTACTTGTGAATAGGCTTTTATCTGCAAATAAGAATGAGACTCAAAATTCCACCTCGAAAAGGGGCCCTGGGGTGGCTCTCCTCGATCTAGACCCAGGCCAGCCAGAATATTCTCACCCCGGTCAAATATCCCTCATTCACATCCAAGAACCAAATTTTGGCTCCTCAATTACCCATCCTATACCAGGAATTAAGAGCCGCCTAGTTCGTGCACATTCCCTAGGGGCGGTATCACCATCTATGGATCCAAGTCTTTACATATCATGCGCGTTGGATTTATTTGCACATTACCGCAGTTTGTCATCTCTTCATTTCAACTGTCCTTTGGTCATTAACACTCCTGGCTGGGTATTTGGCACCGGGCTTGAAATTCTCGTAGACTTAATAGTCAAAGTGCACCCTTCAGAAGTCATATACATGTCTAAAGCAGGCCCATCCGAAGTCATCGAAAGTCTGCAAGATGCAGCCAAAACGACAGCTCTCACTACTCTTCCTTCACAAACCAGTGAATTCATGACACGAACTTCAGCTCACCTTCGAACAATGCAGTCGATGTCATATTTCCATCTAGATTCTACGAACAAGAATGAACTTGCGTGGAATGGGACACCTCTAACATCCATTCCTCCTTGGGAGATCAAGTATTCCGGCGAAAATTCTGGTGTTTTAGGCATTATGTGTTACGGTGAACAGCCACCAGCGGACCTCCTTGCTGAAACCATCAATGGTTCTATAGTATCTGTTGTCGTTATCGATGATCCAGATGCAATACCTGGCCATTCTTCACTCCAACATGGACATGACGAGATCTCTGACTCAGACACACTTCACACTTTCAATTCCCCTTCGAACCCCGATCCTATCAAAACTCCTTTGATCATTCCCACCCCACATGAAAACCTTCCCTATTTCAACCCACTCAACGCCATTACTCTCGATCCAAAGTATTCCCACACTATAGGAATGGCACTTGTCCGTGGAATTGATGCAAAACGTCAGCGCCTACAAGTTCTCACCCCCATTTCCCCAGAACTACTTGAAGAGACCAATCAAGAGGGTAAGAAAATAGTTCTTATAAGCGGGAAATTGGATACCCCAGGATGGGCGTACACCGAAGAATTAATGAAGAGAACATGGCTAGAAAAGGTGAAGAGAAGGAAGGAGCTGAATGGAGGATATGAAGATGAGGATGATGATAGCGATGCAGAAGATGATAGAACTGAGACCCCAAGCTTAGGGTCTGTCTATGCGGACATCACATTTCATAACGCCCCGTGGGTTGAAAAAGCTCACCGGCTCACAGGGCAGGGGCATAGGCGCTAGAGTTTGGAGGGTCAGAAGAGATTTGGGGAAGATGGGAGATGCGAACTGATATTCCACCTTGAGTCACTAAACAATTTGATTTGAGAACCGGTGGATATCTCGATTACTATCCAACTATTTAATTGGAGGTACAAGATCACCTCAATGCATCTATATTCTCCTCGTATCAACTAATGCTTTTGAATTGGCGAGACAAACATGATCATAATGACTAGTCCGATCGAACGATTGGATGAAAAATCGCAAGTGCACATAGGATTGGGCTATTATTGTTTGGACAAGGTCAAACATAAAATTATGGAATTGTTGGATGAGATCCACGTATACGTCGTACATCAAAGGCACAGCACCTAATCTCTTGACGGTGCAATGGATACACATGATAGGTGCAAGCGCACTTTCTCCTTTCTAGCCACTTCCTCTTTCACTATTGGAAATGCCTATGCAATTGGATTATGCAAGGCTCGTTATTCCATCAGCTCGCAAACAGACAGCAATCAACCCAGCTTGTTCCCACCACCAACATACATTGCTCAACATCCTCGAACCCCCAAATATTCCCACTCAAATGCTAGGTCCGAATATACATCCACGCGCGAAGGCTTACAAATCGACGCTTCCAACGCTTGAATGGAGTCTTTGACCACGTGATACTGTGCTTGACATTGGATGTAGGCTAAAATAGGGATATCCTTACCTGAGTACATAAGATCATTCTGATAGCATCAGATGGAAATCCATGTCAACGCCTAATCTGTAGTCCAAAAAGTATCCAGAGATCTGGGAATGTTTTGGTGGGAAGGAAGATTGTCCGGGTTTGGGAGGAGCTGGTACAAATGTACACGTGCCCTGTCAACGATTCACCAACTTCGCATGGAATTATCTTATGGTAGCTGGCGGGAAGCACGTCAAAGTAATCTACGCCGTAAGTAGTGAATCCGACGATGCATAACGTTGAGAACTGGTAGGCTATACATGAAACACATCTCCATGGTCCAGATATCTTGAAATCGTCTTTCGTTCGAGGGACATCTTATTCCTAAGTTGAATTGTATGCGTGTGTAGCTTGGATTGGCTAGTATGAAGAGGACTCTGAGGTTTATAAGTACCTAGGTCCTGCTGCTGCAGGTCCCGAATCTTTGAAAGTGGAATGAAAGTATGGACTTTGGGGTGAGTTTACAACGTGTCATCGCCCCTCAAGGTATGCTCGAGATTCACTTTCTACAGTAGGATGCTGTACTGAAACTTGAGAGCGAGGGGCTTTACTTCTCTGCATGGCCTGGCCCGGAGCATCCTGTACATGATGTTCCATAAACCAGCAGACCAGGCCATCGAATTCTCTGCAAGCCTGCAGAACTTGATGCAGCAAGCCATTAAGCTGCAGTAGTTAGACTTCATGGGCATAGTCAAGAGATGTCAGGGGAGGCTATGATGTTTTTCGTTCTATACTTCCAAACTTGTTACCACAGCTTAGAGATTCTAGGAACGACGATAGCGATTCATCAGGAAAACATTGACGGCCGCCAATTTTGATCTTCCGGTGCTATAGTGTAAACGACCATCTCAATGTTCCGATTCTCATCTCATCCGCGATAAATGGAGCGATACCAAACACCATCATTACCTAGCTTTTGTGTTTCTGAAGGTAAATCTAGTGCCGATGTTATCGTCTAAGGTTATTGGTACGGTGTATCTAACTAGCCAGATGTGACCAGTGTGATATAACCTTGGAACCTTATATTAGACCGTTAGCAATCTTCAGCCCCTTCCCTCCATGAGAGATTTTAATCTAACTTTAAACAAGCTTTACATGATCGGCTTTGGATAGCTATATATACATAACCATATATACCCTTGGGATCCTCCAACGATATTTGACAGCGTATTTATAGCAGTTGTACAAACCTTGGAGGCAATATGCACTTGATATATTGTGCATCATCATATCGTCGTGTTACTGCAGGAGGCCATACGCACCATCACAATTGGAAGTAAAAAAGATGGAAATCCAAGATTCTCGTCCGATGCTTGTCGTTTGAAATTCTACAGTAAATAACAAAAACTCAACACGGCTGTTTTCATTCTCCACGCATGATATCTCAGCTAATAATCTAGACCCTCTCATCTGAATATGCTGATCCATATCAAAGACTGCTGCTAAACCCCATCGCCATTCATGCGTATCCCCACACCAGAACACTTTCTCTGGAATCGCAGTCAGCCCCTTGACACGGTATCAGTATGGCTTGTTCTGAGGGTACCATTAAACTCGTCGTAGTACATTCAATACGATGTGAATAATACATCTCTGATTTGCAATCTCAGTACCTTTCTCTATCTCCCTCTTAAAGAATCGACAAAAAGTCACTGGTATGTACTCAGGCGAAATGGAGCGATGCACATGGATGTGGATAAGCTTTACATCCCTCAAAATCTAGTACAATCAGATCAGCAAGCGGTGATATAGAGAAAGAGGGACATGAAGAGCCTGGTAGAGAGTATTCTGAGTAGGCATTTAGAGTGGATAAGTCGTGTAAAAAGAAACAATCGCAGAGGTTGAGAAGAGGAAAAGGCTGTGATTCAATTACTTCCTATATTCTTATGTGGAAGATTGTGAAGGCTGATGGCAAGAATTAAATGTTGTCATTATTTCCTATGGTTGAAAAGCAGTCGTATAGCTAACACGCAAAGACCCTCATCTTATCCATTACACTACCTAGAGAGAGGACAAGACAGTCATCATCCATCTCATAATGCAAATGATTTAGAGTCACAGCAAGTATACAGAACACACGCTACACACACATTCTCCATAATCTGAATAGGTACCCAATAGCAAGCCCGTGAGAGCTCGAAATTCCGAATCTTCCACATGCAGTAGTTCCTTTTGGCACGGTGATTTCCCTTCGCCGTCTCCTCAAAGACATCTAGGTGTGTCCAAAAGACAAAATAAGCAAGAAAAACACAGAGCGAATTTTTATACAGTGAATTTCTACTCAATGAAAGTCGACACAATAATTTCCGCAATATATATTCTCAACAAAAGAGCAAAGCGATAGTAGTACACGGTATACGATGCGTGACATATGATACTGGAATATTGCAGCGGGATGTATTTGAGTTTTGAAGATTCAACTCCACTGGGAGAGGATAAGTCAAAGTATTATAAGATACACTTGATGGAGAGTTCCTATTTCAACTCCTATTTCAACTCCAGCATTATTTATAAGATCTTAGGCAGTTTACAGAATTATATACTTATAGTAACACCTTAATTCCATTCATCGCACCCTTCACTCTATCAAAATCACAGCAAAAGCTAATCAAGAATTAGTGATACGGAAGTAAAGTACATGCCGATAGGTATAGATTCATAAAGTTTGTATTAGATCCCTGAATTCAGTGCAGAGTCTATGGATACAAACGTAATGTTTGGTATGTTGGTACAATTGCAAAAGCTTAAAATGAGCCCTCTGATACTTGTCAGAAAAGCCACATTCTACGGCATTCTTCATCTTCCACATCGCTCCCATGCCAGCGCCCCCGTTGTCATTATCCCATTTATCAACTCTCTATTTGTAGAAGTCAAATTTGTCGGCCTGAGAGATGTTAGCATAAGTCCAAGTAAGATACTCATATTTGTTTGAGTTTCCAGTCCTATACATACCTCTTGTGCGCCCTTGACTTGACTAGAATAGGCATCCTCAAGATCAGATTGAATGATATTATACCTATTCTTTCTTACTGCTCTCAAACCAGCTTCTTGCATGATAGCTGCAATGATAGCACCAGACAATGGATCATTTCGAATGATCAAACTGTCCAGATCAACTTCTGGCGACAATGACATTCTTGATGCAATGGTAGTGAAGATCAATCGTCTCTCTCTACGATCGCGAAGGTTGGGGAATTCGATCTTTCTATCTAATCGACCAGGACGAAGCAGAGCAGGGTCGAGAGTATCGGCACGGTTGGTAGCCATAATGACCTTGACGTTGGATGTTTGATCGAAACCATCCATTTGATTCAAAAGCTCAAGAAGAATTCGCTGGACCTCTCTGTCGGCACCAGTTTGTGCATCAAAACGCTTGGTAGCGATAGCATCGATTTCATCAATAAAGATGATTGCTGGGGAGTTTTCGCGCGCCATACGGAACACATCACGGACCATACGTGGACCTTCTCCAAGGTACTTTTGTACGAATTCCGATCCAACAACACGGATGAAGTTCGCAGTTGTCGAGTTTGCCACGGCCTTGACAAGCATAGTCTTTCCTGTTCCTGGTGGGCCATAAAGTAGAACACCTCGTGGTGGATCGATACCAATTTGCTTGTATAGATCGAAATGTGTTAAAGGAAGTTCTACTGCTTCTCGGATCTCTTGCTTCTGCATGTCAAGTCCTCCAACATCTGCATATGTAACATCGGGTTTCTCATCGGATCCTAACATGGCGATTGATGAATCTGCCTCGGGGGGTAAGATATCAACCAAAGAATTCGAGTGTCTGTGAAGAGCAACAGAGGACGATGGTTTTAGAAGTTCGCGGTCGAGCGTGGATAGAATTCGAACAACATAGTTGGAACCTGTTGATGATTGTACAATACCGGTACTATTTAGATTGTGTTAGTTTTATTGAGAGTATCGAGGTGGCTAAGAGTGAGTTGTACTTTTGATCAATAGCTTCCATGAATTGTCCTATCACCAAAGGTACACTTTGGATACGTTTAATCTCTTCTTGGGCCCGTACCAGTTCTCTCTTCAGGCTTCTGTTAAAGCAATGACAATAAGTATTTTGTTCACACGACAGATGGAGCTCAGATCGCATACCGTTGCTCATCCTTGATATATTCTTCCTGGAGTTGGATATATCTGTAACACCAAGTTAGGTTTTTGTTTTTCATAAATTCATACAATGGCAAACTAACTCCAGATGCCTTTGAAGCTTCTTCAATGTTGAATACTCATCACTCCCATCTGTTCCTAATCCCTCCAGCGAATCTATGTTTGGTATCGAGGATGGTAATGGTTTTCGGTGAGGTAAGACCTGAGTCGCAGGGTTCTCTAATAAAACGTCACCCATACTGAAGATATGTTGGTAGTTTGATTGTAATGCGAATGTATGTGTAGTGTTGAGATGTGGTTGGATATGATGATGTTGTTCCTTCGAAATCGAAATCGTTTCTAGGTAATCAGAAGGCGCGCGTATATTGTTAGCCTAACCTTACCTAGGTACTCTGACAAAGTACCTGTACTGGCTGGAGCTAGAAGCTCAAGGCTGGAGGAGTTGAATTGGGAAATCATGATTAGCTAATTGTAGCCTTAGGCAATTACAGATCGAAAGAAATGTCTCGCCTAGAATTTAAGGCTTCAAGTGATCCCTACGTGGAAGTGGATACCACCAGCCAAGCAGCCAAGCACTCTATACCTATAATGGATTAGCGTCACATTAGTGGATACTCATCGGTGACTCCACCAAATACGGGGTCATTCATGCGGATAGCTCTCATTCAGTACTTGTACGTTTATTTCATTCCATTCCGTTAGGCTGTTCTTCAAATCACCTGCAATCACCACTTCCATTCACTCAACCAAAATCATAAACAACAACAACAACAAGATCAACAACATCAACAACATCAACAACAACAACATCAACAACAACAACATCAACGTTTTGAAACCACTCAACGGGAGTTCTTTTCCTTCATAGAGCTCCTATCTTATCCCATACCACTCAACTCAAACATCTTCAATTTTCCTTCTCAATATTACTGTATTTCAATCCACTTTCAGATTCAACTCTTTGACCATGTCGTCATCTATCACGATTCCCACAAGTAGAAATCCAAATAAGGCTCCTGTCACTGGAAGTCCTAGCAGCTCATCTTCCTACTCAAGTTCTCCCACAACATCACAACAATCAGCACCATCAAACTCCTCTTCTCCAAATTCTCAATATCAATATGGTCATGATCGGAGAAGGAGTTTCTTGAGTAAGTTTTATCTTCACTCGTGAATTTGAGCTGGTTCCGGAAATACGGGAGTAGCCATATGGTGGGCTGTTAGTTGAGCTTTGACTGAACCATCCATCAATCTTATCTTGGATGATCAAGATTATCCAGAGACTGATAAATTTGCTTTTAGGTACAGCACTCGCAAAAGAAGAACATACTACGATTAATATTGGTGATCCCGACGGAACCCCACGACTTGTAAGTTATCTGACCGACTGGCAATTTAACAATATTTCAATATGTATACATGCTCATAAATGTTACTACTTAGATCACCTGCGTTCGTTCTTCCCAAGGTTTTGACTGGAACCCAGGTAAGTAAAGTGTCGTACATCTTTTCACTCCAATATACTGATCTATTGTAGAAATCTTCCTCCCCTCCTATATGGAATCCGACTTCGAATCACTCGAACGAAAGCGCGACCCTGTCCATGAGATTCGATTAAGCGACGAGGAAATCAAGAAAATGTTTCCTCAATAGATGTGTATAAGATACCCGGTTGGCGCACAATGGTATAAATTGACGGGTACGGGTTTGCACTTTCTGGCGCCGCGGATCTGAACATATCATGGCTATTTCATGGATAAAGGAGTGTGTCTTATTATAAGTAGCCTGGTCAGCTATTGCAAATGGTATACATTTTTTTAGGGACGGGTGGAATTTGGTTTTGCTAGGAAATACAAGGAGTTTGGATTATTACTCTTTGGGACTCGACTATTTGGTTATGTTTGATCAGGCGTCCTTCCCTTTGCAACAGATTCCCCGGTCAATTCGAATTCTTATCTTTACTTCAAATTATGAAATATTTCTCTATACCTAGTCTGAAGCCCTCAGAAAAAAGATTGTTTAGCGTGTGAGGGAGTACAATAAACTCAGCCTCATATAAAGGCCGACGATGTTGCCTTCATAGGCTGCACTCGGGACCACCGATGTTGTGACACATGCCGTGGCACCAAGTGAATATTCAACCGGAGAGAATGATTACCTAGTAGGTTCCAACCAATATCACGAACATAGCCAACAGAGCTATGAGATTATTCAAAGATCTTCATAGTGTACCCTTCTTCCCGTGTCGAGGCATGACATTTTCCCTCTGTGGTTTTGTTAGATGGGTGAGGTGACTAGGTAGATGTTGACGCCTTTTGCTCTCTCGATGAAGTCATCGCTAAAGCTACCCTAGTAAAATAGATATGAGGACAACTTTGCTCCCTCTTCGTTCATTGCTTCGTTATGGACATAAACTATGTGCACAGGATAAAGTATACAGGCTACTAGACTTCGATATCCGAACATATCCATGGATTTATTATTTCTGCTTTCTTCTTTAGGTAGACTTACAAAAGGTTATCTGTCAGCCAACGCCGAGTTAACTGTACTCAAGTACGTACTGTACTAGCTAGTCAGGACCCCACAAAGGTGGTTCCGGCTAGCTATCAGCGTGCCCTATCTCAAAGCCCCACTTCACATTATCGTAAGCCCGCTGATAACCATGACATGATGATTACGAGGTTGGTATGATTAGGTAATCAAGAGGCTTTTGATGATCGTTTACAATGTATATACCTAGGTAGGTATTGTATATGTTTTTCAACTTGGTACTTGTAGATAAGTGTCAATCTAGGTAGTTGATTCCTGCAAGTTTGCCCAAGTCAGAGCTTTCTCTGTACTCTACAGAAGAGTGTTCATCTCCTTTCCACCCTCCAATCTTCGGCTGCGCCCCTTCATTTTGAAGCTCTCTATGCACGTGCGTCGGGTGTTTCTCATGTCGAGGGCTAAATTGAGATATGACTACCGGTACTATATGTACCTGTTTGAAAATCTTGGAGATTGATATCGCTACAGAGACTATAGAAAGTATATCGACGTGTGCATTGAAGAGCAATATATGTGAAGATGGAATCGATCGTTGCATGTGCAATTGAGTACACAATGCTTTCACTCTCTTTATATAAATAATTATGAGAAGTTCGACTTGGAGTTTGGACTGCGATGAAAGTATAGAGCCCGTCTTATGACTCGTGTTCAAGTCTAGATTCGTCTTCGGGATTAATTATGGTTGGGGCTCGATATATTTTTCCTCGAAACAAACCTTGAGTATCACTTTATTGGCGCGGTTTCATGTTTGTTTTTCAAGTTAAGAATAAATGAATTAGAGATGAGGAATGTTAAGGCTTTAGTCATGTGATCAATAGAATTGCCAGTCTAATCTCCATGAAGACACTCATGCAATGATAGATGATAGATCATAGCAGTGCTGGCTGTCCTGTACTGTGGCTTCCTATTAAAAACTTTCCATACCGTTTGTAACTCCACTGCGCTGCAGCTTGTTCCTTCCCCGGAAAATCCCGCCAAGCCTTCCATATTCCCGCTAGAGGAAAAGTGGACAAGCGCAAAATCGACCAAAATTAAGTTATAAAAACGTAAATGTCAATGCCAGCTTCTCTCAAGTCAACCTGTGAACATCAATACCAATTATTAAATTCATCCTATTCATCTTATTCATCCCATTCACCCCATGCACCCCATTCCATTTATCCCCTCACAATGTTCCCTCTTGGTAGAGTCATCATTCACATGTTAACACTTAAGCCAGTCGTGGTAATAAGTTTGTGGATGAGAATCGTTCGGGTAATTTGAATCAGGGCTTAGAATTGCCAACGTTTGGTGAGTTGGTTCTGTTGAAGTGACAACGTTGACACCCAAGTTCGGATCAAACCAATCAGTTTGTACTTGATGCGACCAATTATCAACCACGTCCAAATCATGAGAGCCAGGGTTCAATAGCGTCCAATCATATTGAGATGCTGATGACAATTCCTGTTTTATCTCGCTGGAAGAAGTCGATGTTGGGCTAGGAGTTGGATAATGGTAAAAGTTATTGGTACTTTTTTTTTCAGCCTCCGGAAAACTTTGTTGGACGGGAATTTGCAGGTTCAAGACGACTTCGTTTGTTCTCGAAGCTATCAAGCCGTCGTTTTCTAACATCGAGGACGGAATTCTTACAGATAAGTGTTGCTATAATTCTGATTAGCAACTTCACTCATGAATCAATGTCATTATATGATACATACCTCGGTGTATATGTTACTTCCTTGGCTAGCACCCAGCTCCTCGGTGGCATATTTCATCCTTCCCAGAGCCCAGGTCCTTTGTGCGTCGGTGACAAAGTCTGATGTAGCCACGGAAAACAAAGGCCACAGTATAAAAAGTCCAGACAGTCCTCTCGCACGGTTGTTGTTTTGTTCCCCACAAGCAAAGCTGTGACTGGAAGGGCTTGGATCATCTATAGCTGTTGGTATCTCACTGAGGCAGCTAGACACGCTTGCTAGAACGTCTTGAATGATTTCTTTACCTGCTATCATAGCCTTCTCATACTCTACAGTGGTTCGATAGTCCTGTGGTGAGCACAACCATGCTGCACATCTGACAATCGTACTATAATTGAGCAATCGTGATCCTCGGGACAGATTCCAGATGTGGGCTGTCCAAACCTCACTATATTTGTCAATCCTTCCCGGAAAATACTTCGATCCGGCAAGCTTCTCCTCTGGTATAGGATCAATCCATCCAATACACTTATATTTCCAATCGGCTGGAGTTGCCTCTGCCCAGTCCAAGTAGCCTTGTTCTATGGCTTCGGCGCTTCTCATCAAACTTAGGACCCTCTCGAAGTCTTGAGGGGTTCTTTTTGCATTAGCCATAAGATCATCACAATCGACACGAGCTTTTGCAACTTTGGACTGAAGATGATTGCATATAGTCGGACCTCCCCTTGCCCCAGTTCTGAATCTCGCAAGAACTTCATTCCACTCCTTTGGGATGTCAGATAGCTTTCCATTAAGCAAGCAACTGAGATTCTGTTCGTAAGAGTTAGTCAGCTGTTTGGATAAACCAATGGTAAACGCTTGTTTAGGACGTACCAAGTGTCCCTTGACAGTCCAAACCAGTTCCAACGTTAGTGGGGACATTGGGCCTTTTGGATTTCGTATTTTCAGCAGTGCTGTGGCTCCTGTTACATGAGAGTTCCAGGAGTTCCATCCTTCATTCTCCTTGACGACGCTATATGTCATAGTCTACCACAGTCAGTGACAATCTCGCAGTAGGAAGAGGAAAAGTTTGACCTCAAACAAGCCGAGAAGCAAAACCGCTGCAAGTGTAGTATCCTCGGCAGCTTGTTTAGGATCGCTGATAGCACTAGTTACTTGACGTAATGCCTTTGAGTAGGCCTGCTGTGCCTTTGGTTTCAGCATCCTTGCATTTGGTTGATTTCCGAACGTAGCCAGCGCCACTGCATTAAGAGAGTCTGATAAGATAGCTGAAGGTCGAAGTTGCATCAATGGGAGTAGAAATCCGAGAAAGCCACATTTTACAGCTCCATGAGGAATTAAAACGTAGTTCGAAAGGAAGAAGCAAATTGCGCGTTCCTCCAATGCCGCTGTTAATGGTGGATATACCAAGTGTTTTCCATTGTGTATTGCCTCTACCAAATTCTGGGTGTTGGAGCAGGCATTCTGTCTTTGTTTCCATTGTAACTGAGATACAATCTCAGATTCCGATCGACTCCGGTAATGAGGGCGAGTCATTCCATTTTCTGGAAGAGCTACTGTAGTGGCGATCATAGCAGACATTCTGCGCCTCGTCGAGTTTGAATTATTGCGTTGTAAAGAATCAAAGATCGGTCGATATCCGGGACATTGACGCTTCAATCTTTGGCAGTTGCCACAACCTGGCTTTACCTCATCACACTGATTTTACATTAGTTACACTTCCATATAGTATATTTCACATGCTTTCTAACCTTGACTCGCCGGGATCTGCAGAGATAACATCCTCTAGATGGTTTACCAGTGTTTACCATGCTGTCGAATTTTGTTCCTTTTCAGTACGAATTTTGTTCTCCGAATCTTGAATATTATCTAAGTTGAATGCTTCGTCAAATTTATTTTAAGAGAGGCAGAGGCTGCACAATTACTTATGAATGTCAGGCACTGTGGAGGAACGACGCCAAATCATTTAAGCTTTCCTCCGTGCACAATGTTGATCTGTGCTAAGTTTCAACCCTGCTGCAACTGTCAGATTATAAGAGCTAGAGTGAACGAAGTTTATCAATGGCATTCTAGGATTGGCTCACTTGCCAGATGAAGTTCCTTGTGTCTCATCGATCTTCTATTGGACTTTGATACTTCAGTGTGACTAACTATAATGTAGATCACATGTGTATCCTTGGGACAATCATCACAAAATATTCATACTATGAAATGCTTCTGGAGAGAAGTGAAGCATCTTGAATATTTATTGATTTGCCTTGCAAAAACGCAACTTGAAACTCGTTATCCTAATTTTGGTTGAAAATAAGAAAGTTGCACCAATTGTGAACGTCAGAGCGTTCTCGAAACCAAGTGCCGTTTCGTCCATTTACACCTGAACCTTTAAAGTTTTTTGAAAATTGCTTGGTGATTCAAGATTTGGATTTTCTGTTGTTTGACGCATAAGCTACCGTAGATTCCTTGTTAAATTGATGCCCCTGGTGCATAAGTTTAGATCACACTCGTTTGTGGTCTTGGCAGACATTGTAACCAGTTTTACAACTGCGGGAGCTCTATGGTTGTTATAATAGTTTGGAGATCGGAAATACTTAGGAATGTGAAGCTTGACATGTTCTGCCCCAGAAACAAAGGTACTAGTTTTACTTGACTAGATGCTTTAAGCAAAATATAGGATCTTGCCACCCCAGTTTATTGATGTTGCACAACACATGTGTAGTAATTATTTTTCCGACTGGAAACCCAAGTTGTTGATCAAATCACGGTGGTGCTCATGTGTCATATTGCATTCCGGGAGGAAAGTTTTCCTTAGTATATAGACTCATGATCAATGCTCCTGCCACCTTAATAAGTGGTATCTATTACCAGCTTAGAAACATCGACGGGCTGATCTGGATCTAACTGTGTTGCTTCTACCTATGGGTAGAGGGGTCGCTGATTCATTACGGTAGATGTCGGGTTTGGTTCGAATAGCGGAAAGTTTCAATAGTCTAGCACCAGGGGCTCCTATCACAGTATTTTGTGATGGTGGGGAGTAAGCAAGTCTATATCTAGCCTTGGTGCGTGGATGATCTTTTGCTATGAAGTAGAACAAGTTGTGTGAGAAGGCTTGTTCGTAACACTTTCGTGTCTGCATGAAATGAGGCTGAAAAATCCATAAGACATTCACATGGTCCATTTTCACCAATAGCGTTACCTAGATGGGGCGAAAGCTAAATGACTAGATGAATCTAGGGAGTACTTTACTACGGATACGGATACACATATGCCTACCAACTCTGAAAGAGTCTATCGGTAAAAGAATACTACTAGAAAGATTATAATAAGGGTCCCACCCTTGTTTTACAACCTTTCAACCTTTCAACTATGCAAACTCCGTTCTAAGCCGCTTTCAAATAATGGATACTTGCATGAGCTTGAACATATCCCAAGATTAAATGGTAGTTGGGGCTAGTAAGTTAGCACGTCTGGGATACCGGGATCTTGTTGTAGCTCTGATGTCATGCGTCAGGCAATTAGAACTTGAGGGGAATTCCCTATCTAAGAGATTGCCATCGAAAGACTATTTTATACCAACATCGTATGTTTTACGCTTGGGGGATGATGTGATGATGGTCTTATAATTGTTCATGAATGCAAGATCGGGAGACCTTGAAGGGATTATTTTGTAGAGTTGCGATTTATGCATCGTACGGGCCTAGAGGGGCGGGATGATATCTGGGGCTTTGGCGATTCTGGAGGAGAGAAGAGAGGAGGGCTTCCAAGATGTTTAGTTAGGTGAGTTAGGTGACTTAAGTGTGTTATATTGCAATATTCTGTACGTAATATTGTGTAAAGCCAGATGGACTTTGCTCTTTATGGCTATATATGTGATTATTGACTTTGTATGATTTGTTTGATCTCTATAATTGGCGTTAGCGAAGGTGTTTGGAGGAGGTGGTCATAGGTTCCAAGGCTACCTCTATTTTGTTTGGTGGGGAAGAGGGGAATTCCCGACTAGTTTTAAGAATGTTAGATTAGACTGTCTACCTATAAGTAGGTGATGAACAATTCTACCTTGTTACGATCAACAAGGATCTTTCGTATAATCGGTAGCTGATAAAAATACACTCACTCCAACCAGACTAAGGTTTCGAGAGTCCCATAACGAGAAAGCCAGAAATTCGCTTACTAATCAAGCCCACGCACAGACTTTCTTCATCGGCTAAAGTACGCAGTAACATTTTCATGATAAGATGGTTACCGGTAATCATTCGTATGGATGTAAACAAACGCTGATTTCATACCCTCTGCGCAAACGAACGCGGCATCCCCATCTCGCGCTCTATTGACGAGTTTTGGATTTTCATCTCAACACTTGGAGCTGCATACGTGACGGTTGAGCTTCTATTCCTTGAGGAGGTGTCTAGGGCTTGGATTTTGGAGTAGCGTTTCGCGGCGAGTGAACTTGCAGCCCTGTACTGTACGTGCGCAATTACTTACGGCGTTGAGGCTGTACGGACGGCCGGCTTGCGATTGGTTGAAGAGAGAGAAGAGGATAGAAGAGGAAAGAAGAGGAAAAGGAAGAGGAAAGGAAAGAAAAGAAAAGAGAGCAGGGCAAAATGGCAGAACAACAGCGTAAAATTGAACTTCAATCTCCAGATGATCTTAAATACTTGGTTGCGAATGTGAAGCGTGCGGCCAGGGAGATGATCGATAGGGACTTACCGCCGATTGAGGGGGAGGATGCGATGAGGAGGTTGGTGGAGGAAATTGTTGCGGAGGTTTGTCGTGGTTTTCTTCACCTTTCTTGATTCATTTTTCGTCTTTACCTCTTGCGTATTCGTCTTTTGGATATTCACCATCTCGCTATGCATCTTGCCGCACAGACTAACATGGCCCTTGAAACAGTACATCCATAAAACGTTCCTCACGGCTTCTCCCTCCATCTCCATAAACGGCATGTCCCCTCCGCGGAAATTGCTCGAGAAGGTCCGCGCGGAAGAAGATGTTATAGAGGAAAGAGAAGAACATGAACCGTTCAATGGACAGCTTTGGGAAAAGGCAAAGGGGCTGGCGGTTCGGGAGGAGGAATTGGTCGAGCAGATTGCGGCGCTTAGGAGGGGCGTGCCGGGCGTCGTGACGGAGAGGGAGGGGAAGTGGAAGGTCGGGGTGGAGGAGGATGAGGCAATGATTGAGGAGTTGAGGGTGAAGTTGGGCGAGGTGGATGATATCGAGCGAGTGGGCTTCGGACTGGAGTATAATGAGAGGCAAGGATTGGTGGAAAGGGATTGGGAGAAGGGGATAGCTGGGTTGGAGGGGTTGAAGAGGGGGTTGCCGGAGGTAGGGGCGATGAAAGAGAGGGCTGGACGGGCGGAGGAATATGTTAGGGGGGCGGGGAGGAGAGGTTAGTTTTTGTATTATGGAGTGGTGGGGAGAGAAGTTGTGTGTGAGAGAGAGGCGTTTAGGTGCGGATGTTTATGGAGACTGGAAAATTATACCCGGATTTTGATTGGTGTTTTTTTAAACATGAATGAATGGGCAGAATTATTGTATTTCTCTTTCTAAATTTGCTTATTTTACGTCTGACATCGTGGTATCATTTCCTTCATTTTGCTCGGCTGCTTTTGGCTCTTCTGCATGTTTTTTCGGCTCCAAGAGATACACCGCCCTCTTCACCATCTTCACTCTCGTCTCCATTCTTCTCATTTTCATTTTCATTCTCATTTTCATTCTGATCATCGTGTCCCTCATCTCCGTCCTCAGCCTCTTCTCCCCCTTCACTCTTACTCCTCAACTTTGCCTCCTTCCTCTTTGGAATAACCTTCAAAAACGCCTCTCCCCAATCTCCCGTCTCCAACCATCGAATCATTATCTCCATCACATGATTCACAGTCAACACCGTCCGACTCTGCATCGTCATGTATTCTCCAATAGGCAATTTGGCGGTAGGGATCCCTGCATCGCGTGCTCGCTTGTAGCAAAGTCCTTTGTGGCGGTTTTTGTCTACGATTCCGCCAATCACGTAGGTTGTGTTAGGGGTAAGTGTTGTGAGGGTATTTTCGGAGTCGGAGGAGAGGTAGATTATGTTTGGAGTAGTGGTAGTACTGGGCGAGGTGGAGAGAGTGGGTTCTGGGGCGTCTTGAGGATTCGAGGGCGTGGGAAGAGAAGTGGGCTCTGATGCTGTTGGTGCTTCTGTGGCAGTGGAAATGGGCTCTGCTGGGTCTTGTTCTTCCTTGAATTCAGGTTGCGCAGATTCTGTTGGCTCTGTCGCCGAACCCTCTAGTTTCCTAGATTCTTTGACCGGCTTCTTCCATTCCTCAAGACCATTTTTCGTAGCCAAAGCGCCCACTACTTTTCCACCCTCCGCTCCCCTCATAAGCCCATCCATAATCCCCGCCGCCTCCACCCATCCCTCTTCCAAGAACTTCACTCCCTTCCAACTATTGAAATTTCCCGCTAATACCCCCTCAAACCTCTCCTTCATCTTCCCTCCCCACCCCGCTATCCCCATATGTCCCCGATATACCGCAGTCCGATTGTCACTATAGCATCGCGTTACTTGCGCGGTCAAGGATATGATTTCTTTTTCCATCATGTAAGATTCGAAATCACAGTCGATGAGAAAAGCGACGGGTACTTGGATAGGACGACGGGATGAGGAGGGGGGTGGTGGAGGTAGGAGACCCGATGCTTGGGCGGCCGCTTTGCGTGCTTGTCTTTCTTTGCGTTTGATGCGCCGGAATTCGGCACGTTTGGATTTATTAGCTTCCCATTCTTCTTGCTTCTTGCGTTTTTTAATTTGGGATTTGGAAAGGGGGTTCGGCTGGTTTGCATCTGTGGAAGTGCTTGGTTCGGTAGCTTTGGACTCGGGATTGGTGGGGGTATCTTGGGTGGTTGTGGGAGTTTCGAGATCTCTTGTTGACTCATTGGGGTTGGGATTGGGGGCAATTACATTGCCCGAAGCTGGTGCATCGTCGGTAGGTCCGACTTTGCGGATTTTGGATGGTCGTTCGTCGATGTCGGACATTTTGAATGTGGATTGGATTGATTATTAGTAGAGGAGCTTGAATTTCGTATAGCTGAAAATAAATTGATTTTCTTTCACCGCTTTGGCAGAACGCGTGGATATTGGATTAGCGTGGCGGCCGTCGCGTCTCCTTGCTTTCGAAATTGTCGTGTAAAATTGTAAATTGCCTAGAAATTTAACTTCGATGACTTGCAATTCATTTTCTTAACTTTGAGATCTTTTGCTGGTGTTCCTTTGTAAATTGAACCCCAGGAGTTTTATCAAAATGTCTTCCCGTCCTGAGCTTAAGGTATGCTATCTCATGAGAGTACTGTATCTATTTGCTCTCAAGATTCTTGACTGATTTCCTTACTACATTAGGTTGATGATGAGCTTGGATTCATTAAGTTCTTCAAGAACTTACCTCAAAGAGATGGAGAAACTATCAGAGTCTTCGATAGAGGAGACTACTATACTGCCCACGGAGATGATGCATCATTCATTGCCCGAACTGTATGTAACCTTGGCAAACGAAGGTATACATACATCTGACATTTTCAGGTCTATAAAACTACCTCAGTCCTGAGAGATTTAGGCAGTAATTCTACCAAAATTCCTTCAGTTACGATGACCATAACAGTATACAAGAATTTTCTACGAGAAGCACTTTATCGAATGGGAAAGAGAGTGGAAATATTGACAACCTCCGGAAAGAATAATTGGAAAGTGACAAAAACTGCCTCTCCAGGAAATCTACAAGATGTCGAGGAAGAATTAGGTGGATCATTTGATGCTGCACCGATAATTCTCGCTGTTAAGGTTTCCGCAAAGGTGTCAGAGGCAAGAAATATTGGTGTATGTTTTGCAGATGCAAGTGTCCGAGAATTAGGAGTCAGCGAATTTCTTGACAATGATTTATACTCGAATTTTGAATCGTTACTTATCCAGCTAGGCGTGAAGGAATGCTTAATACAAGTAGACAGAACGACAAAAGATGTGGAATTAGCAAAACTCAAGCAAATCATCGAAAGTTGTGGTTGTGCCTGGACAGAACGAGCAGGAGGAACTTTTGGGACCAAAGATATCGAACAAGATCTTGCGAGACTTTTGAAGGATGAGAAATCTGCAGGAGTTCTCCCACAAACCGATTTAAAGCTTGCTATGGGCTCAGCGGCAGCTCTCATCAATTATTTGGGTGTTCTACACGATTCATCGAATTTCGGACAATATCAACTTTATCAACATGATCTTTCGCAGTTCATGAAATTGGACGCTGCTGCCCTAAAAGCTCTGAATCTCATGCCTGGGCCGAGAGATGGATCAAAGACTATGTCTCTTTATGGCTTACTCAACCACTGCAAGACACCAGTCGGAAGTAGACTTCTGGCACAATGGTTAAAACAACCTTTGATGAGTCTGGAGGAGATCGAAAAAAGGCAACAACTGGTCGAAGCTTTTGTCGAAGATCAAGAATTGAGACAAAGTATACAAGAAGAACATATGAAATCAATACCTGACTTATATCGTTTGGCCAAAAGATTTCAGAAGAAATTGGCAAACCTTGAAGATGTTGTCCGGGCATATCAGGTTGTCATCAGGATACCAGGTTTCGTTGATACTCTCGAGGCTGTTATGGACGAAAAGTATCGCCATGCTCTTGACGAAGCGTATACAATCAAGCTTCGTGAATGCAGCGAACATCTTGGAAAATTGGCAGAGCTGGTTGAAACCACTGTTGACCTTGAAGCTATGGATAACCACGAATACATCATCAAGCCTGAGTTCGACCCAAATCTCAAAACGATCAGTCGAGCATTGGAAAAACTCAAGTATGAGATGAATCAAGAGTTCCGCGTAGTAGCCAAAGATCTTGGTCAAGAAATTGAGAAGAAAATCTTCTTGGAAAATAACAAAATTCACGGTTGGTGTATGCGACTCACACGAACTGAAGCCTCTTGTATTCGTAATAAGAGCAAGTATCAAGAATGTCAAACCCTCAAGAGTGGTGTATTCTTTACCACCTCCAAGCTCCTCTCTATTCGTCGCGAATTTGATCAACTCTCCGAAAACTACAACCGTACTCAAGCCAGCCTCGTTAGCGAAGTCGTTGGTGTAGCTGCCTCCTATTGCCCAGTCATCGAAACTCTCGCCTCTATTCTAGCTCACCTCGACGTCATAATTTCTCTCGCCCATACCTCTGTACATGCTCCCACTTCTTATATTCGTCCTAAAATGCATCCTCGTGGCACAGGCTCCACAATTCTCAAAGAATCTCGTCATCCCTGTATGGAAATGCAAGACGATATTCAATTTATCCCCAACGATGTCTCTCTCGTCCGTGATAAATCTTCCTTCCTTTTAATAACCGGTCCCAATATGGGTGGCAAGTCTAGCTATATTCGTCAAATTGGTGTCATAGCTCTCATGGCACAAGTTGGGTGTTTTGTGCCTTGTTCAGAAGCCGAACTTACGATATTTGATTGTATATTAGCGAGAGTAGGAGCATCGGATTCACAGCTCAAAGGCGTTTCGACGTTCATGGCAGAAATGTTGGAGACGGCCAACATTCTCAAATCTGCAACCTCAGAATCCCTAATCATTATCGACGAATTAGGTAGAGGTACTAGTACCTATGATGGATTTGGATTAGCATGGGCTATTTCCGAATACATCGTCAGGGAAATTGGTGCATTTGGTATGTTCGCTACGCATTTCCACGAATTAACAGCACTCGTCGATAGTTTCCCGCAGGTCAAAAATTTACATGTGGTTGCGCATATTGATACAGATGCATCCTCGCCAGACAAGAAAAGAGAAGTTACCCTTCTTTATAAAGTTGAAGAAGGAATCTGTGACCAAAGTTTCGGCATCCATGTAGCGGAGCTCGTCAAATTTCCCGAGAAAGTTATATCTATGGCTAGGAGAAAGGCAGAAGAACTTGAGGATTTTGGGTCCAGTGGGAAGGGGGGTGAGAGGGTGGATAATGGTGATCCAATGTCTACGGCGGGAAGTCAGGAGTATGGAAAGGAGGATGTGGAAGAGGGGAGTAGGCTGTTAAAGGAGGTGTTGAAGAAGTGGAAGGCGGAGGTTGATGGGAGGGGAGAGATGGGAAAGGATGAGAAAATTAGTTTGTTGAGAGAACTTGTGGGAGGCGATAAGAGGCTATTAGGGAATCCATTTTTCAAGAGCATTAAGACTTTGTAGTTTGAAGGGATATGGGATGGGAAGAGCTTGAAAACATCATGGATGGCTAAATGGCGTTCTGGGATGGGCGAAATGATATGATTTGGCTGGGTGGCGCTATTTCTGATACATTCATTAGTGGGTGTGCGAATTCCCGAAACGATTTCCAATATTCAAAAGGTATAATTACTTTAACCTGTACTTGAATACAATATTCGATGCCATTCAAATTGTAGAATTCCATGACCTACTTTGGATTGGATAGATCTATTTCTGACGTATTCAAGGAATATACGAATTCATGGAAGGCTTCCCAACATCCAAAAGTCACAATTATCGCGAGTTAAATTATTGATTATTGTACAATAAACCATATGGATACTCTCACTGTTCAATTTTTATTAGATGAACCTATCAAGCCTCAATATTGATATCGCCACGAGGGCGATCATATCGCATCATAGGTAGCTTCAAGCTTGAGTTCATCAGCTTTTCTGAGCTTGTATACCCAATGGTGCAGTCGGAGTTGCGCAAATACCGGATCCTTGGAATTTTGATTGATGTTCCGAAGGAAATCATATATCAATGAGCGGAAGTCCACGAAGATTTGGGCTTTTGGGATTTGAGTGAGGAATGGGAGCGAATGCGGGCCTTCATGGAGAGGTGGGGGGGTAAGGTGATCAATGGGATGATATGGAAAAAGTGAAAGATTGGAGTGAATCTATATATAAGCAATATAGATGCTACCACCAACTCCTGCATACTAGTGATTGGGATTCAATCGACTTGACCAATAGACGAATATACATATGGAAGGCTTTCAAGAGAGTCCCAACAGGGTTCCTATTTTTAGATATGCAACAAATGTATTTCTGCTTTTGTATTCACCTCTTGAATCGTTGTCGGAGATGAGATGGCAGGGGATGAGATGGGACGATCATTCAAATACTGAACAGAGGAAACCTGTTGAGACGAGATACCGTCCCGGCACGTACCACAGCGGGTAGCTCCTACCTCTCGCCTCCTACCTTCCTCATATCTGGGGTAAAGCTGACGTTAAGTTGAATCTGATCGATTAACAGTTTAACTTCTACACAATATCCATCACTTTCAGCCTTGCAACAAATGTTTGGTTGTTGTCACACCCCCTTGACCATCGTCGCTTACAGGGCTAATAAGCGAGCTAGTATCGGTTGCGCAAAGTTCTAATGACCAGATGAGACGACTTGAGTGACCTAATAGATATTAGATTTTTTTTCTGCGGGTAGAGTTCTTCTCAAGCAAATAGCCAGTGTGCTGTACGGCTTTACAGACGTGCAACAAGAAATGGTGGAAGCGAGATTAGAATGTGGAATGAAGTGATTTAAGGGGTGGAAGGGAAGTTGGTATTGGATGCGTACCAGGTGAAATGCGTTTTGAGATGTGCAACAAGGAGATTTGAATCAGTGGTATGGTGTTGAAGGAAAGTGAATGGATTTGGGACGGAATTATGGAATTATGGAATAAAGTGAATGAGGATTGAGATTGGATAAAGGGTACTGTATAATTTTGGTTGCACATTTGTGGTTGTACTACAGGAGAATATGAGCGAGATACTATTTTTGGTCGGGAAATAGGCAAATGGATGATAGCAAAAAGTGAGAACTTGAGTTTATGTGAATGCTAATCACACTTTCCTCATTATTCTTGATCCAAAACAGATGCACACAAATTAAGACCCTTGGCTCGTCCAAAGACCATATTCCACCCCAAAAAGAATTAGAAAAAAAGTGAGACGACCAATTCGAGGAACCGACTTTTCACATCTCAAGCCCTACGTTTACGCTAGCCCACACCTCAAGAGCTTCAAAGTACCCTGGGTGATCTACTTCAAATCATTCCAGAACTAGATACACTCACTCATTATTCTCACTATCAGCTATTAAATCAGTTGGCAAATAGCATCTCTCAGCGTCTCTTCCTTTGATCTTATATTCAAGCATGAACTTGGGGCTCTTCAGGATTTTCAGATGTTCCTGATCCCCTTGACTTTGCTTATTCTCTGTCAATAATGATTCATTTATAAGTCCTAGAATCTGGCGAAACCTGAGATAATCCAACGGAATCACGAGAGAATCGTCTGCAAATGTGTTATAACTTGATCGGTCTATAGTATGTAATGATTGAATATATGGGAAAACATATTATTTGAGCTTTAAAAGGCAAGAGTCTATTGAGGTGAAGGATAGCAGTAGCCCAGAGTTGAGATCATTTGGAGGGTTTGATTGAGAATTTAATGAGAATGACTAGTTTGAAATACGATTGACTCTCTATCCTAACTTGATAAGAATACAGTGCTAGTCACGTCACCCTCTTGCCAGTCCTACAAAGGATATTCACATCTCACGAAGGATATTTTCATCCATTCTTTTTAAGTATGACTGTTGGGTGATACTTTTATAGTGTGGCCCGCATAATTTGCCAACCAAATCTCCAAGAACAAAATCGTGGAAAGTTTGGTAATAATGTTTGGTGCTGGTAACGAGTGCAAAAGTGACATTGAATTTAGCTACGAAGCTTGCACATTCGATATGAGTATGAATATCATATTCATACCACTGTACGGAAATATCATCATCCCATAATGCCCCTCGATGACATGATGACGTTAGTTGAGGTGATTGTCTCGCATATGAGAGTGGTTTGATGAATTCGTTTTTACAATGAACTCGGGGCCACGAGATCATGATAATCCGATCCACCACCACCGCTGAAAAGCCATTAAAACTTTCTGCGGTCTTAAATTCTTGTAAAAAGCGTTGTGAGATCAAGGCATTTGCGATGAATTGTGAAGTGGTGAACATTGATTTCCCTGGTGGAAGCTAACATGAATTGTCATGCGAGTGAGCTTCAATGGTTTTTAGAGTCTAAACAGAATATAAGAGACCTGCAAGATTTGGATGAACATGAGGACCGAGTATTCGTGGATTGTCCTTAGGTACTTATGTCAATTTACTGGAAAGGCTGAGTGAACAGTCCAGCTAGAAAGCATCAGTTGCGTGGAACCAGATAAAATATTTCAGTCAAAGGTTGCCTTGGATTCATAATAATAGCAACCTATAGTATGACCAAAATCTTAACATGACATTCTGTATCACCATTCACGTTTTTCCAAACTGCTTTGAATTGGTCTTTATCAAGTCGCTTCACCCTTTGAAAAATCGATAATGCAGGCCTTTAGGTATTGCTACTTTTCTTTCGGTGGGTGCATTTGTCTGACGAGAAGACATCACATGCCCAATTGCACATTGATGACTGCATATGTTATCTGGGTCCCACAAAGCACAGAACTCAAAGAGGGTGTAACATGGAGTGCTTTGTTTGTGAAGCGAATGCTACCTGAAGCGGCAGTGAGCCCAAAAGTGTTAGATAATGCATATACTTCAATGCATATTATATTACACAGAGCTTTCTCCAACATCTGCTGCGGTGATAACAGCTTCTTTGTTAACTGTAGATAAAACCACTGCTTGCCCTCATGTAGAAGCGATAGTAAGATATTTGGCATGTCATATAGCGGCCATGTATTCGAACAGAAGTTTTACCACAGTATCAATGATGTGCAGTATCCCAAGATCTAACACTATAGCGGTAGCAATGACTTTACTCGCTAAAGTGAGACATCCGACCAGCAACCCCCTTGAACGGATAGACTTTGCTGAAGACATTCTACACTTCGGCCTTCCGTACGGCTGTCTCGGTTTCATATCCGATATCTGCACCTTCTATGCAGCTTTCATGCTGTTCCGAGGTCATAGCCCTCTACTTTTCCTGAGAGACCAAGCAGCCGATGGCACACGCCTGAAGTACTGGCATCTTAACACCGCACTAGCGGTCACCCAAGGGTTGTCTACTATAACCATCTCAATCATAGTGATGGCTAGGAGCCACCACTGGCAACTTACACTCATCGCATTCTCAAAGTTGGCGATTTCCTTCATCCTGGGCGCTGTAGCAATTCGCGCTGGCCTTCAGGGATCTGCACGCAAATCGAGAAATGAATGCTGCAGACTGGGTCATCTTGAACCAACACCAGTGACTTTTTGGCTTCCAGGATTATTCGTTACAACTATAATCAGTATGACAGGGACAGTTGGTTTGGCAAGTAAAGTAATACACCATAGCCACGAAATCCAAGCCATCACTGCAGTGTATGGTGGAATTGGAGTGCTGTTGTTGTCCGGTGGAGTTCTCTACCATTGGGATCGGCCTCACTGGGAAGGCGATGGAGATGCTCATTGGACGACTGGCGTTGTGGGATATCAATATTTTGGTGCATCTGGCTTTCCATGGATAAAGACACTCTGTATAATATTGGGGCTCTGGACAGTCTTGATGCAATTTTATTCCGATTGGGTAGTGGGTTTGGCTGCGGTAAACGTCCTTGGTCAATTTAAGGCCGGATCTACGATCCTGTCTTGGTTGTATGTTGGATTCCAATTACTGCCACTATTCAGCTGCTAGTTTTGTTGAAGCCGAATACGTGGAATTTCCGGGAATGTTGTTCGAAAATACCCGTGGGGAGGCATCAGAATTAGAAGGGAGTGTTTGAGCTTCGAATGAATCCGTTTGAAGGGAAACGCTGTACGGCTTGCTATTCTCGGCTGTGATGAGATCCCTTCATTTTATCGCTAGTATTTTTCTATCTGCTCTATCTGAGCATATCCCTTTGAATGCATCGTCATCGACGGAGTTGATAGATGAATTATGGTAGGAAATCAAATGAAATATCCAAAAATGAGCTGGACTGGCCCATAACATGCTTGAACATTCGAAACTAATTGGGAGCTGTGCGGAAGATACTGTCAATAACGAATACATACCTAGTACATCTTTATATGGCGACATATATATGACAAATTTCTGGAATATCTGGCTTGCGCCAAAAAGGTATAGATGTAACGTTAGATAGTTCTAGTTATATACCAGGACCACCAGTACAGACTTAGTACATGTAGGTAGATTCGATTCACCGTTTGTTTGACTTAGAACTATTTATTAGACGCTTCATCGGTTAACATTACTGGAAACAGGTTTTCGCTTCGTAAGCCGAGATGCGCTAACTTTATTCTAAGTCCCATCCCCGCAAGTTAGTTTCCCACTAGCTACGTAATCTTTACATTCAACTCCACAATAGGTAGGTAGGAAGGATTTCGAGAACCTCGAGGCAAATCAACGGAAATGACCTTTCCGCATATGCAATGTCGATATTACTCGCGGAGGAACCATACACGTCCAAAATGCACGTCCAAGTACGAGCTAGGCATATCCCATCCTATCTCTCTTTTATCTCTCTTCTTTCACCTACAATGCACTACAACATGCAAGCGTTCAATTCTCTCCCCTCGAGACGTAAATAGCCTAATAAGAATCTCATTCATGGGACTCAACTCAATACCAGCTATCAACAAGGCAAATAATACAAATAGAAGATGAGATTTTAGGAAACAGTCCAGAATATGAACTCCAAGGTTGAGCATGATGCTCAGTTACCAACGGTCGAATCATCTTTGTCCACACGATCGCAACCGTTAGGCCTGACAGCAACAAATGAGAACACTCCTGCAGAGCTCCAAGCTATCACAACTACTCAGAGTAATACATTTTCTTTGTCTGCGGTGGAACCAGTGGATGTTCAGATACGAAATCTCTCTGTCAGCGTCGATATATCTCCTCCAGCCTTTTCAATAGAACGATTAATACCGCGAAAGAAAGCTCAAGATGGAGTCGCCCCGCCCACCACCAAACGGATCCTACATTCAGTATCTGCCTCGATGCCTATCGGCACACTCACTGCAATTATAGGTGGCAGTGGTTCAGGCAAGACGACTATGTTAAATACAATGGCTGAGCGTATGATGAGCGGCCGATTGACAATTGGTGGAACCACAACTTTCAATGGCATAGAAGGTGTGCAGAGTGTTCGAAGCGCGTATGTTATGCAACAGGATGTGTTACTATCGACTTTGACCGTTCGAGAAACTCTACGGTACGCTGCAGATCTACGGTTGCCGCCACCGACAACTGAAGAGGATAGGAGGAAGGTTGTAGAGGAGGTAATTCTGGAGCTTGGTTTGAAGGAATGCGCCGACACACGAATTGGAAGCACTCAACACAAGGGATGTTCTGGGGGTGAGAAAAGAAGAACTAGCATTGGTGTACAACTGTTGAGCAACCCCAGTGTCTTATTCCTGGATGAACCGACCACCGGACTTGATGCTACTAGTGCATTTCAATTAGTGAGAACACTCAAAGGCTTGGTCAAGAGAGGTCGCACAATTATTACGACTATTCATCAACCGAGATCCGAAATATGGGGAATGTTTGACGGCCTAGTAATCCTAACGAGAGGCAGTCCAGTGTATTCTGGCAAAGCTGCTGACTGCCTGTCTTGGTTCAAAGGAATTGGACTGGAGTTGCCGGCATTTGTCAATCCTGCAGAATTCTTGATCGATATCGCAGCTATTGATAATCGCTCACCTGAACTCGAAGCTGTTTCGTCTGCAAGAGTTGAGAGTTTGAAGCTTGCCTGGGCCGAAGAGAATGATAGAAAATTCTTACAAGATAATGAAAAGGGTACATCTGCTGTAACCCCAAACACCCATGATCGTACACCCGAAAAGTGGACACGACACTCTCCCTTTATTCGTCAGACTCGTGTACTAACCTCCCGGACTTTTGTCACAACCTATCGCGATCCCATGGGTATGTTTGGGTCTCTGGTAGAAGCAATCGGTTTGGGAATCATGAGTGGGTGGGTGTTCTTTGGCTTGCGGAAGGATCTCTCCGGCATTCGTAGTCGCGAAGGAGCACTCTACAATGCTGCAGCTTTACAAGGGTATCTCATGCTTCTATTTGAAACATACCGCCTGACGATCGACATACAACTTTTTGATCGAGAGAATAACGAGAATGTGGTTGATGTCATCCCTTTTTTGCTAAGTAGAAGGATCGCGAGATTTTTTACTGAAGATTTTCCAGTTCCTCTGATCTACTCACTCATATTTTACTGGATGGCAGGCTTCAGGTCAGATGGCTCAACTTTCCTTACCTTCTTTGCAATTGTTTTGCTCTGTCAATATATTGCAGTCACTTTTGCTATGACGTGTATTGCAGCCTCAAGGAATTTTCCTGGTGCATCTCTCATCGCGAATATGGGTTATACAGTGCAGAGTTTCGCTTGTGGCTTCTTTATACAGAGTAACTCTATACCAGTCTACGTGCGTTGGCTGAAGTGGACAGCTTACGTCTTCTATGCGTTTGGAGCTCTATGTTCAAACGAATTCGTGGGCCAATTTTACGACTGTCCTTATGAAGGCGGAGAGTCAAATCCACAATGTGTAGAATACACCGGCGCTTTTGTTATAGATTCTCTGGGTTTTCCTAAGAATTGGATTGCCAGGCCTATCATTATTCTATTCTGCTACTCGATTATGTTCTATGTTCTGGCAGGCATTGGTCTGCGGTTCATAAAAGTTGAAATGACAATTGCGAGAGCAAAAGGGTCAGATGCAGACTTTTCCGCTGGAAAAGAAAAAATGACGGCAAGATCTGCGGCGGAGGTTAGGACTGTAAGTATAATTCTTTACCTCTATCTTGGCAATATCACAGGTGTCCAACCCTGTGTCATAGAAACTGAAAAAATACTATGCGGGAAACAGTTGCAGTATCTGAGCTTCGACTCGTGGTGAGATGAAGCTAATTGTTAAAGGTTGATATCGGGCTTGATAAATTCGCGCTAGATCTAGAGAAACGCAATTCCCTTGGGAGGAGAAAACCCACCAAAACCATCTTGAACCCAGTAACGGCAACTTTCCAGGCCGGAGTGCTAAACGTAATTATGGACCATCAGGCAGTGGCAAAACTTCTCTTCTCAATGCCATGGCATTGCGACTACGTAACTCGATCGGAACAAAGTATCGACCGAGTGGAGATATGACTTTCAATGGAGCAGTGCCATCGGCTTCAGTCATACGATCTGTTTGTTGTTATGTCTGTCAAGATGATGATGCACTCCTTCCTTCTTTGACGGTCAGGGAAACCCTTCACTTTGCAGCTGGACTACGACTTCCATCATTCATGACTAAGGATCAAAAAAATTCGACGTGCTGAGGATGTTCTCCTAAAGATGGGTCTAAAAGATTGCGCCGATAATCTTATTGGATCGGATCTTATTAAAGGTATATCAGGCGGCGAAAAGCGAAGAGTGACTATCGCTGTTCAGATTTTGACTGATCCAAGGGTAAGTCTATCAGAGAATCTACCTGTCCTCCGTCGCACAAATCCTTGCACCACGGATTTTGTCTCATCTAACGTAATGATATAGGTGCTTCTACTGGACGAACCAACTTCTGGTCTGGATGCATTCACCGCTTCATCCATCATGGAAGTGCTCCAAGGTCTTGCACAAGAAGGCCGAACTTTGATCCTTACAATACATCAATCTCGCTCGGACACTTTTAAACACTTTGGAAGCGTTCTTTTGCTGGCGCGTGGTGGATATCCAGTTTATGCTGGCAAAGGCTCCGAAATGATTCTGCACTTTGATACATTAGGCCATCCGTGTCCCACAACAACAAATCCAGCCGATTTTGCACTTGATCTAATTACCATCGATCTACAGAAGTCTAGTCGGGAGCAGGCCACTCGATCGAAGGTTAGAGATTTAATTACCTCCTGGTCTTCTGGGGATTTTGCGAAAGCCATGAACCCTACTACAATATCTACACCTGCAGAACTTGGTTCCCTAGTTCGCAAAACATCAGGTTTTTTATCAGCTTATCCTATTCTCGTTCATCGAGCTTTGATTAACTTTCGCCGACAGCCTAATTTACTCATAGCTCGAATTATGCAGGTTCTGGGTCTCGCTATAATACTCGCTTTGTTCTTCGCGCCTTTGAAACACGATTATTATTCCGTTCAGAATCGATTAGGATTCATCCAGGAGTTTTGTGCATTCTATTTTGTTGGCATGTTGCAGAATGTTGCAGTTTATCCTAATGAGAAAGATGTGTTTTATAGAGAAAATGATGATGGCATTTACAGTGTCGAAGCATTTTTTGCACAGTATACTACACTGGAAATACCGTTTGAGATTTTCACATCATTTGTCTTCGCAATATTGGTGGATCTAGCTGCCGGGCTACCTAGAAATGCACAGGTTTTCTTCGTGTGCTTTTTTCAATTGCTTTTGTATCGTGAACTGTGGAGAGAGTTTAGGTATTATGGTATGTCCATCTTTCTTTGGAAATACTCAACATTACTAACAGCCCCAAGTTCAACACTCTCTTTGCCCACACTGGCTTCGCCGTGAACCTCACCAGTGTCTTTCTCGCCATCGCACAGTTCATGTCCGGTATTCTCTCTATCAACATGCCTGCCTTTCTCCAAGGTGTCAACTATCTCTCTCCTATTCGTTATGCTATCCGCAATCTTGCCCCTTATACCTTAAGGGGTATCAAGTTTACATGCACGGATGCGCAGAGATTGCCAAATGGCAACTGTCCTATTAGTACAGGGTTGGAAGCACTAGAGTTGTATGATTTGAATACAGATCCGTTGTGGAATATTGTGGCGTTAGGGATTTGTACATTGGTTTATAGGGTCTTGGCGTACGCGCTTCTAAAGGGGATGAGAACACACTGGGGAAGTTTTAAGAAAATTAGCAGCAGGAATGTAGATCAAGTAGGGGCATGAGGCGTAGGTTGCGGGTGTGAATAGGAGGGAAATTCTCATATTCCAGGAGTTTTCTGTAAGATGCGATGGTTAATACATACGAACAGGTAGTAAGTGGCCATAATCATATTCAAAGTTGAATCATACATACGCACATACATAGTTAATGTATACAACACAGCCTATATATATTACGCATTGCAAACGCTGAAATGGATTAAAATCAACATTAAAATTCTCGAATACAAAGCTTTTTTTATTTTTCCATTCATTTGTTTTGTCTATTCATTCGATACCTAAAATATCGCATCTTTATTCTCACACACCTGCATTTTCCACACCCTTCCTACCTTGCATTGCTTTGGCAGCCATGTTCTTTATATCGCACCTTTCATTACCTATCCTAGCCCTCACCTCAACCTCACCTTGCATGCATGCATACGTACATACATATTGCATACGCACCTCAAATTCCAGTCACTTAGCCTATCTCATCAATCTTACATCTTACAACACCTTGTTCCAATACCCCATCTTATAACCCAAATTCCATAATCTCACCTCATCATAGCGATCCTAGAAGCTTTGTTTGTTGATAGGCTGGTAGGATTATTCGATTGGAGGTGTAACTTGCAAGTTGGTTCAAGGAATCTATGTGGATTTAGATGTGAGTCTGTGAGGAAGTACATGGTTGGGGCTTAACGTTGGGTTTGCTTTTATTGCTACGCTGTATCGCGCCGTCCTTGTTGTTGTTGCTGCAGCTGCTTGTATCGATGTCGGTACTGGGCCTAGTATTAGCTGTGTCTTTATTCTTACTTTTATGCCTATTCGTGGCTGATTATTGTTGTTGTATCTAGAGCTTGAATTGGCCAGTTTTGAGCTTGTCGTTGTGCCTGTTTTTCTTATCGCGGTTGACTTATCCAGGCACAGAGATAACCGTTACTCCTCGTCTTGGTTTTGGATTAGCTCAAACTTCAGTTCGGGGAAGACAGCTTGGTCATTCTTGGTACATTCTTGGGGTGGTTTGATCATGGATGAGATTTGCATTTGAAAACTAGGGGGTCAAGCATACGAGTCAAAAAAAATAGTGAAGTAAGGATTGATATGCATGTCTTATGCACTGTTAAGCATGTTTGCAAAGGGTGAGTGTTGATGAGGCTTCTTCATGGCTAGCAGGTTCCGGAGAAGTTTGATGATCAATGATTGATCATTCATAGGGATCGTCGGAGTTCTTGACGTATCGATAGTGACGGCTCGCCGAACAACATCTCGTGTATTCTTGGACGCGGAATGAGTCAACGGGGTCTTTGCTTGGTTTTGAAGCCTACAGCTCTAGTGGGGTAACATAATACAGGGCATGTAGTGCTGGTGAACGATAATTTGGGTTCATTAGTCCATATCCAGACGATCTTAGTTGAGGTGATGCTGGAAAAGCTATGATACTGCGCTGCATGAGGATCTAAGAGTGTTGTATCCGGGCCTTCGAACCAGGAGCTCACTAGCTCGATTTTACAAAGTACTGCATCTTGGCTCGCCGTTGGCACCTGCTATGACGACTACTCTTAATACAGCCGGTATCAACTTTGCCATCTTACTGTCCTCTCACTGCCTCTTGCTGTTACAGATCGATATCAGCCCTAAATCTTGGAGTCTCAGCCAATCTTTACAGTATCGCGCAATCCCCGTGTTAGGAATTCTTAAAGTGCAATATTGTGATAGAGTGTAAGCTTCTTACTATCCTCGTCTAAACAAATGTCACCCGGATGTCTTTTTTAACTCTAGGGAATTGAAAGCTGCGGTTATAGGGTTCGGCTATAGCTTAACATTTGGGTTTGGATGAGTTGATGGAGTAGTGGTGTATGTGCCAGCGATGATGCGAGGATGAGATGAGCTGGGTAGGACGGTATAAATGCCTGCAGTTGACGATATAGTGACTTTTTGATGCGTTAAGCCTTTGGTGCGTCGTATCTGTTCTGTATTTGGATGTTTCATGATCTTTCGGGTTGTTGTACTTATGCTTCCATACAGCACATCTCGGCGACTCACTCGCTCATCTGCTTACTTGTTTTCAGGAGTTCAGTCCAAAAACCTAGGCCGTTATAGTATGTTTAATGTCAGCCTATCTGCCGACGTCATGTCTAAACTTCGGGGTTCGGAAGGTCTAAGAATTTCCACCGGACATGACTAGGGAACGAGCGTATGTATCGGTAAGCTGGCTCGGTTAAGTTTTGGTAAGTGCCAAGTCTGGGGTGAAGTGACGTGAGTTCGCTTATCAATGTTTTATCAAGGTAGGTTCTTGATTTTGTGTCTGGCTTTCTTGTACCCTTATCCAATTATCAGCAATGTAGAATGCTTATAATTTACAAATTATAACTTCTCAGTAATAGCATAGCCTTCTTGAACCTGTATTCTTACCATCTGTTATGAGTCTAGTCTAGTCTCCAATGCAGTATGGACTCCAATTTTTGTTTCACGACATGCGCCTATTAGCTTGACATTTTAGCCTCAATTCTTTGGAAAAATCCTTACTAGCTGAACTGATTTTTGTAAAAGTTGCGGAGATGTATCAAGGTACAGTTTTTGGAAGTGCGTGGTGAAAGAGCTTCAAGCTCGAGGTGTTTTTCTCGTTGTGCAGACATTTTATTCGGACTTAACTTACCGGAATTGCCATCGTTTCTTGTTCACAGTAGGCATGGCTGTAGCCAGATACTAGGTTCTAATTTGAATAGATAAAATCTGGCTGAAATATCAAACTTATCCATTGACTTAATATCTAATGGTATTGCTAATCGCCATGTCAGCGCTGGCTTCAAACCCTCACCATAAGCTCCATTGCAGGTTTGTTTATGTTGGGTATCGGAGCTACTCAAAAGCTATGAATAAATAGAGTCCCTGTTTCAAGTCATGAATAGCAGCATCACTTCGGCATTTCTCATTGAATCCCAATCTATCATATGGTGTTCATCTTCTGCGATCTGGCATATAACTGGTCATCTTTATAGGCAAAACTAGTAAGGCAGAAGCAATTTTGCATGGCGGTGAGCTTGGGGATGTATGATCCTTTAAGGTAAATAATCTGTGGCCAAGTTCTTGGTAGAGACACCACATAATTATGCACTCGAGTTCCTGAGTGGCTTTAGATACTAGCAATTGCCTACTTCTAGTACACCGCGCCGTACTCATATAGCATGGTATTCGCGTGGTTGCCATTGAATACATTATGCACACATACATTAATAGGGCGTCCTCTTGAAAGTTCCTTGCATGGCTTGATGTGGCTGCAGAGCTTGGCATACATTCTTCGAGCTCAATTCTTCCTCTCTTTCTTTCGTTGAATTTCGTGCAGGATTCTTCTTGGTACATATTTGAATTTGAGCCATCCAGGTCGACTTTATATTGTAGCTTCTGTATTAATGTCAAGCCTAAGACGTTTCACAACTCTTCGAAAACTCGTTTGGGTTTGTTTGAACTTGAAATATCCAGCTAATGTCAAACTCATTCCAGATCTCATGGTTATCGGCAGTCCGAATGAGTGTCAGTGGCTTAAAAATTAGGTGCTAGCTCTTAGTAGACGTGACCTCCCCATTATTGCATGTATATAAAAAGTAAACGGTAATGTGGTATGTGGTTCAATGAGGCTTACGAAACGGCGCCAAGCTTCGGCTATCGTCTTCCGTTCCCGTCTAATATGATGTACCATTATTGTACTGTAATTCTCACAACTAGCTGTAATTTACAGGCTTTACGCCACCAAAATGTTTCATATCTAGAGTTCTGACTATCATGTGATTTATTTCGACGACCACCTACTACCATGACTATGACTCGCAAACTTGTACAGCTTCCGGCTATGCTTAATACTATGAGCTGACTGGTGATGAGCTATTAATATTTCTAAGTTTATGCCGATACTTGGTATGCTTTGATACGTGGAGTTACGACCGACCGTGCTGATGCTGAAGAGCTTGCACCTCGTATTGTCCCGTATATCATCAGGCTTATTGTCACACCAGCTTGATCCGCCAGTCGAGGTGACTGAACGGTGTATACGTGCTAGATTCAACGCAGAAATTCCGTAGAAATGTGCTATTATGAAGGAGTTTGAGGGATTTCAACTTCCGGTACCAGTGGACTTGGAATTGAACGGAATTCTGTAATGGTGGGGGTCTCGGCTTAGTGCATCATTTCGGAAGAAACTACGATGCTACGCATAGTGGGGAAATATGAAAGACATCATGTAAGGCTGACATCGCAGGCAAGCAATGTTAAAATTTTTTGATATAAACCGGCCTATGAGATAGTTCCGGTTATACGGGCGGAGTGCAAGGGGAGCTGGGATGAAACACAAAAATCTCCAGCTATCCGAATATAGGGCATGTTTACGAAGAAACTAGGAGGTTGATCATTTTATGGGTATGATTGGACCCTTTTGAACTTTGAAATGGGATTTTTCTGAGGAAAGAACCCCAGTGGCTCTCGGAATTCCATGGCAACACATCCGGAGACAACGCGATACAGGGTTATTCAAGCAGAAGAATACCCGGGTACCTATGATCCATAAGGTTGAAAGGATTACAGTGTCCGGAAATCGATCAATATATTTCAATGGATGGATAAGAATGCGGAAGCTATTCGATTTACCACCACAAAAGCTCAAGATCTCATTTAACCAGATAGGTTAAACTGTTTCACGATATTTGTAAATTTAACCGAAAATTGCACCTTCCTTCTTTGCAAGCCTTTTAATATTGTCAAAATTTACTGAAATAGTCTCTAAAGAAGGTATTGGCAACGCTCAATGTCACCATTCCTCAGATTCTTCACGTTTCATCTATGCAAAGGCCGCAGATTGATGACATTGAAAGCTGTCACCATTTCAAAATCAAAATCATGGGGCCAAGTTGAAAGCCTATGTCAATTCCACTATGTGACTAGCTACTACTTTCGAAAAGCTAACAAGGTACTGACTACAAACCTCTCAGCCTCGTTTTTGGATGAAGGTTGAATTTCTTAATGAGTGTATAGCTGATCTCCCCAGTATTTGGAAAGACTCTCTGTTTGGAATTTCATGGATCGAGGGATGAAGAGGTGAAACTATTTGCCAACTATTTGCCTAAGGGACAGCAATGATGTGTTAGGTGGCTTTACCGATGAAGGGATATAATTCTACGACTTAACATCTACCCTTCAATGTTAAGTGTTTAAGAGATAAACTCTAAATGTGGGGGCTCTCATCATACCATACTTGGCAACGAGAAGAGCTGAATTTAGTCTAGAACAGGGTTTCGATTCCTGAGGTTCCTTTCGAACTACACACCCACTACAGACAACCTCGGCAACCTTAGCAGTCTTTTGGGCTGTTTCAGAGACCTAAAACTGGACTTCTCGCTGCAGAATTATTTCACTGGAAGGATCCGGAACGCGTATAATCTGATTCCGATACTTCATCGTTATCTTTGGAATGCAACAGTTTCTACCATGCTCTTAGTACTGAACGGTACTCTCTCGGAACCAACACCTCTACAGGCTCTTCATTTCAGACGGCTCACGATTAGGGAGCTGGACAGGGAAATTAATTAAGGCAAGTTACACCACATTTGTGGAACATTAGATGTATATCTACGAATGCAAGCCACAAAAGTGCACATTCAGACAAAACAGACGCCAATTTCCTCTTTGGATCGTTCTCGGAATATTGGTACGGGGCCCATAGTGGGGTTCATGGCCGATCGAGTCATCTGTTATCTTCCCCTCGCGCCCCTTTGGCTCGCGTAACTAAAGATGATGCTCATGTTTATTATGCGTTGTTCGAATTGCTCCTCGCTATTATGCTATGACGTGCAGAACCCTGGCAGTCATCCCCATGTCTATTTGCCTACCATCCCTACCCGTACCTTATTCCGATATTACCTAGGTAGGGCTTACTACTCCTTGTTAGTCTCCATGTAACCTCGTTTGATATCGAATGATAGGACCCGACCCGTCTAAAAGACACTAGCTGGATGATTTCTTTTCGTCCATTGTTACAGCCTTTCTGCTTATTATCTTCATTTCAACGGCTTGATCACAGTACCATCGGTACTTTCACAGTTTCACCGACTAATCCCACGACTGCAGTCTTCCAGAAGAGGCAGAGTAGCGCAGAATATGTACGGTATACTGCTTCTTATGTTCGTGCTACTTGGTCACAACAGACCTCGTTTTTTCTGCAACGGAATCTTGCATAATCATGCTACAAACAAAATTCAATCTACATCCCGCTACAAGTGCGTACTGAAGTACACGTGGGGTCCATTATGTCCAAAAGAAGCTGATTTGAAATCATACAAGAACGTTCAAGCAAGGATTCTGCGTGTAACAGTACTTTTTGATTTATGCTTGGTTGGGCGTTCGTATATCGAGGTTCCTACACATGCCTGTATAATTGATTATCTTCACGATAAAAATACTACCACTTCGAGTTGAAGTAATGGGTACCTACAGTTTGCTTATCGATTTTGAGGATACATTCAATCCCAATATTCCTATCTCAGCCGTCGGCCAAGCTCCCAAGCGGTGGCTTTCCGGCTGGGATCAGATCCCTCCATCAGATCTACACGAGGGTGTCTGGTCCCTGCCCTGATTTCCCAAATATCTCAACCCAAGATCTCACAATCATTTAGTCCAGCAGAATCAACAGTACATCTGGGCCAGCCTCAATTCCAATATTAACATCAAGCTTCATGACTACTACAAAACCACTGCATGACCAATACGACATTCCCTTAGTCGGCGAGATAGAGACTGGGTGCCTCTGAACCCCTGCTAAAATGAATGAGTGTGGTCTGACCATGCATAAGATGTTAGGTTCTTTAATAATGCTATGGTCACCTACAGTATTCTTATCCTACTAAATGTTTGTTAAATCTGAGCCTTGTCTTTAGCACTTGCCTGCAAATGTTTTGACACTCGGTCAAGCATAAAGTCACCAGCCGCTGACAGCACGATATGCTTGAGATATGCTTGAGATATTAACAACCTTTGATCATTCGAATCGCTATCAAATCCCCACTCAATGGAAATTGCGATAAAGGAGAAGACACATACTACCAATGTTAGATGGAGAATATGATTTTTTGCACATATTGCGGAAAGAGTTTCACTCGTAAAGAACATCTTGAGAGGCATATACCGAGTCGTAAGTGACAACGAATTCTGATCTATTCATTGTATGATAGCTGTTCACTAAGATAGCATTCCTCTTGCAGATACAAATGTAAAGCCACATAGGTGTACCTTGTGTCAACTTTCCTTTCCTAGAAGGTATTCACAAGCTCGTACTTTTGCCATGTAAAGACTCGAGCTTTACTGACGTTTGAGGCTTAGAGATCTTCTGCAGAGACATCACTCCACATACCATGAAGCAAAAGATCCCATGGAGCCATTACCCGGTGGTGTTCCAACAGTCAACGGCCGAACACCAATTGCATGTATCAATTGCGCTAGTGCAAAGACCGGTTGCGATAAGAGAGTTCCATGCTCAAGATGTGCCGAGAAGAATCTACCATGTGCCAGCAGATATGCCCGACGTTCATCAAAAGCTGCGAACCGATCCTCAAGCTCACACAAAAAGATAACAGCAGTCCAAGAGCCACCGCATGACCCCATGGATCGAGACACAGCACCAAAAGAAATATCACCAGAGAAAAAGACCAGCCCCGCAGAACCTCCCGTAGATCCGCAGTTTACGGGAGTAACACCAGGAAAGACTGGATATCCTGCACAGGATTTACAGTTCACTGTCGATGGGTTCGGACCTTCACCTGGGGAAAGCCTTGGAGGTATAGGCCATTCCGTGTTTGGCAACACAGACACCATGAATGGAAACATCAACTACCAAGACTTGATGGCTTGGAGTCATTATCCGCTAGACCTGGAAATATACTCCTTGGGATCCGAAATGCCCAGCAGTTTGGTAACGCCTAGTTTCTTAGAATCTAGCGATACTTCCTCGAATTCTGAGCCAATTTTTTCTGGATCTCTACACCCATCTCCATCAATGTCACATACCAAGAGCGCCAGCATTTCTTCACAGTCAGATGCTAATCGCCCTGTAAAAATAGTCGACATTGCAGCTCCTATTCTTACTGATAACAATACCTTGGATTTCGAGCTTCTTATAGCTTCAGAATCAGCATGGCCTCTTGCCAGATGCAATCCTCGATTAATTTCCGGCCCCTCAGCACGAACTGCAATAGCATACCTCGAGAATCTGGAGCAACACTCGAAGCACGATGCTATATGGGAATCTTTAGATCATGATGTTAAACCAACTGAGGCTCAGTACGGAAATGGGATATCAGTTATGCCCGTGAGTGCAACTACCAGAGATCGGATAATTGCCATCACTCAGAGTTTCCTACATACAGCCCTTGAAACTCATCGAGGAGGCTTGAAAGGTTGGCCTAAATCTTCAAACTATGCAAGCCCCGATGCAGGATTTAATTTCCTGGTCCTTCCTCCCTCAAACGTCTTGGAATATTTTCTTCGAAGTCACGTTCGCAGTTTGGCTCCGTATTACACGCTAATTAATGGCGGCAACCTTGATCCAAACGAGCTAATGCTTAACAATCAAACGTCGGCTTTACTTCTCTTATTAATGATAGCTCATGGGGCAGCAGCTCTTCCAACCACTGAAGCGAGATGCTTAACAGCAGGGTTGACTGAGGCTTGCCGTATATCACTTTTCAAGGTTATTGAGAAGAATGTTGACCTATCAGATGACCCTGTGGTATTTAAATGTGCATTGCTGTTCACAATACTCGGAGCTTGGGGTGGAGATGCTTCTCACATGAATCTAGCCATGGCACAAAGAGGGATGTATCTTGCGGTAAGTTTCGATTCTGATTGTGATTGATTATCTATATTCTAATGTTTGTTTGACCTAGATGTTGAAACATGCCGGCATGTTAGAACCTCACATACCAATGACACCCTCTTTCAACGAAGCCCCGAACACAGAAATGCTGTGGAAAATATGGTTACAGAGGGAAAAGAAAAGCAGGTACGATTTGCGTTGCAAAACTATCATCGATCGTAATATAATACAGTCTTATGTTTCGTCCGATATAATTTTTTGTGAATTATACGAAAGCTGACAGTATTTTTAGGCTGGTCTACAACTGGGTCATGGTGGATCAGGAGCTGAGCTTATTTCACGACACTGCACCTATCATGTCGATCACAGAATTAGAGACCTCAATGCCTGGGTTAGAGTGCTTATGGCTTGCTAAGGGCCCAAACGAATGGACAACAATAGTTCAGCAAACGTACCTTGGCACCGATTGGCTTTTGAATCCGAATTCAGTTGGAACGCCACCTATAGAGCCCTCATTGTGTGGTCTCTTCCGAGACATGCTGTCTGACAATATCGAACGTCGTCATGGGCAATTATCTCCACTACAGTTAAAACTTCTACTTCACCCACTTCATAGCTCATTATGTCATCTCCATCAAGCTTTGAGCTTTCATTCCGAACCATATAGCTCCCGGCAAGGCACTAGAACTGTCACAAAAGCATCTAACTTGTTGCGTCTTGAGGAAGCCCAGTCATTGCTCCAGAAATGGTATGATCTGTGCGACTTCCATATCAAAAAACGCGCCAAATTGTCAGATTACTCGTGCCAATCTAGTTTTGTATCACCTCATAAGCCTGAACGCAGTGACTTTTTTTCCCGAGATTGAGCGCCTAGCAAGAAAGGAAGATTTTGATGGCACAAGCTTGGAGATTTCTCTTCGTTACAAAAGATGCATATACAGTTCAAGGGAAGCTCTTTTCCATTGTGGACAAGTCATTCGCCTCGTAACTTCAATGCCAAGAGAAGGTCGTCCGCGCTGGTGGCCAGTGGCTATATATCGGGCTACTATGATTTTGTGGCTTGAAAGCGTATCATGTATTGAAACCCATACACAGAGACTCGATAAAGGTGCAATATTTCCAATCGATGCTGTTGCACCGGATCATCCATCTGTCAAATCTTATCTTTGGAACGGGGAAGGTATTCCAGTGCTCAGCAAAGGTGAAGGGTACGTGGAACTCCAGAAGCCCGATGATGTTATGCATCACTGTATCTCTTTACTGGAATCTGGCGTGACATTACCGGTGTGTGACGGGACAAGAAGGAAATTATTGGCGTTCTCGAAGAATTGGAACATGGAAATCATGCTTCAAAATAAATAGAGCATTGAATAGGCAATGTACTAGGAGTCTCGGGCTTGCATATTTCTGGGTAGAGTTATTTTCGCATTGACACCTGGAATATTCTGAAATACTACGTTACTTTATCGTGTTGTATTGAGTTACAAATAGCTCAACTCTAGATTTGTATTGGCTGGAGATTCCTTGGGCTCAAGAATTTGATTTCTCTAAAACTATACTGCCCCCCAGCCCTCATTTTGTTTTACATTGCTATTAGCGAGATGCGAAAGAGCAAGACGCAAGAATTACCATGGTCAGCTTGAGATCATGAGCATGCATGCACTGGTTGATGGAAATATGGCTATCGACCAAGAAGTTGGAATAGATGCAGGAATTAAGATTATGCTGCAGATTTTACATGGTTATTGATGTATATCCAAAGCTTTGGATTTAAAATGCTTGAGACTTAGTTGCGAAAAGCAACCTGTTGGCATTGGGGCGACAAGACGGGAAACCAGTGGTGCTAAAAGTAGAAAGTGCCTCAAACTTACAATCATACCTTGGGTCTAAATTATAGGAGCTCGGTTGCGAATTCTAGAACACGGCAATTGGTATGTGCAATTAAGATTAACTGGGACTTCCGGACATCCGGTGGGGGATTCCGCCACAAATCTTGGTGCCAATCATGAATTGTCAAGAACTCATTCTCATGTGCAAGCAGCAGGGCATGAATGATGCGAGCTGAAAAATAATTGGCTTCAGAAAACCCACTGCGTCTTGAAACTCCGATCACGTTCTTTCCTCGTGATTTAGAGTTTACATACCCCATCCATTGGTAAGCGATAACGAGAGACATCATCTAACTCCAACGACCTACTCTTATTACGTTTCTAAGACTTGAAATTTTCCGAATAATTCTCTCCTGGATACTTCGGAGTTTGCACTGTTTCATTCCAAGATATTCGTACGATTCGAAACAACCCGCTTCTTCTAACCCTCGACTAGAACCAGTCAGCCGTCCATGCAAGTGAGATCGTATATAACACCCCACATATGAAATATAAACACATGAAAGCTCTAACAGGTAAACTTGCTCTTATCATCGGCTCGGGGAACGCTATCGATACCGCATTGCCAGTCAGCCGCGGAGTCTTGTCCGAACACTGGCATAACTACCTGGGTAGCAATGCCCCATTGAAAATATAGCCATCTAAGAAACTGGAGCACTACTGGGAGCGATGCTTATCGTTGAAAGCCACTCTTTTGACAGCTATACGCGTGAATACATTAACATTTATGAGCAAATTGAGGATCTCCTTGTCCACATCAGCAGAACTGACAATAGCACTGTGTAGTGTGTCTGTCATCGATCGGATCGACTGTTAATAAAAACGATCAAACAAATAGATTAAATAACTTCATCGAATAGATGATGCGAACTTGCATCGAGATATTGATTAAAAAAACTGCAAGATGGTACCGAACCAAGTTTTGTCTCCCTGATGCAATGCAGTTCTTGCAGAATTCGATATACCTCGCTTCAAAGCACAGTCAATCGCTGCAAAATAATAATACAATTGTGTTTTAGCTTCCCTAGAGGATCAGCCCATGATCTTGGTATATCTTCAAGGCAGCCTTCGTACTACCTGCTGGTCTTGTTCCCCGCTACTTGAAGCTGACGGGAATTTGGAAAATCTCTATCGTACAAGAAGGAAGAAGATTCTAAAGCGCATCAAAGAATCACTAAATTGTGGTGGAGCTGCTGGGGTTCAGTATCAAGCCTGATGGTGCGTGGAACATATGTCATAGAAAGACGAGTGGCTCGCTGGCACTGATCCAGATATTTGGTCTATCTAGATGGCTGTAAGAGACTACTTCTCATCCGAGACCCTTCATCAGGCTATCTTTGATCCCGATCCCTCAACTACTACCAGTAACTAGAGGAAAGCCCAACTTTGTTTTCTGCCTTGACTCTTCCATAACCTAACATTCATTCAGTACTTTGCTTATTCCTTTCAATACTTCTCGTCTTTCCTTGTGCTATTTGTCACTTATATAGCAAACCTTCAAATTTCAAAAGTTGTTTGGTTCATTTGAGGCTAGAATACGCGTATTTAAATGCCGTTCGTTTGCCGCTAAAATAAGATATAAATATAAAATCAGCTTACAATGACTCCACAAACATACGCATACATATCTCATATCTCCCATGCCATTCATTCATTTGTGTCTACTATACTATTCTCGGACAGAACCGAAAACGAGGCTAAAATTTAGGCTATGCCGTTGCAACGGCATTCTAGACCTCCAGTCACGTATGGTACTTGAGTATTAAACGAACCCATATCTATGTCGACCTAAAGGATATGTTTATTCCTTCGTGTCAAATTGTACCTAAATCTTGTACATGTCCTCCCTCTCAACACTTAGTATAAAATATCTGATCTTCATTTTCGGTCAGCTTACCACAACCGGAACACGCGGGATGAGCAAAATACCATATATCAGGTTCCTCATGTACGTCATGTTGTTATCCTATCCACATCAACGCCCATCGTCTTATCTTCCACGATGTTTCTACCAGCATATAATTAGTAGTCAAGGTTAATAGACATTTGCTCTTCTACTCCCAATGGTGTTCTTAGAACCAGAGGCGATGAGTAGGTTGCACAGCATACGATGCGGGTGGGATGGACAAGAATTGTCAAACGCAAACTGCAGAATCGATGCGGCGATATATTGGTGGCTAAGTGTGTGCATGATGTCTGCCGCATTTGGGAATGCGAAGTACATATTGATGTACACTCAAGTAGGGATTATTTTGCATGTGGGGTGAGGCCTGCAAATGCGTGCGTGGGTGAAGGCGTTTGAGGGCAGGAGGCACTAGGTACGCGACATGGACACACGAGACTTTGGTGATATAGATAAGATTCGCTCATAGCCTTGCATTGAAGGATAACACTTCGTATTTGTTGAGATCCTAGATAGTTCTGATAGCCGGGTTGTGCGAATTTAGAGGAATTGAAACAAAAACGGTTAATCATAGGATGCTTGCAGGCATAAGATTTGCAAGAGGGTGTTTGAATTTCATATGTAAATACAGCATTCATGTTTAGCTATTGTACGTAGATACCAGTAGATACCAGTAGCGAAAGTGATGTTCATGGAAAGAAATGGAGCGAGTTGACCAAAACAATAATATCCGCCCAAACAAGTACCACCAAGTTCTAATACTAGACCAAAAAAAAAAAAGAAAAAAAAAGGAAAAGTCTGACTGATTACATCAAAAGGGCCTCCCTCATGAAGTCTCCTAGAAGTTTAACCTAGTGAGATGGTTAGTATATGAATCTAATACAACAAACTGTAGGGTTCAAACTTACATGAGGTGCATGCATCATAGAGAAATGATTTCCTGGCATATGTCTCGTCACAAATTTTTCGTTCCCTAAGTATTTATCCCAAATATAAGGTCCGAAGTCTGTTCTATTATCTAACAGGAATTGAGCATGGCCATATGGGAAAGGGTCTGGTCGCGGATCTGTTGGTAGCTTGCAAACGCCATCTTCACACCAGATAGCCATTACCTGAGGTACCTTCTTGGGATCGATTGCCTCTGGCATATATGTAGACAAGGCTTGTACAGAAGAGGCAAAATGAGGAAGAAGCCATTCAGGAATTTTGCTTGGGTCGCCGTCACCAAGAAGACCGATGGAAGCAAACCACTTATGAAGTGATGATGGGAGAGGTTCAATGATATCAGGACATGGTGTGTCGATGAGAATGAGCTTATCAACAACTTCATTGTTCTTGGTGAGCTGGTTGACTACTTCATAGGCGATAACACCACCAGCACTCCACCCGGCTAGGAGATAGGGGCCTGTTGGTTGGCGACGTTTCATTTCGTTGATATAATGTGTCGCTATTCCTACCACGCCGCAAGTGAATTCTTCGGGTGTCTTCATAAAAGGTGAGTTCAATCCAAAAACAGCAACATCAGACGAAAGTGTTGGTATCTCAATGTATGATGTTGCGGATCCACTTCCGTCTGGCACGATCCAAAGGTACTTGTTAGCTTTTCTCATGTTTCCTTGCAGAAGAATTGAGTTGGCTACTCTTTGGGGTGTAGCCTGTACGCTAGGAACAACGGTGGGAACCGCTGGGATGGCTGGCTTTGGTTTGTCCGATGGGGTTTTGGGCTTGGGCTTTGACTTTGGCTTAATGGGTGCTTCGACATTTAGAGCCTTTTCAATATCTCGGATGGTTTGATTGACCTGGAAAAGATCAGATGGAAGCGAGAGTCCAGTCTTCTCTCGCAGTCTACCAAGCACTGTAAGAGCCATGAGTGAATCCATACCCAGTGAAGCGAGATCAGGGCAACTCGCAACTTCTAAAACATCAATCGCCATTTCCTCTGCAATTGTAACTCTAATGATATCGCCGAGGTTATCTACAGTACCCGTAGCCGAAATATCGTCATCCGATGGATCTGTGAACTCTGAATCGTCTTGTGGATCTTGTACCGACTCCCCAAGACTAGGTGTAGTGACTGGCGAGCTTGGATCTTCACTATAGATAGCGGACGGCTTTCCTTCGAATTGTGACAAGAATGACTTGAAGGCTCCAATATTGGCATAGTTGATGAACTCGTTAGAATTGATGTCAATGTCCAATTCTTCTCGCAATCTTCCGCATACCGTTAATGCCATTAATGAGTCGACTCCAAGATCAGTGAAAGCAATATTATCAACAAGTTCATCAATCGTGACCCCAACTTCAATCGCAAGGATGTCCATGACTTGAGAAGTAACAGACAAGAGCTTTTGGTTTACCTTGGTGATATTGGCCTTGGTTACTTGTGTCTTTTTAACGATCTTTGAGTTTGTGGCTTTGGATGGCAAAGACGCTCGAGGTGCAGGAGCCGGTGCGGCAGCTGCTACACCCACTGGAGGTAAGAACATGTTGAGAACCTTTCGAGGAATAGCTTGAAAAGCTAACCCACCAACCATTCCAATGATTGTCTCACCATCAAAAACGTAGACATCGCCTGCCATGGTCTTGTCCTTACGCTGCTGCATTCTGACATAGGAACGGTAGGTTTTTTCTGCACATAGAGGCTCTGAAAATTTCAAAGATTCCCAGCCATGTGAAATGTAGACTTTTTCACGTGAATCGACGGCATCTGAGCCATTGACGATAAATCCAGAAATATGTGCCACGCTGTCAATCCAATACGGACTGCATTTGAATGTTCCGTCTTTGTCTGAAGTTTGGAACACGACACGCGAAGTAGCCTCCATCTTCATGCTATCGAGGACCACCTCTTCCATGCCGCGATATTTTTGATCGTAATCGACCAACGCGGCGAAAAGCTTATAGGCAAGACCACGACCAATCTTAGAAGCTTTACCATTTCTTTCGGCTTCGTGTAACCAATCAATTCGTGACTGAATGAGATAAGCAGTTTTCTGAAAGTCAGCATGATACTCTTCAGTATCGCCAAAGAAAACCTGACAGTTCGCATGCTCGACCCGAGCCTTATCAGTTCCGGTTGTGAAGAGGAGATCTGCACGGCCAGTCGTCGCATTGACCGTAGCAGTGAGTGTGAGAACTTGAGATTTCCCTTGAGGGTCAGCTATCAATGGCTTTGGTACCTTCATTCTTCCAACATCGATGCCTAGATTTTTGACATCCGGTCGGATAAGCTTATAAGCATACTCGCATAAAGTGAGAGCCATATCTGCGTACAATGACTAAACGATTGTTAGTAGGTGCATTATTATCTCAGACTTTTGACACTTACTGATGGGCATAACATGGCTCCGTTGACCATGTGGCCTGAAACGACTCCGCGAAGGTCAGTTCGTGCTAAATCAGACTCTGCAGAAACAATAGCAACATCTCCATCAACCTTTTCACTTATGACAGCGTGAATAGTGGAAGTCGAAAGTTTAGGCTTAGGAGGCTCCAGTTGAAGAGGAGCTTTACCAGGTAGCTCTCCCTTTGTCAAGCACCAGTCTCCTTCATACTGGATCCAATAATTTTTGTCGTCGAATGCGTATGTGGGTAAGTCGAGAAGATGAACCGAGCAATTGAAGTCTCTATGATACTCATTCCAGTCAATTTCAAGGCCAGCAGTATGTAAAACGCTGAGACTATTGCTAAGAGTCTTATATGCGCTTTCATTTCTGCGAAGTGATGGAGCAGCGATAGTAGAGGTCCCAACTGTTGCTTTCACCAGTCCCAAACATACTGGATGCGGTCCAACCTCAAGCCAAACAGTCTTCTCGTCTATAATGCCAGAGCTTTGAGCAGAAACAAGACCATCTAAGAAATTGACAGGCTGTCTAGCATGATTGCGGAGATATGCAGCGTCGATGGTCTCAGATTCGTTCAGGCATCTACCAAGTAGGGAAGAGATGAGAGATACTTTCTCTTTGCCAAAGCATACAGATTGGGCAAGCGTTTCGAATTGGTCCAATATAGGCTCTACTTGAGCAGAGTGAAAAGCGAATGGAACCTTGAGTTGTGTGCACTTGAAGCCTAAGTTACATAATCGATCGGAAACTTTCGAGATCTCAGCAGCCTCCCCACTGAGAACAGTTTCTCGAGTACTGTTAATGCAAGCGATGTTCACGGGTATCTCGATCTCTTCGAGGGCTTCCGTCACTGCTGATCTTGACCCTTGAACTGCAAGCATTGCATGAGTCCCGGCAGTACACCTTTCAATCAACAATTGGGCTCGTCTTCCAACCAAGTAAATGGTATCACTGGCAGATAATATTCCAGCAACATTGAGTGCAGCATATTCGCCGAGACTGTGACCGAGCACAACTGAAGGTTTGACACCCCAAGACTCCCAGAGTCGAGCGATTGCCATCTCCAAGCACACAATTGCAAGTTGCACCATGACAGGTGATAAGCCTTGGGCGTCAGCAACACTGCCATCAATCAAGGGGATGAACGATGGGAATCCAAGAGTTGTAGCAATGTTGTTGAATTCCATAATGGTTTCCTTAAATAGTGATGAATTTTCGAACAATTCGCTACCCATTGCTGCATACTGAGATCCCTGACCTGTGAACAAAAATGCAACTTTAGGTGGTTCTGGTAAAACTGGAATAAATTGCTCATGTAGCTTGGATTTCAGTGCTGTAGATACTTCGGATGTTTGACTCGCGGTCACTGTCATTCTCCATTTATGTTGTATCCTACGTGCAGTCGTAGTGTATGCCAAATCAGCAATATTAATATCTCTATTGCGCTCGAGATAAGAGATCAGACGCTCTGCATTATTAAGCATAGCAGACTTGGATTTGGCAGTGATTGAAATGACATGTGTGGAGCGAGGGTCAGCAATTTTAGAAGGTAGGTCGGGTGCATCTTCAAGCAACAAACCAGTATTTCCACCGGCAGCACTGAAATTATTAACAAATATGCGTCGTGGAGCACCAGACTTCTTTCTAGGAAGTGGTGTATTCTTGAAGGCGATATGTACATTGCGTTCCGCGAGGTCTTTAGGAAATCCTTGATTGATGGTTTTCTTGATGCCAACGTGAGGAGGGATAGAGTTCTTCTGTAACATCATCAAGCACTTAATGAGGGCGGTGACACCAGAAGCGGCCTCACCATGTCCAACATTTGCTTTCACAGCGCCAAGGTACAGAGGTTGATCTGATCTTCTCTTCCGTTCTGCCGAGGCGAAAACATTGGTGACAGATTTCATCTCTGTCCCGTCCCCAGCTTGGGTTCCAGTACCATGCATTTCCACGTAATCAATATCGTTGGGATCAACACCCGCATTAGCTAAAATACGCTTGTATAGGACCTCTTGTGTTCCCCCATGAGGATGAGTAATTGAAACAGCGTCTGCTGAGTGGTTGGTAGCACTTCCAAGAATAACCGCCAAAATGTTATCTTTGCTACAAGAACAAAAATTAGGTTCCAATCAAACGTGTCAGATATCAAAGGCCAAACTTACTCAGCTAATGCATAATCTAATCTCTTGATTATAACAGTACCGATTCCATCTGCCCTACAATATCCATCTGCATCATGGTCGAAAGTAGCACACGGCCCATTTTTTGACAAGAACTGCCCTCGACTAAGCCCTGAGAAAATATCCGGATTTGTCATACATGAGAGACCACCCACGACTGCTGTATCGCAATCTCCAGCCCACAAAGACGTACAAGCTAGTTGAAGCGCAGCGGCGCTAGAGGAACAGGCTGTGTCGATATTGAATGACGGTCCTGAAAACCCGAAATGATAATTGATTCGACCTGGTCCAAAGGCTCTTACACCCCCTGTAATAAAATACGTATCCACATCTTGGGCCGCATTTATTTCACGCCAGTCATCACTCGTTTGTCCATAAAATGTGCCAATTCGATCAAGCTTTGTAGAATGCGTCCTGTTGGGAACGTAACCAGCCATTTCCAAAGCTTCATATGCGGTCGCGAGCCCGAGACGTTGCATGGGACAAGTCTGGTATGCCTCACGAGGTGACATGTTGAAAAATCTGGGATCAAAAAGCCCTGGATTTTCGATCCAGCATCCGTAAGGAGTATGACTGGTATTTCTAATTTTGCTTGCGGGATCGAAATGTGTCGCAACGTCGAATCTATCCTTCGGTACCTCTCTATGAACATCTAACCCACTTTCAAGCAACTCCCATAATTTTTCGTGGCTTGCAGCATCTGGAAATCTTCCAGCCATTCCCACAATGGCAAGCTTGGGCTTACCAGGAGATACTTCTGTCGATTCTTGTTGCCTGGCCCCCTGCTGGGTTCCAGATTGCGGTGATCGGAGAGTAATGTCTAACTCCGTTTGAGATTCTAGGACTGTTGCTAAAACCTTCGCCGCACTAGTTGGTCCTACTTGACATTAGCAAACTAATAAAACTCCCTCGAAGAGAGCTTCCTACCAAACGGAATGATCAGGCAGTCTCGTCCTTGAAACTCCTTTGCTTTCTGGGCACAACCTTGCATAATTTTGCTGAGTAATATTGGCTCAGTCAACATCTCAAGCAAAACGGCTTGAAGTAACAGTTCTGGCTCTTGCTCGGTATACCAAGTTCCAGTCGTGCAGGACATGATCGGAAATCTAGTTTTCACATTTCCAAGTGCTTCCCGGACCCTTTTGTCATTCAAATGCAGAATGTGCTCTACATTCAAACTCGAACGAAGATGGGCTGCGTGATAGGGGCCGTGGACGGGAATAGATACTGGTTTCGCCTGGAAAGCCTCAGACGCAAAAAGCGATCTTAAGGTAGAAGGAGGACCACTTATCGCAATACTTTTCGAGCTTATCGCACTAATATATGCATGATTTACCAAAGGCGTTGTCTTCAAAAGTCAGTAAAAGTCAATGGATTTCGGAACCTGACAACGAACATTTTCTTTGTGAAACTTGCAAAGTATTGAGCTCACTTCGCTCTCTTGGGCAGCTGGAATGATATAAGTCCAGCTTTCTGTTGATTTTGAAGAATTGTTAAGACTCTCAGCAACAGCTGCAACGTGCAATCCTGCTCGGAATGCCATCAAAACCACTTGGATAGCGATGGGTATCAATTGGGATACTGATCGAGATGAAGCAATAGCTGCTGCTGCGAAAAGCCCGGTGCACAAGCCAACGAGGCAAGTTTCACTGGGACTAGTTAAATCTCCATATTCTTTCTCGTAATAACTTGGCATGTCAGTATCAGAACTGATTATTTGAAGATTCTATACTGACTCAATATATTGGGATAACTGAGCAATGCACAAAAGGGCGCTGTCTACAGCAGGATTTCTGATGTTTCCGGTATGATATAATTTATTCAGCTCGAGGATCGTGGTGAATTCTGGTATTCTGTTGCGCTGGAGACTTGGTAGTCTATCGATTTCCTCCCTGAGAGCAGAGCCAGCCTGCTGGAGGAATGATCTCGAAAGAATACTTGGTCTCCCATGTTGACAAAAGTCGGTCAAGAAAGTATGCGTGTCCAGAGACTGGTCACCAAAGACCAGGAAAGACATTTCGTCCCTCATATTCCGTATGATACAAAAAGCTAAGTTGGAAGAAGAAACCCCAGAAGAAACCTCTGGTATTTCATGAGATCTATATGCACAACTTGTTGTGGGGTCTGTATATATCAAATGTCCAAAAGCAGGCTCAGCTCAACTCTTTTGGATTTGAAATCAATTTACGGAGTAACCTTTAGATTCCACCATGTCATGATGGCAAGAAAGTGTGGATCATTATCAGCTCATAGACTTCTGATATCTTTTGTCCGGTCATCAATTCGAAATAATAGATCAAACAAGGGTCAAAAAGCTTGTTTGGAATGATGGCAGGGCGCGGACTGACTAAACAGATAGATTGTACTGGGGACCTAACACTGAAAATATCATAGATCGCATTACTCTCTTTTCGGTATCAACGTCTATTACCGGGAAGACAGTTCCTGAATCAACGCCTATACGGATACGAGATGAGATGGTTTGTCCTATTCTGCCGCATTAATTGTGATTAGTTGCCCTGTAAATATCGGACTGGATCAAAAGGATCTCATTCGCCCGAGATTAGGTACCCAAGATACGAGAGTCATTGACATTCTAGCCAGGTGGTACCTCGCATAAGCAACGTCCGTACTGACAGTACATAACACCGCAGCATTGATTGTAACAAGTTCCGGTGCGACATTGTCCGGCGGACATCCCCACGCGGTCATAACCCAAAAGCTTCGACTTCGAAGAACTCAGCCTACTAACCGAAGGCATCCCAGTGAGGAAACATGTTTCCTGGTAGTCAAGTGTCTTAAAATCGACCAGCTAGACCACCGTAAGATATACATTTTAACCTGGGTAGATCCTTAATCGTGGGGGATATATCGATAGCTCAGTGAGTGCGGTTGTACAGTTGCAGCTGCAGTTGCAGAAAAGGAGTTGGTGTTGGTGTGAGATTGTGCAACCGGAAAATAAACACGCTAGCGAAACGAGATTTACGATATGTATGCTTGTATCACGTGACCCTAATAAGCCATCTCCTTCTTCCGCCAAACATATCCAATTGTAACTCGATTCTTGATAGTTTCTCTCCTTCTTTTTCGCTTCCCTTCGTTCATGTCTTCGATATTCAAACAACCCGAAATTAAGTAATTCCAAGAACACCATGATCCAGCAATATACAGCGACATTTTCGCTCACAACATGGACTGGTTCCATTGGCCACCTTAGTTAGGCTCAAGCGTGAATATTTTCCCTGATTTTATCACAATCTCTTCCATGTGAAAAGTTTATACATAGTTATCCTAGGCTAGGTGCATATCCGAGTTGGAAACCTGCATATTATTGGCCTCAATCATAGTACAAACACAAGTGTCAGATAATACATAGTTCTATATCACGTGATAGTGTTGTGCCTTCAGACATCGTGGTATTATGTAGAAAGCTGCACTTAAGTAGCGCGCTGGACGGTTTTTCTTATGATATAACCTACAATCTGCCTTGTATAGAGAGTATGGGTATCATTCTTGTGCTTTGTTGGAACTCCTTCGAAGCCAAATTTATATCCACTGGTTTTAGCGCAAGGTGAGATCAATATATGGACCCTGACGAATTCTAGGGACCTTTGAAATCGAAGTTCTAGATCTCTAGATTCCGGATTAATTTCCGCCATCTAAAACTGAAGATTAGTCCTGGGATTTGGTACAAACGTGGAGTATCCTACTCCAGATTGACTTTCTTCAATATCTCTTGCAAAATGGTCTCGGCAGAGAAAGTGTTACTAGTGCCATAGTAATCCACAACATATCGTGCAGAGCTTTATCGTGATGAATGCAGATGCAGTGTATGTTATTCTGCGGTGTTTTACCAGATAAAAAAGAACTGTTTTCTTGTCTTCCAGGTACGGAAATACCTTTCCCGAGCATCATAATCTTGTGTTGTTCTTAGATCCTGTAGAATAGCAATAGTTAGATTACTACGTTACGAGAACACCTTTATTGTCCCAAGGGTTTAAAAACTACAAAATCTCGCACTGGTCTAGGTTTTATTGTCCAGGGAATTTGAGATCTCTGTTCAATCCATGATACATTTAAAATTGAAGAATGGATCGATGAGCCAGAGACTTGTTTTTAGGTTCCACGGACATCTTTCCGTGAAACTTAGCCAGAGATTGAACGAAAGTTCAAAACAGACGTTTATTTTCAGAGGAAGTTGAGAATCAATGATCCAAAGATCTCAAAATAAATTGTGTAGAGTAGATACTCGGTTATGAAAAAATAAATAGTAGATCGATAGCCCAACGAGTTATTTCGTTCAGAAATGAGCAATCAATGTTTCCTATGAAAGACCAAATCATTGGGATTATTATGTTATCGTCACCTCTTGGCATGATGTTACGAGGTGTAAGCTGAGAAATTTGCTATTACACCTCTGTTCTATTTTGGCAACTTTGATAAATTGCCAGTGCCGATGATACATTTTACAACCAAGCCACGGCAGACATGTAATCTAATCTGTGAGACCTTGCAAAGCCGTGATGTTCACACACAATTATCACCTTACCAACATGTATCGCCACAGGAAGATGAATACCTGAATGAGGCAGGCCTTGGGTGGCCATTAGGGCGTCAACTCTGGTTCAATGTTAACATCTTTCTGGGCATAATACTGCAATCAACACTTCATCTTTCCGTGCCTCTACTGCCTTTCTTTTCCTAAATAAGATCAGTGTCTAAAGTTCAGACACAAGAGTCCCTCAATGCCCAATTCCATAAGCACGGGAAATAAAACCTTGCCGGAAGATTCGAAGCCATTCTCCAAGACCTATCGCCATAGCAACAGAAGCTGACCCCTTGATAACAATCTGCCCTTCCTGATCCGTACTCATAGCCGCCCTCCAAACTTCACTACAGCCCCACTTATAACAGCTTTCCCCTCCTTTCAAAATTTGCTGGAATTGCATTGGAAATTGAAAAGAAAAACACAAAGGAGCCATCTCTGCCCGTTTCAATAGACGACCAACTTGGGAGATACGGGTTTCTCCGGGTTTGTATCGTCTTTCGCCTGCCAGGAGCTGCGATTCACAGTAAAGTACTACAAGCACCGCCACCGAGAAGACAGAAGGTCAAGGTGATGCAGAAACCTCAGCTTATAGATATTCTTCAGTATTTTTTTGGTAGCACTAACCAGGACAAGAATTTCCTTTGCTTTCACGCTGCTCCTAGCTGTAAGAATGCGGACTGTACTATGACATCATGCGCTGAGGATAAGGTCTGCCGGCGCTGCGAACAAGATATTTTAAGTGAGGATTTGTATGCAAATTGCTGTGGATCTTTGCGCAGTCAATAAAGCAGAAATAGGATAACTTCGTCAGTTTGATGGGCTTCAGTGATATTGACCAATCAGTAGTATCGTCGAAATCTAATGACTTCACAAGGAGTACCATTTGGAAGTCAAGATTACTCATGATAACAACCGCCGCCACCATCCGATTCTCATACTCAGTGACCATGGGGAACGGAAGAAAAAACCAAACCTCGAGAGAATTCTTCTTGAAAACTTTCAAATCTCTTGGATTTTGGGAGATGGCTACGCTGTACCTTGACATGACGTACGTGCAATCAAGATCAAAAGAACATCGATAGATTTTGTATCAGAAAGCAGAGAAAGCAGGTGGAGAATTGATTTCTGCGCTACGAACAAACTTGCTTCATCGAACGATAATTCGGTTGTGGCCCCCAAAAGCTGTTCATCCTAAGCACATTCAGCAAATTGGGCTCCAAAGACTTCTCAATTCTCATAACATGATAAATTTCCCAATTCTTCAGTCCCGGGTTGGATTTGGAATATGAGCTATGAACGTGCCGCAGGAGTAAATACCCAATCCCCAGTATATCATGCACTATCACGTCTCATGTTTATCCTCGATCAGATTAGCTCATAGAGGGCCATTTGGATGAATCAAAACCTTGGTATATCCATCCTCTCTCCTGTCAAACTTGGTATATGCATTTGGTGCCTCATCGATACTTATCTCGTGCGAAACAACGAACGAAGGCTTTGCGACGCCTGATATAATCATATCACGAAGATAACGATTGTAAGCCTTGACATTACACTGTCCAGTACCAATTGCCAGACCCTGAGATGCATTAGAAGAAATCATCCGTGAGTACTCACCAAACTCACCTTTTCAAAAAGCTTTCCAAAACTTATCAATAACATCCCTTGACCAGCATTACTATCTGGAGCGCCAGGATCGCTCGGGACATATAGTCCAGGGACACCAATACCACCTGTTGGTCTCGTTACTTTGATACAATTTTCCAAAACAATACTCGGAACCTCTTTTTTCCCATCCTGTGCGGAAGCTTGATATCCAACAGCATCCACGCTCCTGTCAACCATCTGTCCATTTTGCCTTATAATTTCTTCCGCGGCATCATTTTTGGTGAAATTCACTGCTACACAACCGATTTTTTCCGCGGCTTGTAGACGTTCCTTCACACTATCCACAACAAAAACTTTGCTTGCTCCTCTAAGCCTTGCACTATATGCAGCCATTAGTCCAACAGGCCCAGCTCCAAATATGGCAATCGACTCTCCTGGTTGGAAGCCGGAGAGCACAACACCATGCCATCCAGTTGGAAATATGTCAGCAAGGAGGATGAAATCCGCTTCGTGTTCCTTCCCAGCAGGAAGAGGAAGGCAGTTGAATTCGGCGTAGGGAACTCTAATGTATTGGGCTTGTCCCCCTTGATAGGGTCCCATTGCAACATATCCGTATGCCCCGCCAGCGAACCCGCTTAACGTTGTCAACGAAGAGCGAACACGATTCCCGAAGAGAACTTACGGATTGACACCCGTGCAAAATGCTGTTTTCCCCTCTTCACAATTTCTACATCTCCCATCCGCAACATTGAATGGCATTACAACACGGTCTCCTTTCTTGATGCTGCCCACACCAGAGCCGGTCTCAATCACTATCCCCATATTCTCATGTCCAAAGCATAATCCACCTTGGGCAGCCGTTCTTCCCTGATACATATGCAAATCGCTTCCGCAAATTGCAGCTGTAGTCACCTTAACCAATGCATCATCCGGATGTTCGATCGTGGGTAGTGGGCGTTCCTCGATCGTTACTTTGAAAGGTTCTACACGACACAGAGGTCAGTTGTTCAGTCTCACTCACTTCATAACATTGAAGTATTGATCATACCTTGATATACAACCGCTTTCATCGTTTGCGTTTGAGACATCTTGAAATGTACTTCTACTCACGACCTGTGTCCTGCCTGTTAATTTGATTGACGACAACACAGATTGTATGAGCCATTTATAAAATAAGCTCAATTATATAGTATACAACTGTATCTCCTTTCCCCGCATTCCGGTTGTTCAATATGGATGACATCAACCTCGTGGGTGGTGTTCATTAGTTCAAAAGCCATGAAAGGGACAGCTGGACAAGCCGCGACCCCGCACGCGGGGTGTACTTGCTTTTGCATGGCATATTTCTATACTTTATTGTGCGCACTCATTCGTGCATCTCAAACACGTTGGCAGTTTAATCTCGGAAATAACCCCAAGGTAAAGTCAAGTATGCCTAATGCGACGGAGATATCGTGAGAAGATCGTTCGTTGAAGGTCTGATAGTCGCAGAAATTATTGCCGCTTCCCACCGCTGGATGAAGGAGTGAGTCTTGATAGGCGAGGTATCTAACGAGCTCGGGAGATTTTGATTTCTACCTAGGGAGGGGTTTAGTCTTGGCAAAGAAAATCCCTGTCTTTATACTTTTTCCGGATTTCCGGATTGACATACTCTTTTATGTTGAAGAGAGGAGGCTTGTGTTGTAACTTGTGTGCGGGCGACAAAGTATTTGAAGTATTTGCGATGCTAATCAATCTTCACCGGAGTACCCGGAAAATCGCTTTCGTATTGAGCCCGGTTGGATCCATCCACTCATCAGAAACCTGTATTGGGACTATTCGAAGCACCAATCTCTGAGCTTCACCAACCGTTGCGGACAATGGTGCAATGGACCCAGGTTTAGAACCATCACGAGTCTACCAATGTCATTGCCCGATACAATAGCTGTAAGTCCGATTTGAGTACTGTAAGGTTACTTCGGCGCTTAAAAAAATGACCTCGGCCTTTGAGACCAACCTTTATAATAAGTATTCGTGCCTTTCATCTGTCAGCAATCTGCTTTCTTTACCTTCACATCTACGCATTCTTCACTGCCCCAGAAATACAAAAACCTCACATATATACAATGGCACCAGTTCACTGCACAGCAATTATTACTCCTGCGCCGGGAAAGGAAGCGCGTGTACGTGACATTACTTTCCCCACCCCTTCAGATCACTCATCAGCTCTAACATGCCAACCTATCTTCTCCAGCTCCGAGAAATTCTCACCGAACTCGCAAACAAAGTAGAAAAACATGAAAAGGAAGTTAGTACCTACCAAATATTCGAGCAATACGACGGTGAAAACGGCAATGTGTTTGTTGCCCACGAATTGTGTATGTTTCCTTTACACCCGTGTGAGACCGTCAATTTTAACATCCCCAGACAAAGATGAGGCCGCATACGAGGCCCATTTCAAAACATCTTACTTCGTCGAACTTACAAAATCCTTACCTGAAGAGCAGGTTTTAGGTGCACCATTGGATATTAAAAAGGTCAAACCGTTTGCTGGTTTTGCGAGTCGCTAGACTCGGGACCTCAAAATATGTATTAGACAGCGTTGAATGATCACATTTTCATATTCGATGCCATGGCTCTATCTGGTCCTATTTCTATCACTCTAAATTCTCCGGAACTCCTTGAATATTCTCCCAAGTGGTTGTTTTTTTCAATCACCGAAAAGCAGTTTTCGGAGCAATTCTTCTCCAATTACAGGTGAATTTTCCGACAACGCATCCCAATCATGAGCATCTAAAGCTGCCTGTCTGCTCTTCAAAACTGCCTCATGAGTTCTTGGTCTCATTTCTGCTTCATATGCATCGATTGCTTCTTTTTGCGTGATTTCTCCTGCCTTGACCTTTTTCAGTTGGTCGATCAGGAGAGCTGCGTCCAGGATCCCGTGGTTTGCCCCTTCGCCTCGATACCTGTTTTATCTGTCAACATACTCCATTCTGTATTCAATCACTTAAGCCTTAAGGTGCATTGGCAAATAAACAATGATCGGAAATTGGAGTAAAAGATGTTAACTCACATGGTCATCGCATGGGCTGCATCTCCCACTAATGTAATTCTCCCACCCCAATTATTCCATTCCTGACAAGGCCAATCACCCAACCTCAATGGCGTCGTCGCAACATCATCTGGGATATCCTGTACAATACTAAATTCGAATTTAGGAGTCAGCAGTGGCCGTTAAGCAGAAGACAAGATACCAAGAAATTTCCGTTATATCATGAAGTCTTCGCATTGAGGATGGGTTGAAAGGACAAAGTTTGATTTGAAATTGTGAGCAAGCTACGAACCTTCTCAATGGTTCTGCATACCCTTCTACTCTCCTCTTAACATAAGCCACCCTCTCTTTATCTGTCTTTGGCATCGCATCCTTGATATCATCTTTAATCAACCAAGAAACGATCACCAATCCTTTGTATGATTTGCTTGCATCGGGATTTTCTGTGATGCCTTGCAAACTAAACCACATGAAAGTCCCTGTTTCAGGATCCAGACTCTGAAATAACAAAGGGTCAATGGCTCTAATAGGGGCAATCTGCTCTTCAGTAAAATGCCTTACCATCCCTAGACAATAAACAGGCAGGCGAGTTAATTCCCCTTCCTTTCTCCCTTCGAATAAGCATCTTCTCGTCATACTGTTATTTCCATCGGCACCCACAACCAATGTTGCACTACTTTCCGTGCCATCCGAAAAATGCGCAGTCAGGGGGCCAAATTCGGATGGTGGTGTAAGGGATGAGAGCTTCTTGCCTTCCCGTACATTCAGGTCTGTGGTTAGCAGATTGCGAAATTTTTGACGATCTAGACGGCGCCGAAGTTTACTCGATGGAATCTTATAGCGAGGCTCTGCTTTACGAGCGTTGAGGAAGAGGAAATTTCCATCGACGTCGTTCAGAGTTGGGTCTATTGTTGCCTATAACGAATCCATTAGTAGCTGGATTGTCTGATGATTTCAATTTGCCAAATTCCGCCTCTTTCCACATGATCATATTGAATCTGAAAACTCACAACAATAAATTCATGAGTATACTATACACCCTACCGAAATCCACTTACTGTAGGTATCAGCTCTGATAATCTCTCCCCTATCGTTCTTTCTAGACTCCTTAAACACCACTTTAATATCGCCTCGTCAGTAGGTGTTTCTTCGATATTCCCTCACCATGCTTTCACATTGCCCCCTCCCCTTCATCTGACTCGACTCACATGCAAGGTAATAGCCCAACCCTGCGCTCTCTTCCCCGTCTCATCCCTCTCCACAATCTCAAACTCAATGCCATTCTCCCTACACCCCTGAGCTAATGTCAATCCCACTATTCCTGCGCCCACAATAAGGACTTTTAAGTTGGGCCCTTTAGCCTCTCCCGCACCTTCTTTTGTTGTGACTTCGGGGCTATTTCTTTCTTAACAATGATCCCTAGACGTAGGGACGATACTTACAGTGCCATTTTTCCAATTTAATGCTTCGCCGTTCAAAAGTGTGACCGAGAAGAATCGAGATGAAAGGTATTGCAGAATCAGAGTTCAGAACTGGTAGGATAAGTATCACGAAGAATAATTTAAAGGACTGAGCAAACGATGTAGTCGTAATAACTCCGTTGAGCCCCCATTATATAATGGGATTTTGTGCGCCAGACCAATGAGAAGTGCAGATAAGAGCCTCCTTGCATCCTCCCCTGTCGATCCAGATTTAGTTTCATGGGAAGTTCGGATCTTGTTCTTTAGTTCTAATTGAAAAGATGGGTTTTCCCAAGATTTAGATAATAGACATCGTGAAATCACATCAGTCCATACCGCCTCATCATCATCATCATCATCATCATCATCATCATCATCATCGCCTACTCTTAAACTATCAAAATGGTCATATAAATCAATTCTCTACTATCGTCTAGTAGTAGAACTAGAGGCGGTTTTCAACTATTGAATCTATTACAGGATCATATCACACTTTCTCGGCTTCATTAGGGGTAGGTATTTGATCTCGTTTGTATTTTCTTCCAACCCCTCCACCTTTTTCTGTTCGAATGTTGTCAGCATATCAAACATTCAATTCCGTTTTTTCTTTCCCATTATCAAACAAATTAATACTCTCGGGGTCTTCTTTTCCCGTCCTCATCCTACCCACTAATATGTTATCATATTTCCTGTTCTTCCTCTTCCAAATAACGATACTCTGGGATTGTTCAATCCTGAATTTCGCGGGCCCCAGTTCGCTTCCAAAATCCCTACCATACTCCCCTTATGAGATCTGCTACATTTGCGATGAACGCTAGACAATTTCCCATCTATGCAGTTTTATCTTGTGGAGGCGATCTTACCATCATCTTGAGGTCAAAATTTTTTCGGAGATGAGAAACAGGATTAATCTAGGAGATCGGTAGTCCGGGATTCTCTCTTCTGTTCTCCCAGTATCCTTACTTTTCTTTCGCTTTCCGCGCCTCGGAGGAGCATGAGATTCCCACATAGAATTTGAGCCGGAATATTAATAATTGTTTGGGGCGAGTTGAGCTTTTGGTCATATGATACCCTTCATATAGAGATGATTATCCGTTTGAAGATACATATTGCGACTACGCAAGCAATGAAATAGATGTGGAAGGTCAGGTCTCCATTTATATATCTTGCTTACAAATAAAGTTGCTTCTAGGCTTTGAAAACGATGTGAATGGCGAATCATCATCCTGCAACTATTTCTTCTTCTTGGTGACCAGTCTCGAGATCATAGGGTTTGGGGGGTTTGGGGGGTTGTAGAATAATATCCAAATGCAAATACAAAACAAATGCAGAAGAAAGAATCAAGAGTCGATACTCTCACATCCCCCCCCCAAAAAGACTACTCTACTCAGATCTATTCTCAATTGCAACCACAAGCGACAGTCCGCTCATCCCATATTTTCCACAAACCGAACCTACCTCTCTCTTCTCCTATTTCCACCTCCCCTCATCCGCCCATCCCGAATTCCCAGCATATTCCGAGTCCCACCCCGTTTCTTCCCCAACTCTTAGAACCCATCTGAAGAGCGATTTCTCCACGTCCCAGTTCATTTTCGTATGACAACCTCCCGCGTCGTACATTACGTATGGCACTGAATGTAATATCCGCAGATCCATTCCCACATCCCCAAATCATTCACAGACAGACAGACCAGTACTGTACAACTTTCGCCCCATCATGTACCCTTCTTGATCCCCAATGCAACCTCTGCATATATTGAATGCAATGCAATGTAATGTACATGTAGATGTAACCGGCGGCAGAGCCAACTCGATGGGGACCGCATATCATGTCATGTAAACGTCCGATTTTCACTGTCGAGTTCGTATCGCGTTGTCCTAAATTGGTTACTCAAACATGTAGTGCAGGTACCGCAAACATTTCCGGATGGACCGTATCCGTATCAGTATATTCAGCGCAGCGTGCTGTCAGCGGGGAAATGGCAAGAACCATCACCCCATTGCTACTGTACATATGAATCTCCTCGTAAAGAGTAAGCTTACACCTTTTAACATTACTTCGATATTTTCATAGACTTCATGTTTCCTGCTGTGCATCGAAGGAACAAGTGCCACGTTCAGGGTCCTCATCTACTTTGCATGGCAGTCGGACGTAGTTCTACGTCGAACCATCCTGGTGTTACGGAATGGAAATTTGGAATGAAAATTTGGAGTATAGCCATTGTCCGTTGCTCGCACATCATTTCTTTTCCACGTGTCTTTCTTTGTGTATGGGCATCTAGATATGTGTGTATATATGTAACAGCGTCCGGTGGCTAATATCAGATATGTCGGGGAACGTATGATCATGAGTTGTATATTATGCAAATAATAACACGATTGTTTGTTTACTTTTAGGGAATAGTTCTCAAGTTTGAGCTTCCCAATTTTGCGTGAAGTTCTTGATACATTATTGAAAGGGGAAGCTAGTTATGAGTATGAAGAAAGGAGTGGCTATACACTATTTGGTGTTAGAATAAAGTCGACTGCTACTCGTTTTAGAGCGGAGGGGGGGTTCGGCGCAGGAAGTCGTTTGCAATCACACACATTTAAGCTGTGGGTGGTGGTGGCTATGGATTTCACAGCGATTTACAGATCAACACCGGTACATATCACACGCCCTCTGGCATAAGAAGAGCAAGCAGCCTGCCAGCTTAGGGAGTTTACAGGTCGAATGAACATTCTTTTGTTCATCCAAGCTTGGCTAGATTTAGCATCTTGACTAATAACTAATAATAAAGCTTGAACACATGAAATGTATGAATATTGAATTTTTAAATGTTTTTCCAAATGTTTTCAAAACGTTTTCACAATGTTTTCTCAATGTTTTCTTAAGTCTTGAAGGTATTGCAAGTCACGTTATTTTTCTATTTAAAGTTGTTTTACATAGAACTAACCTATTTATTTATATAGCTTGGATCTTAATCAATTTTGAACTTTCACTGCTTTTATATAATCAACTCTTATTCCAATTTTGCTTGGAAGTTTCGAAATAGTATTCCTTCTTTTCAGACATGCAACAAAACTTCTTGAGTAGAAGATGATTGGCTATCTCGATCACGAGTCACGTGAAAATATGTGATCTGTCTAGAGATAACCTCGCCTCGCTGAGGAAGGAGATCAATCACCCCTGTGGAAAACCTCGGATAAATTTCTCAAACTTTCGTCCTATTTTGGTTCTTATTTTGGAGAAATGTATGCTTAAACTTCTCATTTTTCAGATATGCAACAAAACTTTCAGGATGGAATGTGATTGGTTGATGGGGATTAGATGGAATGAATGTACAGATTAGACGGGAGGGGTACTTCAGACGAGAATGGTAAATGGTGGTAGAAATGTGAATGCGTGGTCAGGTATTCTTAGTTTGAGTGATAAGTCAAGTACAGTCATCAGGTGCCTGGCTACAAATAGTCTCAGACTGTTGTCGAAGAGCATGCCATTGTGGTTGAATGCCAAGACTCCATCTGGCTTTATTTCACGCCCCTTTCTTCCTTTCACTTCCGCTCCAATGCCAACCTTAACTCCAGGATCTTTGAATTCAATGCAAACAATAATACACGACTATACTAATCCAGCAAAAAGCTATGATAAACCGAGAAGATTAGAGTAAGGACTTCATTTTTTCTACCTAATCATCTAAATCATCTCCATTTATTAACGTTTCGTTTCGTTTTTAATATCATATCGCTTCGTAGTCCCCCATTTATTACGCCCCAATCAATTCAAACCATAGAAGCCTACCTCCAAACATAAACTTGCTCATTACCCGTGCCAGAAAAATTGTAGATAAAACGACCGCAACCTTTCAATCATCGGAGGAATTCCAGAAGGGGGAGTTCAAATACCCCCTTCTACCTCCATCAGATCTCCCAGTCTTGGATCCTTCAATCCATGCCTTCCTAGCAAAAGAAACTAACAACCTTCTCCTTGAACGTCATATTATCTTCCGCCTCCCAATTAATCACTCCTTCCTCCTCTAGTCCTTGAGACCCTGTATCCAGGTCCGCTTCTAGACTACCCACAAACTTAGTCTTGCAGATAATCTTGTGTCCAAGATAGGCCACCACAAACAATATCAAGCTAATATACGCCACGAAAAACCCCTGAACATCAAACTCTGGGATCCACGCAGTGAATCCTTGTGTTAAAATGATAAGTACCGTGAAGCCTAATCCGTACCAAGCAAACCACGGTTGCCAAAGCGCTTTATATGGTAAACGATCGCGACTAATTCCTCGAGCTTTAAGCGCATTCATAAACGCAATATGACAGCCGCAAATGCAAGCCCAGCTGATGAATCCAGCGACCGAGGATATGTTTTGTAGCCATTCAAACGCAGTGCCACCTCCTTCACTCTCGTTCATAAACGCTAGGAGACCAAACGCAGCTGAAAAGGCAACGGCGTAGTAAGGGACACCAGATTTGCTAGTCTTCAAGAAAAATCTCGGGGCGCAATGGCCTTCGGCGAGACCGACGAGGATTCGAGATCCCGAGTAAACATTGGAGTTTGCGGCGCTCAAAACAACGAAAAGGAGGACTGCATTGATAAGACCAGGGAGTGTCTTGATACCGGCTAATTTTGCAGCAATAACGAATGGACTAGCCGCTGCGTTTGAACCTCCAGATAGTAATTGCGGGTTGTCGTATGGAACCAACAATCCGATGAAAAATATCGTACCAACAAAGAAGAATAGGATTCGGAAGAAGGTCTTGCGAATTGCAGCTGGCACATTCTTGCGCGGGTTTTCGGTTTCTCCTGCTGCGATACCAACCAGTTCGGTTCCTTGGTATGAAAATCCTGCTTGGATAAGTACAGCCCAAAACCCGACGAATTTGGCGACTGGGTTCTCGGGGTTGATGAGGTATGGTGCGAACGCGCCTGGATGGCCCCAGTTGTGGAATCCGAGATAGCCTTGCTTGCCTGCTCCAGCATCGATGCAGATTCCAAAGATGAGGAAACCGAGCACCGTGATGACCTTGATAAGCGAGAACCAAAATTCAATTTCACCAAAAAAGCTAACGGGGAGAAAAATTGATGCCGGTGATCACGACCCAGAACACCCCAATAAAGATACCAATGTTAAGTTGAGGAGCCCAGTATTGGATGATGAGACCGGTAGCTGTGAGTTCGAGAGCGTAAGTGATGGCCCAAGAGAACCAGTAGATCCATCCCATGGCAAATCCAAGTGAGGGTCGACGAATCGTGCTGCGTAAAGAGTGAATGCTCCAGGAATAGGAATAAAGGTCGCCATTTCTCCAAGGGACATCATGACACTGTAGACAAGGGTACCCACGAAGGCATATGCGATGAGGGCACCTGCTGGACCGGATGAAGCGATTGCGGATCCAGATCCTATGAAGAGACCAGTGCCGATTGTTCCACCTGATAATATTATTAGTACTTCAGCCCTCTATTCCATCATCTTTTCACTGGCTATCTCGTGATGGATAGCGCCGTGAGGGGTGGTAGCCCATAGACGTAACGAACCAATAGCAATCATCTGTAGATGTCTACTCTTCAACCTCCTCTGAAGCTCCGGCCCACTGCCCACCTGAATCGCCTTTTCCGGATCCTGCGACGAATGTCCCGAAGCCGAATCCTTTTTTTTCGGCCTTGGTTGCTGCCTGAATAGTATCCATCTCCGAATGTGGAGCCATGTTGACCAAAAATGCGCGTGCGCGAGATTTTCGACGTTTCTAAACGTAACACTTTCCTCCAAATTCCAAGGTGCGTTTCTTTTCCTCCCACCGAATGTTCTTCCTGCAGCTACTGCTGTACTCCGTATGGTATTGTTGTCCTTCTCCAATCCAGTGACTCAACAGCAAAGACTGAAACTGAAAACCTCGACGACTTCAAACTACGTCGAAAGGTTACAGTGACAGACAATCTGTGAAACTCTTCACTCTCTCTTCCCGTCAAATCCACCACTGCACGTCCGTCTAGCAATTTTAAAACGGACCTAAATATCAGACGATTTGCACGCAATAAACAAGAGATAGTCCAAAAATATTAACAAGAAAGATTGTATTCATGGGATTACAAGAACATTGACATCAGAAGGAGGAGTCGACCATATAATAAAACTCGGTCAGGCCAGAGAAATTTGTGCGAGCTAGTGCCATGGCTCTTCAGGCCTAGCATCTGCCCATAATTTCATCGAAACCCATCTTTTCAGATAAGACCTGTCCTTCTGACTGGTAGCCTTTTTACCCCAGCGTAATACTACTCTGTCAAACCGATCTGACCCCGAAAACTCCTACTGAAAATCTGTGTTGAGAAAGGCCGTCCCCTGTTCTGTCTTGATGTATAAATTTCATATTCCATAATGCGCATCATATTACTGAAAATGAAAATTTTTTGCAGCTGCTTACCGAATACACTATCCTCAACTAAGCTAGTAAATAAACTTTATGAAAGCAGAGTGCCGGTATCTAACTCTTTGACCAATAAAATCAGCTGGTTTCTCTGGTCATAAAACTCACCGAGATTGAATATCCCATAGGAAATAGGAAGGACCTCGATCTACGGAGTAGATGTCAATCTTGAATTCAGAATAACTACTGGTAGTTGTTGATATACACTTTTTATTGAAGATTCAAGCTCTTGATATCACTTCGGCAAACATAGCCGAGTGTAGAGTTTATCTTGGCAACTTGCTTTTTTTTTCTTCGAAAATCCGATGAATCCAATCATGCGATGCTACGGGTCAATCATTGCTGGAAACAGTGTATCACCGCAAGATAATGAAAACCGAAGAGGGAAATTTATCACGTTACAAAAGTATGCCCTCAATAGCCCTCAATATCCGATTCTGTACGTTTAGAACCTTACAGTATTACCTTAAAATGTATAAGTCACCACTCGAAGCGGAAGGCCAATTTACATAAACCCTCTAGTTGGCTAAGATTTTCGTGTTAGAGCCTTGCCTGCCTTTGAAAATTTTAATTGTGGAGTGTGAACAAGCTGCGGTGCTCAAGACTTACAATATTAAGTACTGTAATGGTTAAGGATATAGCCTCTTCCTAGCTTGGAAGGGTATTTTCATGGCTGCGGATGTACGTACAGGTTTGCCATCCTGCTAAACGTCAGGAGGCATTCACGCATCTGAGTTCTGAGGACATGCCATCTCAGAACGATCATTTAAAAATTTAATGAACCTCTCACATATGAATAATGGTGTAGATGCACAAAGGCATTGAATAATTCGGTGTAGATATCAGAATTATAATGTGTCCGATCAAAATTATCTTAACAGACCGCCCTCTTGGTTTCCTCTAATCCTTCCCGCCATAGTTCCGCCTTCTCCCCTCTAAAACTTTCATCAGCCACTTTTGTCATCTCTCATACAACGACATGCTCGCCACCTGCACAAAACACTCCTCAAAACTTAATGCATAATTTTTGGAACGTAGCTCCACCCCTCCCGCTGCATCCAATTCCCTTAGCTTCCATACCGGGAGTACTGTGCTAAAACGGCGATTTAACTCAATTCGGTGGAGGCGTCGTCTATCTTTCGGGAACCAATAATGTTATTTTCAACTTGATTTATTGTTACTCTTGTCCTTCAAAGTCGGGTTGTATAATGAAGTTGCTTGTAACAAACTCAATGGATAGTGGTGATTGTAAACGAGGTAGTGTAGTTGATTCGTCCCGTCAAGTTATGTAAAAAGATGGTTCGCCCCTTCATCGAGCCTCGGCTAATGCTTCAGCAATCTAATCGCAGTCGCAATATGAATGTAAATTATCACGTGATCTATCAACCCTATGAAAGTCAGGATCATACAATTCATCTAACTATAATTGATCTCTCCCGCAATAAGCGGAGTCTGGTGCTCTCGGGGTTGTTGAAAACTTTTCTTCTTGTATTAAATTTTGTTTGTAGAAGGTGCAATAGCTTTTTAAGGCGCAAAAGGGATGGGCGCAATGGGAAATGAAGTGGTATCTCAAAAAAACAAAATCCTCCTGCGCACATCAACAATTCAAGTCGCAATGGCTCTGATAATCTTTTCGTACCCTAGATCACAAAGTCGCAATGGCAGACATGTCGCATTGAATTCGCATCAAATCATCAATCATGATCTTTAAAATAATCATAACCCAAACCTCAGGTTTATGACTTGTTCTCAACCTTTTCCTGCCTCGAGTCGCGCTCCAACGAATTTCTGAGTGAGTCTTCGTCGGCGGCCTCGATGACAGGACCAGTGTAGAACTTCTTGCCAGAAATATACCAGTAGACGGTGGAAAATATTAGAATCAATCCCAGGAAGGCGATGGCGTAGTTCATGTTGAGGGCAGTCACTGGTCGCTCGGTCGGGAGAATGAAGATTATACTGGCAAACACGGTCCAGATACAGGCCCATGCATTGACAGCGGTACTGAATTTACCCAGATGCCATGGACCTGGCTCGAACTGGCCAAACATAAGTTTGCAGACAATTGGGATGCAATAACTCCAGTCTAAAGCGATGGCGCAAACGTTGAAGACTCCAGAAATAGCAGTGTAGGATCCAAGACCGATAAGGTTGATAGCAATGCAGAGGGCAACAGAAATCCATACAGCTGCAATGGGTGTTCCAGTCATAGGCAAGATTTGTGTCCAGGCTTTGGAAAATGGTACAAGCTTATCACGGGAGAAAGCAAAAACTGTTCGTGCCAATGATTGCTAGATTTATTGTCAGCCCATTTTTGCACGAGGAGAAGAGAATTTATAACCTACCATAGCAGTGAAACACACAAATTCAAGAATAATGAATCCACAGACGGTATAGAAAATAGCGCCTGCCTTTCCAAGACTGTTGAAGAAAAGTTGAGCGACTGGTTGTCCAATAGTTGTGCCAAGAATATCGGTTGGGTCACCCATGCAGAAACAAAGTACGATGTTGAAAAGGAATCCAGCAAGGTAGGTGAAAAGCATGGCCAAGGAGATGGCCCAAGGTGCTTTCTTTTCTGGCTCAGAAATTCTAATATACTCATTAGCCCAAATGACTTGGAAGGGGACGCATTACATACTCTTCAGTGATGTGAGCCGTAGCATCATAATCGGTCATAGTCCACGAAACGGAAAGGAAACCGAACAGGAAGCTAAATCCAATAGGAGTCCAACCAGAGGATGATTGCACATCGGTAAATACGTAGGTAGCGTCATGCTTATTCGGGGTTTTTACCAAAAGAGCAATGCAGCATGATACCAAGACAAGAACATGGAAGATAACGTAGCTCTTGGTCATCTTTTCCATCCAATAGGTAGACAAAGAATTGACCAGCCCAGTCAGGACCATCAGACCTGCCATTACACCGACTGTCGTATTCGCAGTGATTGCGTAGTCAAAGTCTTTTCCAATCGCGACAGCGGCGAGCAGCATCTGAGATGCACCGTATTGAGAGGAGGCAACACCAGCGACCTGTCCAAGCAGATTCAACCAGCCAGTAACCCAACTAAGAGATGGCACCCAGAGTTGTGGTGCGAGTCGCGAGATCGTGAAGTATAAACCGCCGGATGTAGGGTATGCAGAGACCAGCTCAGCAACAGAAAGCTAATATGGAATCAGTAAACCGATTTGAGAGGGTGCTAAGATTTTCATTGAAAATGACTCACAGCAATACACATGCAACCAGCACCAGAGATCAGCCAACACCAGACGGCTGCAGCAGATCCACCAGACATTATTGGGTAGGAGAAAGTGGTCATGGTAGTAGCAAACAATCCACTGATAGAGACGGCGAAGGAGAACGTTGAGAGGTATCCAAATTCTCTCTTGAAGACAGGTTTATATCCAAATTGAGCAGCGAGTTGCGCATCAGCATCAGGTCCTTCCTCCAGGCCAACGACGTTTCTTCTATGCAATTCTCCTTGGTTGGCATTGGATTCGAACATCCCACCGGATGAAGTGTTGTGGTCCGCCATATTGATCGTTGTATTCTATTGTAGGTATATTCGATATATTTTAATCTAATACAAGTTCGATCCGTCCCAATTCGAATAATGAGTGAATTCCAAAATCTGGAGAAAAGTCAAAAAATGGAGGGGAAAGTCTCTATATAAGAACATTATTAGTAGCAAAAAAATTGTATGAGTGTTTGCCGTGTTCCAAATACTTTAGCAGGATTACTGGGTCTTGGCTAAACTCAAAAAGATATTTAGTTCCAAGACAGGCGGCGAAAGTTAGCAAAATCGTTAGAGCCTTGCCTTTACGTAACAGTGGGAAATGGTTTATAGATTTGTCTTATCGAAATAACATCTCACTTGCGTGCGCAGCTCGTGGTGTGGTCTTAATGCACCAGTAGTTAGTTGCTGGGATTTTTAGATAATCCCAAAGAACGTAAGCGCGAGTCGTCATGGAGACGGTCGGTCGACTATACGGAGTAGAACGCGGGCAATTTTTGGATGGGGAGTGTAGATGGAGACGAATGCATCATCTCGCATAGGAAACCGGGCATGGGAGTGAAGGCGCAGAGATAGGCTTAAAATGGACAAACCTCGGTGGTGCCGTGAGGGACTCCCCTTGTATATATCATCAAAGACCACAAGTTATACCAGGTAGATTGGGGGGGGAGATAACAGATACTCTTCTTGGCTTCTAGAGCTTGATGACTCGAGAATATCTACTAGATGGAAGGAATCAAAGGCAACGAAGGTGGTAAAGCGAAGGGCACGAGTAAGATGAGCATAAGCTAGAGTGTATTTTCCACATGGAAATGGGAATAGGGAATGATAGACAGTTAACAGATTTGACAGAAACTTTCCAAATTCCAATTGAGTTTTCTTTCGCCTTTTTTCAAACGGTAAGATAGATAATTGGATAATCGAACAACCTATGGATAAAGTTTGGCATAAGTCGTATTAGTGTGGAGGTGTGATGTTACAGTGGGAATTGCTGTGGATTTCTAATGGATCTTATATGGTCCAAGCATGTGTTTCATTGGATAGCTCTTACTCTTCAAATTTCCATTTGCTTGGTTTTGGTTCGCTCGTCTGTATTATTTCTATATCGATGAATCAAGTTTTAATCAACAAACCAACGTTGAACCAACCACATTCCAACCACCCATATTACTGTATATAAATAAGATATATCGAATGAAGTTTTTCGGACCCCCTTGAAATTTTCACCCCTTGTATTTTCTCTCGTGAGTTGTTTGTTGAGTTCATCTCCCATTCCTGAGAGTCTTCTCTTCTCTTGTTTCTCTCAATATTGCGTCTTGGAAAACTGCAAGATAAATCCACTGAATATTAGTTGTTCATCCTTTCATCCTGCACCACCCCATTCTGAGGTTGGCATTATTATATTACTCCAGTATCGTGGGTACCGAAGTGCGGAGTTGTTTCTACTGTATCACGAATATTACTAGAATAGGTATACCGGTAGTGGATCGCAACGAGAGGGGAGAAATTTCGAATCGGACGTCTTGGCACTTGCATTACAGTACCTAGGTACTCCGTACAATCATCACAATTGAAGGTTTCGGAGATTCTTCGCATTAAACTTTCAACAGCTTCGCAATTCATCGCACCTTTATTACTAACCTTACATACTGTGTACATTTTCATGATATCTAATCCAGATCTAGACATTCGTCGTTCACTTCCCCGACTTGTGAATGGATCCAGCCTTACACTACAATATTTGAGATATTTCCGCTCGCCCCCAGGTACCTTAAGCATGGACACCCGGCTGGCATGTACAGATAGCACCCGCATTATGGGCCTGCCGAGGGGCCTAATATCACTGATATCGAATATGGAATTGAGACATTGATCTAGACTCTATCTAATCGAGGTTGAATTTACTCAAATTGGCATATCTCTCCCTGATAATACAATCTTAAAGATAGATAGAAGTTACCGTCTATCATCGACCTGGAAAGTAATAAAAATCGTCGATTGGATCAAGAAAATCTGGTTTTCGAATCATTCAGTGATGATTGAATTGGGGCTTTGGCGAGTATTTGAAACATTCTATCATTGGTATCAATATCCCGAATTTACAAGCTCCACCCAGGAACGTTGCTTTGTACCTGCTTCAACATCTCGGAAAATATTCCCATCAACAGAGTGTGGTTCCATGTTCTCTAATTTGAAGTATTTGCTAGTCTCTACGGTTTCAGTTCTAACTCTACATGAAGTGTCATGCGTCAAATTAGCCTACATAGGCTGTGGCTACTCTCCCTAAAATCTGACTTTTGCCGCCTCCTCTTACATCCTTACATTTGTATAAAACCAAATATAACTCACGCCTGAACTTCACGCAGAACATTGCGGAAGTAAAGTAAAGAGATCTGAATGGGGATAAACCTAATCACGTGTAGATCACGTGTAGATAATGCTGTGGGCCAGCTCTTGTTCCCAAGTCAAGAGCGCTTAAATGTAATCCAGTAGAACAGTTCTACGTCATTCCAATCGCTAAAAGATACTGAATCGTTCCAATATCACTCTGTGCTTCTCACGGCTAATTTTTACTTCCATTTAAGCCTCATAATCTTTTGTCATTTTACACGTGATAGCTCCAATCCCCTAGCAAAGTAGCGCCGCGGACCCTAGCGACATATTTGTCAGTTCCGAGGTTGATTGACATGCCACCAATATTAGTATCAACATATTCCAAATGATGACACTGGCTACAAAGTATCGTCCTAAACGTTGACGCAGTATGAACAACTAATATCACAACCTTATATACCCTAAGACAACCCACTAACATTTAATTCTCGCAACCTCATAGGCGCTGACACATGATTCTATCCTAATACCCTGACAACATCTCATTCGTGCGAATGCAAAAATACAATACTCCCGATCATATTACTCGTGCCTATTAGCACAATGGTTGTTTTCCGTCTATCTACATCGTATCAGTGCTTGGCCATATTTTTTTCTCTCTCGGCGTCTACGATATCATGGTTGATGAATATTAGATGGTTGCTGATACTTCATTTTTCTCTCAACCCAGCCTTGCCGCTGGATCCTAAATAGTAGATCTAGAAGTTTCTCAGAACTTTCAATAAGGCTTGAGATGGCTCTTGGGGTAGCTGGTAATTGGCTGAAGTCGCCAGACATGAATACCTGTCAAGTATAGACTAAACCATAGTGTCTGCAATACTGGCTTCTTGCAAATTGACTGCAATTATCACAATTGTATTTATGAACAACGGCAGAGGAATGTATCGCACGTCGAATCCACACAAACGCTATTCCCCCTGTCCTCTTAGACATACCGCCTCAAGAACTCCAAGTCTCTCCATGCCGCTATCTCTTCAACCCCGCCCTCACCATTCTCCTTCCCAATCAAATCAGTAGGATATCCCCCTCTTCACAAACTCAATGTCTCCCTCAATTCCCCTCTCCTTAATGCCTCATGTATCATGTGACTTTGTTGTCGGGGAATCGAATCATCTTCTGTTCCATGGATGAGAAATAGAGGAGTGCAGAGGTCGGGGCGAGAGAAGAATTGCGTGGGTGTGCCAGCGCGGATTGTAGGCGTGTAGGTTGTTACGGGGCTGGATTTAACACTTTCAAGTAGTTCATATAGGATACAGGGGCTGGAGATCAACATTTTGGGGAGATGGGAGTGTGACAGCCTCGGCAAAGGCAGAATATCTTTTTTTGTGTATTGTTTGCTACGTTAGAGACCTCTCAATAAAGGGAATTTTACATTCATATTCATTTTTGGGAAAACAAAATGCCAAAATAGTTTCGGCACCTTGTTCGAGGTATGTGGATGCAGTGGAATTGACAAGTGTACCGACAAAGGACTATTCAAGAGTGCATCTACTCCCTTTTATTTGTATTGCGGAAACCTGTTGGGAAAATGGAGGGTAGTATATTTCTTGCCCATACCAGCGCGGCACAAAAACGGGCCATGAATCCCTTGTGAAGTGGCACTTCGTGTACAAACCGATGGTCGATACTGACTGTGATAAGCCCATTTTCTTGAAGAAGCTGTATATGCTTCGGGCCTACATCTTTTCGGCTGTACAAGGTATGACCGCCGCCATGCATTCAGAGTGCTGAAGTTCCTTAGTATACTGTCTCGTCTAAGCTTCACGAAGGTCATATAAGTTACCGACACGTTTCCTCACTGCATTACTTCAACGATCTAAATTTTGATAGATATCCGCATAAAGCCTGCACGCCCCAACGATTTCATACTCGCTTGTTTCCTACTTGAAACTCTATCTGGGACTCCTGGAATCGGATTTCATATCTATCTGGTTCCACAAGAAACCGAGTCACAACACTCAGCCTATCATATGTCATACGTCTAAGGTACACGTCCAAATCCATGTAACTTGATACTAAATTTCCAAAACTATGGGTCAGCCTAAAAATGCGTCCCTCCATCTCCGAAAACCTACCAGCCGACCAACAGATCAAATACTAAACCAAACAAAAAGATATTGCGGGTAAATTCCACTGGTCAGCAGAAACCATTGGGTGAAAGCATAGTGCAGATGTGTGCCGCAGATTATGAGATAATCTTGGTGGCATGAATACAATTTTATGATGAGACCGCGTGGAACTGATTTAACCTGTGTTCAGGGACCCGCTCCTCGATGTTTAAGGTCTCAACTTCCACGTCTGAATAGTTTGCAGACTTTGCAAAATTATCTTACCAGTGACATATAGAACTGGTTGGGATGAGTTTCTCTTGATTGATGAAACATGGCTAGGTAATTCAAAGATGAATGACCCCTCACCGTCAATTTTAAGAGTCAAACCGATGGCTTGATCTAGCACTTTCATTAAAGGAGCTTTGGTTTTGAGATCTTCTCTTCGGGAATGTATCGTAATATTTTGACTCAATATGTGATGTTCCAGGGCAATGACTGTCGAAAATGATAGTTGCACGTATAGTGAGGACTTGACATACAGTTGAGAAATTTTACTTGTATCATATATTGTTTCTGATCTGTGCCAAGTTGAGCAGCTACATTTGAAACAGTTGCATCCCGGCCTGGTTATCTTGAGAGCAGCGAGAACATGGCTAGTTCGTGAAGTGATTCTTCGCATATCTGTTGCGCATGTTCGTTTGATCTCAAGGACTTTCGAAGGCCGTCTGCTGATGAGCGTTCTGAAGTTTCGGTCAATGCATACAAGTGTTGTATCTTTGAGCGCTGAGTGCAGCCAATAACGATTTTTTGACTGGTGTACAAACAGCAGCTGTGAACATGACGAACTGAGCTCATGCTTCTTCAAAAGCCAGGAAGGAGAGTATCGAAATGGGATACATACATAATCGCTCCTCCTGAATTTGCATCACTGCCATGTTGTGCTGAGCTATCCACCTGCCCAATGTAACGTCGATTTAATAAATGCGAAGATGGGGTGGGAGGATCCGACAGCGATGCTGGGTTGCAGCAGAGGCATGGCATGCGCCACTCGTTCCACATGATATCTTAGACAGACAGCCGGTAATAGCGATATTATTCCGTAGCTAGAGAGCTAATTGCAGCAGTACTATACAAGACGGAAAAGACTATAGATGAATCTCATAAACTAATTGTGCTGCGAATATTCACATTGAAGATAAAGACCCAGAGAAGAGTCAGCTGGTAGTGCTCCGGAAATGGCGGGCACAAGAATGTAGAGTAGGAGCTGAACAGAGAACCATCTACGCCGCCCCATTAAGCGATGGGTTCAAAAGTAGGTTATATTGCTGTCTCGTTACCTCATAACCTTGCATAATTGACAACTTTGCTTGAATCTCAGGATAACAGGCAATCAGTAGCACTTGATACTGCGTACATAAGACCTATCCAGAATATCAAATCGAGCTGACTACTCGCATCCCAGTATGAATTAACCATGATGCACATTTAGCGCGTAGTGAATCGCTTCCCTGGGGCACAATACTGGACTAAACCACGCATTACCCAGCCAAATAGTCGATATGAATTTCAACTGCGATACATCCAATTTAGAATAAAGTGTTGTATTCCAAACTTCGAGCGGCAAGAACCATATTCTAAAAGGCTACATGAAGAATTGGAATATTTGGAATATTTGCAATACGCGATCGATGTATCTTGAGTATTCCGGAATCTAAACAACTCCAAAATGCGAAGAGTTTCAAAGCACTCGGTGATGCGTAAAGCGATGCGACCTTGCTACTGCTTGAATCCTGAAAAATCAAACTTGAAGGAATTAAGCTTTCATCATTAGGCAGATGCTAAGGATATCTTCCCTTTCTAGAAGTCTCTTATTTGATAAGCTGGGATGGATCCTATATAACATTCCTAGCCTCTTTATGTGGTAACTTCTTATTTTTACGAGCAAATACAACGTGAAGAAGTCTTATTGGATTTTGAAGATTTTGAAGAAGCAAAGTAGACAACGTCGTGATGCGCTAGGTTTTACCCCTGCTAAAAAAAGCCAATCTAGGTTCGGCTATTGCCGCTCAGTTACCCTCGGTAACGCTCTACAGTAGGCCCAAAAACATGGGCATTTTACCTCAAGCCGCTAGATTTTGATCTGGACACAGTCTTCATGCCGTCATGTGGCGTGATAACAGCTGTTGTCAGATTTGTTTGAGATGTAGAAAGATCTAGAGAATCTTGTTGCGGTAACGTGATTGTAGATAGGCCTAAGTTGCAATGGTATAATGCTGCCCAACAGAGCATCGCTGATATCCTGATGAGGCAAAGTAAGACGACACATGTTGTCTATTGGAAAAATAATAGGTAGCCGAGGCTCGTTGAGGGGCTACCAACGTCTAAGCTTCTATTGGCGATTTGATACGAGATTGCTCATCAGAGTTAATAGCTAGTACCACATGATATATATTTGAGTATGTGCCTGAATGATTGTTAATATTTTGAATATTCCCCTCGTCCCAAGTAAAATCACAGTTACCTTTGAAACCTCACTATCGGCGGAACGTTTCACTCAAACTAGAATACAAGATGGGTTCCATGAGTGACCTTGAAATTGCGTTTGCCAAAATCACGGAGGCGACCAAAACTCTTGGTGTAACTATTCAGCGACTTATTTACCTGGTTAGTATTCATGTTATAACATCGAGTGTTGAGATTGCCATTTGCTGATGATCTCTCTACAAGGCGATTCAACCCTCACTTTGCCGTGCAGGCAATTATCTCAATCTCTTCAAGATTCTAGCTGATAATGGTGACCCAATGACTACAATTGAATGAGCAGAGGAAACCAAATGTGATTCTTTACTATTAAGTATGATTTTACCCAGTATAACAATATTCAAAGCTCTAACAACAGTAGGTCGAAATTTGAGGTTTTTGGCATCAGCAGATATTGTAACAGAAGTCGGAGAAGAGACATTTATCGCGGACAATGTCACGAAGGCACTTGATAAATCTGGCCGCAAAGCTGGAATGAACCACACGTAAGTACTTCAATTTAAACGAAGACACAAAAGTTGAAACGGTCCACCGATAGTTTTGATTCAGGCGGCCCAGCATATCAAGTACTACCAGAATTCTTCAGGGCTAATAAGTACCAGAATCCTGCAGATTCTTCATACGCACCATTTCATATGGGACATCACACCGATTTCCCATTTTTCGACTGGCTCCAGAAGAATCCAGAGAAGTTGGGCTTCTTCATGGAATGGATGACTGCTCAACGAGAAGGAATGGATGTTTGGTTGGACTTATCCCACTTGAGGAATCTGTCAAAAACATTGATCCAAATCGTATAATATTTGTGGATGTTGGTGGCGGAATTGGACACAAGTGTTTGGAACTCAAAACTAGATTTCCTTTACTTCAAGGCCAAGTCATTCTTGAAGATCTTCCAGTAACTTTGGAGCACGCTTTGTCAAAAGATGGAGTCAAAGATTTACCGCAAGATATTTTTACATCCCGACAAGTCAAAAGTAAGTGCTTAAGCAAGTATGTGCTCATAGACGATACTGATTTCCTATTAGATGCCAAATTCTACTACATGCGCAACGTGAGTAGACCTTCATTATAACCATCGGCACTAGTCAACTAACCTGCACAACGTAGATTCTACACGATTGGCCAGAAGACAAATGCAAGATCAGTTTAACCCATCTACGTAAAGCAATGGGCCCGGATTCTGCCATCTTAATTGACGAAATGATTCTCCCCAACACAGGCGCCAGTTGCCAAGCCATGAGCCTAGATTTCACAATGATGGCTGCTCTACCTGCAATGGAACGTACTAAGAGCTAATGGGTGAAGTTGTTGGATTCAGCTTGTTTGAAGGTGGCAAAAATTTATGCTTATACCGAGTCCTTGAGAGATAGTGTCCAAGTGGTTGTGGCAAAGTGGATGGTTGACCTGGACAATGGCACAGTGAAAACAGGAATAATTCTCACTGATTCTCTGTATTAGTATGATGGGTGTACTGAGCGAGATACTCCGTAGGTTATAGAAGAATTAATGGCATTCATCATGAGGCAGATTCGAGAATTAACGATAGTTACTAGGTAAATGGAAAGAGAGAGAGATCCTCAAGTACTAGTATATATAACCTCAACCTTACGTAAGCTTTCACGTGTGGATTAGAAGACGGCAGAAATCTTCAGGCGGTAAGAACTATTTTGGAGGACATTTGTTAGGAAATCTTGAAACATCAATGGATAATCTTATTTGTATCATCAACACCCTTATCATTCTTACCAATGTTCTCAAATTTTATCCTTGTCGCTCTTATGCAAATCATTGCAAACTGCAGACTGCAAGTCCAGATCAATCGAATCAAGATTTGAGGGGGATAACACGCAAGTGTTGAACATAATGAATTCTTATAGTAAGATTATCATCTTGTTAGCTGCCTAGTGGTACTTTGCTCGAGCTCCGTTTGAAGGTGTTACATGGATCATAAAGTTGTGTCAGCGAACTGAAACAGAGAATCCCAGAAGGCATCGGTGAATTGGTTGTTGCTTGTGGTATATGAATGATAAGCTGCTCCTGTACTTTCAAGTTATGAAGCCACAAAGGTATGCACATTCCTCACTGCTTCCAGTCATTAACGGTGTTGGAAAAGTGAGGAATGCGGGGTAAACTCATAACAAAAGCGAATCCCCAAGATGGTTCTTGGGGGTTTATTTTTTGTTTTGACCTTTCGGATCAACTCATTCCAGAATTCCTTCACACCATCAGTATCCACGGAAATTGCAATCGAAGTGCACACAAACAGAAGTATGAGTCGACGTCCTATAAGAGATGCTGTTAGTGGGATCATAGGGCTCGGAAACGACGCATATACCTCCTACAAAGAGAAGAAATCCAGTTCAAGAGAGAGCAAGCCGAAAGCGAGAACCCTTGGAGTGAAAGGAGAAGAGGAAGAGGAGAGGCGAGAGGCTTCAACTCATCCGTCCGATGTACTTGTAAATATTAACGATACTGATGGATGCGAGAGTTATGATGAAGATGATGAGGGAGATTGGATCCGTGATGATACACAGGCCGAGCTATCTTTATACAACGAAGAAACAATAGATGAGCCCGAGAGTGTAAAACAAATAGTGGGCGACTTCACGAAACAGCATCCCTATTCCTCTTCGAGTCGGCCAAACATCAAGCAAGGGTTGCCCGTTCCGGTCATCATTCCAGAACGAAGACCAGGATCTAAGCATCGAGGGTTCGTGAGGGCCTATGCTCCAGTCTTGAACGACTGTGGTATAGACCAGGGAACTTTTATGGATTTTCTCGTGGGATTTGAGGCTTCTATAAAGGTATGAACTCTCATGTGTCAAGCCACCGGATGTTACATAATGGCTAATAAATTATCCAGGCATCACCATATTTTCATGTAATCAATCTGGCTGTGGCTGCAAGTGTTATGGCCGAAGGACTCGCTGTAGCACCCAGTATAATTGTCCATGCTGCTGCATTTGCAGTGCATACGAGTATTGAATTTGGTAGAAGGGCATATATGTCAAAAGAGTACGTCAATTCAGATCCACTTGTTGTAAAGCTGGGAGGTATGAATCTAATTCTGCCCCCTAGGCAAAATGAATATCTCGATGGGATGAACGCGAAATTATTCAAACCTCATGGACTTTATGCTATGCTTATGACTTGGAAACCAGCTCGTTCTTCGTCCTTCCAAACTCTTGTCTCTACTGTTGATATGAACAACAAAATAGTCACATCTGTAGCTGCTCGTGAAGTTTCCGGTCGCAGCAGTCTTCATTCTACCAGCGGCAAAACAGTTGGGCAATCACAAATGCCAGAAAGTGCGGAATTAGTCTTTCCATTATTGGAGACAGCAAGTGATGAGCAAAAAGAAAATGCAATGAAAAAAGCAGGTGTGTGGTTTGGGGAATGGAGAGACAAGAGAAGCACGGCAAAATTTGTATGTTCTCCACGTCTTAAGATAAATTTTGTGTTACAATGATGCCCGGATAAAATTATACCTGACATTATGCGATTAGACATATGAAAACCCTTCAACGACTTTGGCAACTAATGCAGGCGAGCTAGAGGCACCTTCATCACGCTGGGCTGATCCATCTCACCCGTCAACCAAGGAGGAATTATTGGAGTATTGTCTGGTGGCCACCTAGGTCGGGCTGCCAGGAAAGAGAGAAGACGAGAGAGGAAAGGATTGCCAAAGGATGAAAAGCCAAAACCTCGTAGAACTGGTATTTTAAGGACTGCGAAAAGAAAGCTCCACGAGGTACGTCCTATGCTTAGCAGAAACTGATGTTATAGTTGCTCGAATACTCACATGATAATAGGATGTGCTGTATCTCATGATCGTCAATATGCCCTCGGACGAAGAAATGAAGATTGTGGCCAACATGGCGAAGAACAAGAAGGCTTAATTTTCAAAGGGTTTCTTTGCTTTCATATGTTCTTGTGTGTCGCATCATTGATGAGTTTCTTCCCGGAGCTTTTAAAACTCTCGTTCAATCCGACTTCTGATTGATTCTGTGACAGCTGTATCATATCATCATTTGATGTGCATTCATTCATTGCATACAGTCTCCAATGTACCAGAGATCTATCAGGGAATATTATGACCACACTAAGTTCATTTTACAAGACCGTGCATTTACTGATGTATTGGAACCTATCCACTCCTTAATTTCTCTCATGCAACTCTCAACACCACAAAGTTTTGCATGCAATTTCAAGGCCCCTCTTCTTCTTTCCTTGAAAAACCTGCCTTCTTCAAGCCGTCATCCTTTTTGACATCTCTTCACCATAAAGACACCTCAAGTTCACGACCTCGATTTGTCTCTATCTTTATTTGCCTCCTTTTGAATTTGAAATATTGCATTGCTGTACATTGTCATTACTCAGAAAGCGTGGAAATTAGGTTGCTTTCCACGTTGGTATTGCCATTGCATTTTCTCATCCCAAGATGCTTGTCAAATATCCCATTTCGTTCATCAAAACATTGCTCATTGACAAGTCTTCATGTGAAAGTGACGTGGATACTGTTGATTCGGGAAAAGTTTGAAATTTTTTGATGTGAAGCTTCTCAGTAAGCCGCTCAAGATGTTGAACTTCGATCAATTCGCCTTCGTTGTTGTTTGGTCGAGGTTCCTAGTGTGGTCGATATTTCTTTGCATGTAGGGATCAAAAGGGCTTCTACATGATAGCTGCTATCGGGGAAGAACAGTATAAGTGTTTGTTACATGTTGGAGCTATCAATTTGATTCGACCAATAAATGGTTGAATTCTCCTCGGCGTTTGATGAAAATATTGGAATCAAGGTATACAAGATCCGTGAGACATTCTTCCGTATCTTGCGCTGCGAAAAGATCCCTTATGTTATCAAAACTCGCTGCAAAAAAGTTTGCTTGATACTTCGCTATATACTTCAATATTTCCTTTTTTGATCAACATTCAGACTTCTCCATTTGACTTTCGGATATTTCCTCTCCATTTTTCTGACTAGAAGCCATTTAGATCCCCCTGGTTTCCTTCTATCTGAATCCCAAGCAATCACTCTGGGTGCCGGAACTCCTTATTATCCAACGCCATTATTGACACTTCACAGAATAATTAGTGTCTCTCCTGTAAAGGATATCTTCCATTCTTATTGACTGATAGATGTTATTGAATGGAAGATGAGTATCTTTTATACCTTTCTAAATGATGTCCTTAACTCAAAGGATACAATCAAAGGTATATTCGGCCGTGAACCCAACTAATCGAATACAGGCGCATGTATTCGTTTCATTGTAGGCTCAAGTGATTAGCAGGGCATTCCCAAAAGTATTGAGTATCTGGAATAGACAGAGAGAGTCATACTATCTGAGGGAGAGCTTGGAAGTGGGAGTGGCATTGAGCGTGACAGTGGTGTTGACGAACCTCACACCTTTTGGGAAATCGGGGAACTGGGTCCAACTTCTGCTGGATAGAAATGTTCTTGGCTTATAATCTTTGTGGGAAGAGCTCGATAATGGTATATGCCCGATTGATATGCGGTATTTGGGAAAAGGTAGTTCCATCATACAATAGGAGAGGAAGAGACACACTATTATATCTTGTAGAACTGCTCAGTCTTTATCGTACAGGCCAGGTGAGTCGATATTCTAGGTAGCAATTATATTAGATGCGCGCGCTACGAGTCCGAGGCTATGTAGTTCACAAGCTTTAGCGTTGTTTGGATCCCAATTATGCAAATATATGCATAAGCACATCTGAAGTGTCCTGTTCAAATATGTAATCTAGAATTGACGGTCGAATGCGGGTTGGGACTGAGGTGTCGGTTGGAAATTTCAGTCACTTTCATGTTTGACAGTTTTCACAATTTATCTTTGTTCTCGAGCACAGAAAGTTTTGAAAGATACTGTAATATGATATTCGAGAGACTCGCGCGATATACTTAATGATAAATGACAGGATGAAACTAGATTTCAACATTATTCTACAGAAATGTCTGGGCTATCCATTTCTACCCTAATTACAAACGCAGCCGACGGAATAATACCCCCTGAAACAAAAGATCGCACATACCAATTCAGGAGCACAATTCAATTAACTGCCGATCCAGCAGCGGAAGCAAAGCTCTTTTCGACCAAAATCCTCTCCTCAGGATACTTAGAATATTTTTGAGATTCCAAATCCCTTGCCCCTCCTGTAACAACCGAAGTTGGTCCATCCTCATTCCAAGGCACTTTCTCAGAATGTGGGGTTGGTAGGTTGTTGGATTGGGAATCAGATGAATGTTTTCGGAATAAGGAACTATTTTTGCTGCGGATTGAGAATATGGAACGAACGCTACCAATCATGCTGTCGAGGTTGCGGCCACCGCGTAGAAGAGGGGCGAGCGTAGGAAGACAGGCGGTTATAGTTGAGGCGTAGGCTTCAATATGTGCCCAGAGATAGACTTCTTCGTCGAGTTCTAGATACTGATGTTAGCTTGTCGTCATGATAAATGGAAGGTCTGACAGAGGAAAAGAGGTGACACTTACTGAGATCAGGTGTGCTTGTTCCGAACAGCTTTTGCGAGTAGTAAAGTCTGATGCAAGATGAGATGAGGCAGCTATTATTGTTTAGTGTTTGTAACTAGCGGGTTTTTAGTTGGAACCATAGGGAATTCTTACAAGCCACCCAGAAGGAAGACGCCAGAAACGTAAAATTTCTTGTCCGTTGCCATGTGCAGTCCCTTGATAACTGGAAAAGGAAGACTCAAGACTGCCAGATCTAAAAAGATATCCACAGCAGCACAAGCGATGACAAGATTTGGGACGTCGAGAACGAATTGGGTGCCGATTAGCTCTGGTGGCGTGTTCCAATAAGATGCAACAGGGTGAGCCGAGAAGAGGAAAAGCTAGGGGAAAGTTGTCAGTATGCTTATTGCTCCCTATGAGTCATGAATACCTACGAAGAATGACAAGATCATATACAGCGAGATCATACCCAATACGGTATTTGCACACGCATTGAAAGTTCGACTGGTAAAGATTCGTTTGTAGAATACTACCACCGATACCTTGATCAATCCATACACAAAATGACAGATCAGGGTATCAGCGAACTGAATCTCGAAAAACCGCTCAATATTCGGGAAACTCAATGTCGACAGATGAACTCCCCGAAGTCCAGTCGCCGCTGCATATATACATTCAACGCAGAGCGCAATTGAGCATACCTTATCAGGGGGAAAAAGTGTCAGTCAGATATCTGGTTGGTGTTGGATCATTTGGATGAACATACTAAGCAAAATAGAATCAACCAATCGTCCGCTTGTAAGGCCAGCTTACTTCTCTTCCTCGCGTAGAATCTCAAGGACACAATGATAGTTGCGAAGACTGCGAGAATAACATTTGCGACGACGCCGCCGACAGCGACTTCTGGGATGGACATGATTTCACAGACGTAAAATTCAAGTGCCTCTGCGTTTTTTTCGTTGAAAGTATCACGAATTAGATTTGAGTTATGCTTCAGAATGTAAGACACCTATGGACTCGAGTGTGGGGGAGTTTTCACATATATGACTAGTAAGGCGTCGATGAACTTTGTACTACATCATGACTGGTATTCGCCGTTAATTTCGAAGCACGGCTAGGTACATGCAGAATCTTGAGGGAGATAGAGGTGGAAACGGCTGAGCTGAAAGGTTCTTCCAGAAATCCAAGCAGGGAGTTTACTTTCCATTACATGACGCTTTGCTGGACTCAAGAATTGAGGCGCTGTCATATTCAAACAGACAGGGTATAAATGAAGTTCTAGTTCTGTAGCCAAGCCTTTTGTGTAACTCCAACTATACAGCCATGCTGTTGCTGGCCATAGACTTAGGTAGTTTATTTTCGGATTGTGCATTTTCAGTTTCGTCATATGCAATGGGTTCATACTTCATGATCCTTTATCTATGTTTTCTCATTTTATCTTCCCGCATCTTTCTATCTCCCCTCAAGCTTTCATCTGCTCCTCAAGGACTCTCTCATATCCATCCAATCGTATGCAATTTTCCGTCTCGCGTGGAACCATAAGCACATGTATGCCAATTCTCGCGAACCAATCATTTATTCTTCCTATCTCTCTCCAATAAATGTTCGCGTGAGCCGTCAATATCATCCCGTCTTATATTCTCAAATGCCGTGCAACATTGCAACCCTACCAATACTCCTGAGTCGCTAACTTTAAACTTTATCTGTACGACAGACAGCACATGTTTCCCCTCATCCGTGCCTCGTTTATTTGAGGCCTGATTCTGGCTTTTCATGTCTGGTAAAATGAGAGTCATACGACTTGTGCAGAAAGATGAGGCAGATAAGGTCATTCAGAAAGCCGGCAATAATGATATATGCGATCAGTAAATTGGGAGCTCTAGCGGTTAAAGGTGCTTATGGGATGTTACTTCCGGACGGGCTGGAACGGGATTATGGGACCCTTCTTTCTTCGGGGATTTCAGAAGGTTCCGTAGATATTAATCCCCGATGTATGGCTCACCATTTATGTAGCCGTCCATAAGAATTTGGCGTAAGCCTCTTTGCTTCATTGCTGAGAAATATTGATTATGGCAGTAAACGAGGGGAATCTTAGGTGTTGGGTTTTGCTACCGAGATATACGGAGATTATACATGTTTGAAGAGAAACACCCAAGGATCTGATAGCATTCGATTATTATATACTGGTAAGGTTCGGGTTACACGTGTATAACCATCCAACAGACCAAGACGATAAATTTGATCGGTGTGAATATCTACCTCGTGCTTGAAACCGTGGTGCAAAGTTTTTGCGCATAAGATATGTCGCAAATTAGACGAGGTATGATAATGTAACTAACTTACTCTTAGCATGATTAGGCTGCTAATATCACCAACGCCGTCTCCGAATTCCTGCATATTCCGTGCCGCTCTTCAACATTAGGGCCATAGGTTGGCACCTGAGAACTCCAGTAAGAAGTATATGAACATATTTAGTCTTTCTGTACCTTAAAACTGTTTCTAAAGCATTTACAACCTCCTATGGTAAATATTAGTCAGATTGCACTCAAATTCATTCGCATTTCTTGAAGCCATGTGGTTTCCACTACTCACGAGGAACCCACTCTATACCAAACTCTCTACCAGTCTTGACGCAGAGAAAAAAGATCATGAGAACACTGAAAAGGTAGAGAGAAAGAGAAGATGGAATGTCCTGTTATTTCTCGCAATTTCAATTACGTCGGGTACTTTAGGATTTGTCCTTGCCAGAGCCGTGGAAAAACAATCGATCGTTTCTGTCCCTGCAGGATCTAAGTGTATATCACCTCTATTTTACTCTTTTAGTGGCGTAAAGCTGATATCGCCTTCGTAGTTACAAAGAAACTGACGACCTTCTCCTACAATCGTGATTTCTCGTACCCTCCATCAAACACCACAGATACCGCTTGGAATGGACTGTTTCCAGGTAAAGGAAGCGGAGGATTTTTTAATCATCCCTATGCAGTAGGAGAAAGAGCCACGCTGAGTGTGTTGCATCAGCTGCATTGTTTGGTAGGAAATATACATACCCCTTTCTCTTAACCATACTCCAGTTATTCCTTGTCTTGTCATCTGGCAATTACCTTTATAACTCTGGATGCTGTTTGACCCCTTTATGGGCCTATCGGCTCGGATAATTGATGGGGAGAATAGGATGGAATACGCCACATATATTACCTCAATAATGATGCCGCAACAGCAGGGACACTACTTGTTGAGGAAGAGCTAGAGCCTCATATGAAGAGGAGCCACATGAGGCATTGTATTGATTCTTTGAGGCAGTCATTGATGTGCTGTGGAGATACAAGTATAGAGAAGGTTGATTCTGAATTAAAAGTAAGCCCATAATCGCATCTTGCTGCTGCACATTCTTGTTTTAAAATTTAGAGTGATTGGGCTCGGGAGTTTAAGATAGGGACAATTTTTACATAGGTGTTTAATCAAATTTGCTAATATGGGAAGTAAATCAGGGCGTGACGGGCTGGGGAACTGAGCATATGTGTACGAACTGGGAGGAATTGCAGGAGTGGGTTGAGGAGAGACTGAGACTAGATCACGAGGGAACAGTAGCGGAAACGGGAAAGGTCAAAATATGAGTTGGCATGAAATTGACTTGCTGGTTACCGAGAAGTTGAATACGCTTGTGCATTTATTCTTAGTATAGGGAAAAAAAACAGTGACATAGTTTTAGCCGAAAAGTTGGATTAAGAATCGGGTTAGAGATCCATCATGTGATGCTGAACAATAGTATCCAGGTATTAATTGAAGGTCTGAGATGTGCGATTGAAGCCTTGGCTCCTTTGTGACTCCAGATGAATTATTAACAAAAAGATTTTCAGATGGTGGTGTGATAAGTGTTGGAATCCCATTCAAAATTTCGTCAACCGATCAGACTTGTAGCACAAAAACGTAGATGAACCCTATGTTCCATTAAAATCGTTGTACCTTACATCTTACATCACTTCTCCAAGTTAACCTTACAACGGTGCCGAACTCCATCCCGATCATGCATCTGGTTTCAACCTAGGATTAACGAGCGCAGCCATTTCTTCTTCCCCCACAACACGATCGGCGAGAGATTCCATCAATGCGTTCCAGTCAACGCAACGATGTTCTGTCGCTTTGACATGTGGTTGTGGTTTTGATAATTTGTCCCATCCGAAAGTGATCAACGTTGTGTCTCCCTGGCACATTACTGCGTTGCGTAGAACATCGAAGCAGTGATCTGATGGCCATGTCAACACTGCTATATTAAAGAGGAAAGAGAAAAGGAACCGTAGAAGAGCAACTACCTGCATGGATATCCCAGTGCTCTATTGTTGGATCTGTGATATTGGGATAATAATAATCTCTATAATTCCAACGTCGTAGCATTTTCTATCTTTTTGTTAGTTACTTGTCGAACTTCGTTATGAAAAGAGAACTTGCTATGCAATGAAGCTGATGATGAGCTCCAATCCATGCCATGTGTCCACCACCTTCCGGTAGCGATATTGATTTTTGATTGCTTTTTTCTAATTCCTCTGTTGTGACTCGTATGTTCATGTTTCTCAATAGATCATGCCATGCTTGGTCTACTGAATCGCTTGGTGGTCCAGCGTAGGGTGATAATGGAAGATCTAGAGGGGTAACGGGCAAATACTGAATCTTCAAGCCCGGTATTGCTAAGGATATCATGTGTGTCAGAAACTCGTTGTGATAGGGAGATGATGAAGCATACGATGGACTGACGTCGATATATCCACGGCCAATCGACTTAAGGAGAGGATGAAAATGATAGTGTACGCAATGATGATTGAAACATGTAATGGGATAACTCGCCAATGTATGCTTGAGTTGTTGGGCTTTTGTCTAAGAACTTCAATTTCTGATCTCTCTTCATCAGACAAAAATGATTTACTTTCAGACGACATTTTGTTGAGGCAACATTTGTTAGACCTTGGTTTTAATTCAGACAGGTTAATTGCGCGAATCCCTTTAATGTTGAGCCAAGCTATATCGGCGAGTCAAAACCGTCGTCATCAGGAGAACGCATTGAATTCGGGACGGTTACCTAAAGTGAATCGTATGATTGTCTTGGTAGACCTCAATGCTCTCCTACACAGCCAAGAAGCCTATCTGAGAATTCCAAACCCGATGACATCCCCGCAATTGATTGGGGAAATATTAATATTGAAAGATCCTCGTCTAATTGAGGATCAACGCACAAGCAGCTGAAAGCGATGGTGTCCAATAAAACGAACATACCGAGCACACATTAGGTTAACAAATAAAGGCAAAGCCATAGAATTTTGAAAAACTAAATGTCCGGCACTTGTGCAACCAAATCTTGAATAAAGATGTTGGGGAAACCGATAAGGCTTTTTCCCAAAAGGGGGAAGATTCTACCGACTAGAAATCAACCTTGATCAATCAATATATATTGACACCCTCATGGAGCATATGATGAGAAAATAGTACTCGGTACTTATGCATGTGGAAGGCGAAGCTTTCTACCTCTTGGCATCATCCAATATCTGATAACTTTCGGACGAACTGAGTCCAATATGACTATAATGACCAACATTTGGAGTACAAAATGATCGACTAGACCCACCGCATATTCTCGAAGACATCAACAACGCTCCAAACTCAACAAACAGGAATAAAAACAGAGCAAAATGCACGTCACTCTTTACCAAATCATAGTTGTAGGCTTTGGGTTCATGGCTATTGCTGCCCCTCTCAGCCATTTAGGTAAGTCGTACAGAGCACCTATCTGATATTTTGCCCGGCTAACATCAATGGTTGAAGATTCTTCCGCCATTCGAGCCACAGGTTAGTGAAAAAGACTTTTCAGCCACGAGGTACAACTGTGCTAAAGGCCTGTATAGATGGCGATGAATACGTTAGATGGCCTGACAACGGTGTTGATGAGAATGGTCTTCAAGTCGCAGCTTATCAGGGAACGGAAAAGGTGTAGGAGTGGGTAGATTCGAGAAATTGATTTCGTATTGGAGCGATCTCAATGGAACCGGGCAATAAGAATAATTATCTAGAGGTGGTGGCTTGTACTTCTATAATTGTTTTTATGTTATGAGGGATGAGAACGCGAGATTGAGATTTCATGCACGTTGAGCTTTTCGGCAATTTGCGCCCAGGGCTTTTGCTTATGTAGGCGAATGTAACCAATCACTTCTCGGAAAATTTCATGCATTACCATGCCTTGTGAATTAAATAGCGTGGCCAATTGGATTGAATGCTTTGTCAAGCCCCCTTTACTTCGGTAGCCAATGAACGATATATTGAAGTTTGCCGGATATTTTGTCAAATATCTACCCGTTTCCGTTTGTCAAACCCGTAAAGTTGTGGTCATACACACAGAAACGGCTTCTGCATACAACATCCTCGATCATATTCAATAAAAGTATAGATTATGAGCCATGCCGTCTCTATTGATTGATATTCTATGGCTGATTGTCTTCATCGTCTGTTATCAGTTCATCACTATATGGAGGCTCAGAAAACGAACACCTGCAGGATGTCAACCCCCTTCAGAGATACGCCGTGTTAAACCTCTATTTGGCTTGGATCTATTTAGAGAATCTTGGAAGATGAGAAACCAGCACAAGATATTAGAAACAAACGCAAAGCATCATGAGATGTATGGCAAGACATTCCAGGCTCTTCGTTTTGGTCGAACCACCATTTACACCGCTGATCCAGACAATCTCAAAGCCATTTATGGTACATGCTGGAAAGATTGGGGTACAGGAAGAGCTAATGCCATGGAACCTTTTTGTGGTCCAGGATTTGTGACGAGAGATGGAGAGGAATGGCGAACTTATCGAATTTTGTTTGCTTCAACTTTGAACGAAGCCAACGCCGTCAATCTGAATCATCTGAGCAAAGCTTACAAGCGGTACATACAAGAACTCCCATCGAATGGGGAAACTGTGGATCTGGCCCCAGTTTTCAACGAATTAGTAGGTTGCGGACCAAGTTCAAGCTATATATGAATTAACCTGCGGTAGTTTCTAGATCTATCACTTCAATTTTTGTTCGGGAAGGGCCTTGCAAACTTGTATTCAGGAGATTCACCAGTGAATATGCATAATTTTGAAGATGCATTCGATACCGCACAAGGGTGGATGGGCGTTCGATTGGCATTTGGCAGATTTGGTAACGGCGTCTCATTGTTCAGCCAGAGATGGAAAGAATCATGCAAGATAGTACACTCTCTTGTGGACTACCATATAAACAAATCATTCGAGAATCCGAATTTTTCGAAGTCTGACAGTTCAGTTCCTAGTCTTCTTGGAAACTTAAGAATGAGAGGAAAAAGCCCGGTCGAGATTCGCTCACAAATCATTCAAGGTATGCTAGTAACGCAAGATACGACAGGTATCGTACTGAGTAACACTCTTTTCCTTTTGTCAAGAGCTCCAGAAGTTTGGTCACGACTTAGAGAGGAAGTTGCTGGCATCGGCTCAGTTGAAGACTGGAGGGCACCGGATCTCAAGAATTTGAGACTTCTACATAATTGTATCAAAGAATGTATGTTCCCTTCGTCTTAACCACGTACCGGTTTTTATCACTTACAAATAAAGCTCTCCGCATTCATCCTCTGTTTCATGCAAACAGTCGCGTAGCTACTACCGATACGACTCTCCCAACAGGTGGTGGCCCCGATGGTACAGCGCCAATATTCATCCCAACTGGCACAAGGGTCAGCACAAACTTCTATACACTTCATAGAAATAAATCAGTGTTTGGAGAAGACATTGATTCATTCAACCCAGACCGATGGAACTACATCTGCCCAAGTAGTTGGGAGTTCATGCCATTCAGTCACGGTCCGCGTAGCTGTGCTGGTCGACACAAAGCCTTAGGGGAGGCTTCATATATCATTGCTAGAATGGCAGTGCAATTTGAGAGGATAGAAAGTCGTGATATCAGGCCTTGGACCGAAGATATAAAATTAGTGGTGAAGAATGGAAATGGTTGTCAGGTAGCGGTGTACCCCGGATAATGGGAAATCCTTTCCCATCTGCAAAGTCCCCTCAGCACCAATTTTCTGATTATAATTCATCCAATTCGATGTGCATCATTATACAAATCCTGAATGAGAATCAGCCGCATAACAAGGAAATTTATCGGGTAGTTTCTTGTTAGTGCATGTGTTAAATTAACGGAGGTTCCAAAAGACTGAACAAAAGTTCCCCTTTAATTTTTGTGCAGTACACAGATGTTCTCTACTAGCTCCATTCCATTTGAGTATATCGTGGAGATTTGTTATAAACTATCCAAAATAGTTGCGATTGCTGACTATCTTGGCAAGCGCCTTCGCCTAGCTTTGTCGGGTTACCGATCTACTTGCCACAATCTCAACGCTCTCAGGCTAGGCTTCATGTAGGGCTCAGCGGTCATTGGAAATAATTTCAGCCTATAGATAATGTAGAGGTATAGTAGAAATCTTGTTTTGAAAGGGATTTGACAGAAATTTCAAATTTCACAACAGCCCCATTTTCTAAACCAAATCCACAAAGTCTCTCCACCCTCTAATCCATTCCCACCTTCCAGGCAATCCCCAAGATCTCTTCTCACTACTAGTCATGCTACTATAACTCTGGCTCTTGCTACTACTGAAACTCTCACTGGTACTTTCCGAGGAAGTAGAACTCCCGGCCCCATCAGAATTACCCGTTTCTCCTCCAGTCCCAGTGACAGCCACGCATTGGTCAGCATTAACCCTGATACCTTTCGTCAACAAAGCTGTTCCTGCAGCCGTTAACTCATCTCGACTCTGAGCTGAAGGTACCTGTCCCACATATGCATTGAAATTGTAGTTTCCACATCCGCAAATCTTTGTAACATTACGGGGACTCGTGTCTTGCAAGACTTTCTTACCACCTCTCCAGAGTCCAAAGGTTTGACTTCCAGCTCCCATTGGGACTGTAAATGCATTTATACCTTGTGCGCCGTTGAATTGGAATGCACCACCTCCAGAAACTACAGTCACATTTCCAGGAGAGGTTAGGAAGGCAGTCACGAATATGGAATCAGTTTCGGTTTCCCAACCGTCGGGTTTGCCGTGGAAATAATCGCCGGATGAGTTGGATGCGTCGAGCATGGTTGTATCGGTGGAGTCACAGTTGAGAGAGAGGGGGTTAGGTCGGTACCAGTAGATTATGGCGTCTTTAGTTATATATTTCGAGGAGTCGGAGGCACCTGCGTGGAATGCGTGGATAAAGGGAGTGGCGAGAGTGAGCCATCCTCCGTGGGGCCTGTTTTTATTAGCATTGAGCTTTAAAACGAGAAGATTGGGTTATTATAGCAAAAGGGATGATGTTACATATCATTTGTCCATTTTGAATTCCCATCATCAGTGTGCGGAGATGACAATGGACCCACATAATGACTTTCGCCTATCAATAAATTAGCATGCAATCCTCATGAAGACTCCCGGAGTGATCGAACTCACCATAATCATTCCAACTAACAATTTCCACAAATCTAGCCCCTAAGCCTAACAAGTCATGCCATCTTTGCACCCACTGGCCTTCGGCAGGAAATACCCAGTTCTTACTATACGCTACCTCGGCGCCATAATGCGTTGAAAACCATGGACTAGCAGGCGCTATATAATCCTTCCCCTTCAATGCATTCATATAAGCAACATCTCCATCGCGAACTGTGAAATTTGCTGAAGAGGAAGGTGCTTTGTTGGCTCCATTATTTGGCCATCCCATCCAATTAAACGCAGCATCTACTTCTGCAAATTTGGATGAGCCAGGACTAAAGTTTGGGGCAAAATAGATTGGTACCCCGGCTTTTGCTCGCACGTCTGATACATTAAGCGCATCGCCTATGAAGGTCGATACAAAAACTTTGTTATCAACCGTCAATTGAGCAGAACTATTTGCATATTTTGCGATCTTGGCGCCGACAGCAGCAGATGAAGCAGTCGCGTCCCAGGAATTGAAGTCGAAGGAAATGAAAACTTTCATCTGGTTGGCGGCTGCAGATGCATATGCATAGTCGAGCTGAGTGTCGGTAAAATCGTCGGTGCCGATATTGAGAGCAAAGGCATCGATGCCGGCACTTTGGGCTAGAACCATGTCGGCATCATAGTCGGAAGAGCTGGCGCGGTTACCTACTATGCCAATCTTTGATCGTCAAATATGGTTTATCAATAGAAGGGGGGACGAAATACCATAAAGTGTGCAAAAACATAGCGGCTGGGGGACACATTATTGCCTCCATTTTTGGATGAGGGATCAGCGGTAATAAGCTGGATAGTATTGAGTAGTGTTAGAAGCCATGGAATGGTCTTTAGGAAGAAACTATTCGCCTGCATGGTGTGGTTCATTAATAGGGCTCATATATCAGAATCTAGAGTCTCGAATTGTATATGGAGTAACCAGCAGGTTTACATCCAGATGTCCACAGGTAAAGATATTTCATAGTGGCGTGGTATGAAAGAGTGGAAGTATCAACAAAGAATTATAAAACTTTCATCAGTATTCGATATCTCTTTGAATTGAGAACACTGCAAATTATGACAGGAATGTGAGTCCTTTGTCTCATATATTGAGCGACATTTGGGGGAAGCTATCATGGGGGAAAAGAATGAAATTACGACAACGATGGTTATATATATACAACAGCTTCAAATACCCAAAAGAATCGAGTTCTTTGAGTATTTAAACACTCATAAATAAGTACCAGCAAGATAAAGCACAGCGCAGCCATGTGGTGAAATATTGACTTGCCCACTGGGGTTTACATTTGAGAGATTAATCACCAAAAAGTGATTTTTTAATAGTTGAAGTACGGAGCCACTGTAGTCAGCAAGCTCACAGCAAAAGGCAATTATATGTCTCTCAAAAATTTCCTTGTTGAGGCCATCAACGATGTTAAGAAATTCAGAAGTTTTGCTATCGCAAATGAGCCCCCACCCTTGTTCTAAAGACACTCATACTAGAATGACAATTCCATTGATACCTAATGATCAACTATCGAATATCAAGATCACATCTGAGCTACTTGATCTTCTGGAGAGTGGATTTATAGGGCTATTACACAATCCGTAACGTGACTAAAAGGAATAGGGGTAAATTCGCAACCGTCAAGCTCAGAAAAGGGATGCTAATCCTACGACCACAAAGCTCGGATGAAAAGTACCTGGCTATAAATGCAATACCACATCCAAACCCACCTTTTTGTCCCATTCCACTTGATGTCGGCACGATCCGCCCCTGAACGAGATCTGACCGCAATATCCTCATCATATAATGCAGCGCACGAAACAATACTTTAAGTTCGCGTCTAAACATCGCGACCCATGCGATGCGGGACAGTTCCCCTGTACTCGCAACACGTAAAACCCAAAGTAAAATTTCGCACGTGAATTACCGAAGAGATACCCCTATACTGTAACAACACTTCATGGGATATAAAACCTCCGAACCGCACTATTAAAGAATCCGATATTTCTCGATCGCGCGCTTCAATCACAGTGCCAAAGTAGATTTCACCATTCTGAAGTAGGATTGATATCGATTAGTATTTACCCTACGCACAATCGAATCCAAATCATTGGCCCCGCCAAACCAAAACAATCATACCCACCGCACTCACTATCCCACGCCAAAACTAAAATATGGATGAGATCCAACCCCTCATAACCTCCATTCCCTTGAAACTCTCAGAAATAAACGAAATCCTGATAAAAGGGCCCGCGATATCGTATTTCAACGCTTTAACCCTGGGACGGAAGAGCAGCGATGTGTGTTCGACGATAAGTAAAGCTGTTGCGATATATGAGGTAACGTGAACTCCCCTTCGTTTCTTTCCTTCACAATCTTCACAGCCTACAACTTCCAGGGACCCCACTGCAGGATCCACCGCCAAATCATCGCCCAATCAATTGATCAACTAGCCAACTAACCCACAAACTAAACAAGCAGAAAGGTTTTACCCCAACCGAGTCAGAAGCAGAGATCCTGCTCGAAGCAATGACCAAGATAGTTGAGTTGACCGAGAGTCAACTTTCTCTATTGGTGGATACTAAACCGGTATTTGATAAGTTATGGGTAGCTGGTAAGTGACGAGTTTTCAAGCCTGGAACATAACATTACGAGTCGCAAGTATTTGCTTTCTCGCCGTGTTCATCTTTCCACTACCGTGCCTGCTTATAAGTCATATCGCCTCAAGACGTGGAAATGTAACTAAAAGTCTTGGCTCAGGGTTAGTAAAGAAAGACGCCGCGAGTTTGGGGATCGCGAGTGCAAAACTATCAGAGATCATGATCAAAGTATCTCCGGAACAGATGAAGGGTCAAGGTCAGGCATTAGAAGATAGAAGAAAGGCTGCGTTCGGTAGAGTTTTGGCTGCATATGGAAACGAGGAAGTTGTGGAAGGAAAGGAGGGCGAAGGTGTTCTGTGAAATAGAATTGGTTGAAATGCAGAATATAGAATATTGTTTCTAACTTTAATTTTCTATGTGATTGAGTCCATATAGTTTAGACAATATATAGATTCATATATCAACCTTCTCAAATATAAATTCGAAATCTTTCTCATCGCATTTCACTTGAAACTCTTCCTTGATTCCTGGCCCACACGCCGCAGATCCAACACCAGCAGCTTCGGCATCTAGCCTCCATAGAACATTCTTTTCTTTTACCAAGTCTCTTGGATGTCTGGCATTTTGCAATGTAGCTGGTAAATACCTAGTAGCAGCCCATTGGAACGTCTTTGGATTCCCAGATGAACTGGCCCTGACTCCTACTCCAGAAGAATCGGTCATTTTTACCCACCTGGTACTCATCCGGTTTCCATTTTCCTGAGGAACATCATATGGAGTGTGTAGCTGATCGACAGTAGCCGAGTATATACCAAGCTTCTGCGACGAGCATTTATCAGCATATGATTCTCCTGGTCCAATACCGAACCATTCGGCATTGTCGAGATCATCGCGGAGTTTGACATCTAAGCCGACTCTAGGTAGGTTACTAGGCATTGAACCAGTAGGCTTGAGGTGCACCTTGATTTTCAGCGAACCTGTAGATAATATTTGATACCTTGTTGTAGCTTTCAAAACCCCAGTTTAAGATCGGAGGTGAAATAAATGTTTTGGCAGTAAAGACAACTTGATCTTCGCAGATCTCCACGTCCAAAGACCGAAGCTGCGATGTCATAGCATCCAGACCAAATCGCTTATAGTAGGGGGAGTTATAAGGAACATCATTGTCCGTTGGTGCACGCCAGAAACCGGGTGTTATAGAGGATATTGGTATTTCGTTTGACTTTAAAGTAGCAGAACTGGTAAAGTTCCATTGGGAAAAATTACCACGAATTGCATCGAAAATCAACGAGAAATTTGAGCCTGTAACCCTGTACTCCGTTTTGGATGAGGAAACATTAAGACTTGACGCTTTGTTAGAGATAATATGGGAAATCAAATCTTTACTTGGGCTTGAGAGCTGCTGTTGCATCCACGCAAGCTCATGGCCGGCATCAGCCCAAGCCGTCGGGAACTTTTGTTGAAAAATGATAGTAATCCATTGCTCTTCCATCTTTCCTTTTTCAGAGAGAGAAGATGGCAATGGTATCGAAGATGATTCTCCTGGAAGAATATCCGGAAGTACCAAACCTCCAGATTTCAATATTTTCCGACTTCAAAAAGTTAGCAAATGCAAGTTTCTTAGTTTGCAGATAATAACTTGCCTGTTTCCAAACGATTCAATCTTGTAAGAAGCGATGACATGATCAAGTCCTATAAAATCATAACCATTGACGATTATTATTTTATCGCCTTCAAGCCAAGCACGAATTGGTGAAATGACTTTCTTAAGCTCTGTCAAGCCAGGTGTAGGTGTGTGGTCACTATAGCACAAGCCATCCATGACAAATGTATCATCATTTGGAACATCACCAAAATCACCACCATATGCGTAACATCCTTCTTTTCCTGGTTCTGTTTTCCACAGTCCGTGATTTGCCCACTCCCAAATCCAACCACCTTGAAGTCTTTCATACTTACGAAAAGCTGCCTGATAATCTTCTAAGCCTCCTGGCCCATTTCCCATGGCATGGGCATATTCGCAAAGTACAATAGGCTTATCAAAGGAACCATTAGAGAAGCCAGTAGTCTCTGCATGCTTGATAAGCACATCAACTGGTGGGTACATGTACGAGAACATGTCCGCAGATACCGCTTCAGCATCACCCTCATAATGAATCAACCGACTAGGGTCAACTGCTTTTGCATATTCGTACATTGACTTGTGATTCTGGCCATAAAATGCTTCGTTGCCGAGTGACCACAAGATAATTGAGGGATGGTTTTTATCTCGATGCACAAGCTGTGTCATTCGGTCGATATATGCATCACGCCAAGTCTCATTATCTGAAGTAAACTTTGCGGCTTGCGGGAACGTCAATTTCTTGCGTTCTTCGTAAGGTATTGATTCTGGAATATCGGCTGGGTATGCAATGGCATCATAGAATCCATGACACTCCAAATCCGCCTCATCCATTACCCACAGCCCAAGCTCATCACAGAGGTCATATATTCCCGGATGTGATGGATAATGGGAACAGCGGAGAGCGTTGATATTATGCTGTTTCATTAATAGCAAATCTTCTTTGATGAAAGATAATGGTACTGCACGTCCAAAATGTGGATGATGATCATGACGATTGGCGCCGTTAAAGAGAATCGCCTTTCCATTCACTGTGATAAGACCATTCTTGAGCTCTACGGAACGAAAACCAACATTTTGGTAGATTGTATGAGTAGTCTGGTTATTGATATGGATGGAGATTTCAAGCTGGTATAAGTATGGCGTCTCGGCAGTCCATTTCTTAGGTCTTGATACCGACAAACTCAATGAAAGTTTCTTAGATTCCGATTCAAAAGATTTGGAACCGTGTGATATGACCTCATTATCGTTGGAAATATCGCGAAGTGTGAGCTTAACTTCGCCAGAAGATGGCACAAATAAGTCCAGAGCCACTTCTAAAGTAGCATCATTATAACTTTGGTCGAGCTTTGGAGTGATGAAATAATCATCTATTCGCCCGGCCGTAGGAAATGATAAAATATTCACATCTCTAAATATGCCTAGCATGATAATCTGTTAGTCCATGTTTGACAACACAACCCCATTTCATCTCTCAAAAAGAAAGAACCATACCAGATAACCACCATTGATCTTGGTCCTCAATATATGAGCCATCGCACCATTGGTATACGCGAACCCATACCTCATTTGCACCTTCGCGGTTGACAAATGGCGAAATATCAAACTCCGCAGCATTTCTAGATCCTTGAGAATACCCAACAAATTTACCATTCACCCAGACATGAAAAGAACTGTCTACACCATCAAATCTCAATCTTAATTGCGCAGATTTATCCCACGATGTTGGGATATGGAACAATCTTCGATAAGTCCCAGTGGGATTTTCAGTTGGGACGTGGGGAGGGCAAACGGGGAAAGGAAAGATTGTATTTGTGTACTGAGGTCGTCCATGGCCTTGGAGTTGCCAATGCCCTGGAACAGTTATATTTCCCCATTCTATTTCATCTTCTGGAAGAAATTCCATCTGTGTGTTTGCGATAGCTGACCCATTGACATATCCCTCCGAATTCGAGGTGGGCTTGTTTGATTGAGGGGGAAGTGGTGCATGTTTCGGTGTTGGGGCATAATGGAAGTCCCATGTACCATTCAACAGGAGGGAGGAAGGAGGAATGTAGTACGATCTCGTTGGGAGTCGATTTCGTTGAAAGATCTTCTCATTGCAGATATCTGAATCAGAAGCCATGATGACGGTTGTACTTCAACCGTGAACAACGCCTGTGAGTCTTGACAACGCGATGAGCATGTATAGCAACTGAATCCAAGGAATGCTGTTGGCATATATTATACTTCGGCAGCCTCAATAAAGAAGATATCATGATTGAGTGCCCATCCTCGTCCGGGTTGAGAATTGCCTGATGCTTGCACATACTAGGAACTCATCATTTCCCAAAGAGCTTGCAAACAAAGACACAGGAATCGACAGGTGACAAGTCGCCAGACTCGGGGATATATGTTCCGAGAGTCAGTCTACAATTGAACAAGATATCATCATGTTTTTGTGAATGAAGGGTTTGGAAGTGGAATTGGCTTCGTTGCTAAGAATGAGGGGTAGTTTGAGTGAAGGCCACAATTGGGGAAACACTGGGGAAATTTTTGGCTCGGCTCCGCGTTCCCCGAGATCCCTGCTTTCTCAATAATGACAAACATGAGATCAGGAATTTGGAACATTTTTGCGCACCAACCCACTTCCATTCCGACTTCTACCTTGCATCTCATATTGTAAATGTTCATTCACATCAAAGGCTCATTGGTTGTCGGATTACCCGCCACAAATACTCTCTCGTCTTCCCCAGGATATAAATCCGGGGTACATACGAGGGCTTCAAGCCACATATATCTGGAGCCTCCCGGATATAGCCAGATATGGACTGCTGCCATTCTTAGATGTGGTGAGAGATCAAGTACAACGTGAACGCTCATCAGGAATAAGACCAATGATGGCAACTCTCTCATTTGAGAGTGACAGGCCTCGGAGTATAAAACACTCCCTCGAGCTGCTGATGAAAAGATGAAGAGATGAACAGTTTAGCCATCTAGAGACTTCTCTTATGATCACTATAACGTCATTCAACTTTCTGTGCTTCCAATTGACTTTCCATTCGAAATGACCGAAAAGGCCCTGCAAAATGTTGACTTGCGCAAAACAGAATCCGAGGGCGGCGTTGGTGAGGCAGTCCAACTTGCGCATGATGTCGAAGGGGTGAAGCCCAATCCGTTCACCTTGAGCCTGATTCGCCTTTATGGCTGTCTGATGGTGGCATATCTGTGTGGATGTTTGAATGGATTCGATGGTTCTTTGATGGGTGGTCTCAATGCCATGCAGACATACCAACGGTACTTTCATATGTAAGAATCCCAATTTGCTTGATTATATGTATGATGGATGATATCTGGTTTGGCTATAGTTTTACGGATATTAGAAGTTCTGTACCCCGATTTCTGGTTTCATACATGTAATGTCCTTCGGGAAATAGTTTCATGATAACTAATCAGGTTTGAAAGGAACTCTGCCGGATCTTCGACTGGCCTTGTATTTGCCATGTACAACATAGGTTCAATCCCTGCCGTCTTCTTTACAGGTCCTGTCAATGACCATTTTGGTAGACGGGTGGGCATGTTCACGGGTGCTGCTTTGGTAATTATAGGCACATGTGTCCAAGCTCCTTCAACAAATCGTGGCATGTTTCTAGCTGGTCGATTTATCCTTGGATTTGGTGTGAGTTTTTGCTGTGTGAGCGCTCCTTGTTATGTGAGTGAGATGGCTGTAAGTTCAATCACAAGTAAGATCATCCATCCCCTTGGCTGATGTGTCTAGCATCCCGCTTGGAGAGGCACACTCACCGGATTATACAATACTACTTGGTACGTGAACTCCTCTCCCATCAAAATCGGTGATACTAACAATACTCAGGTATATTGGATCAATTGTTGCTAGCTGGGTTGTATATGGATGCCGAACAATTGATGGCGATACTAGTTGGAGAATTCCTATCTGGTGCCAGCTGATTTCATCTGGGATCGTTGCTATCGGCGTCTGGTGGCTACCAGAATCTCCTCGATGGTTGATGGCACAAGACAATGCCGACGAAGCTATTAGAGTTTTGGCTCGATACCATGGAGAAGGTTCGAGAGATCACCCAATGGTTGCTTTACAGCTCAAAGAGATGCAACAGCAGATTGGTCTCAATGACTCTGATAAAAGGTGGTGGGATTATTCTGAGCTTGTCAAAACTCATTCTGCGCGCCGCCGGTTTATTTGTGTATTTGGAATGGCCACATTTGGTCAATTGAGCGGAAACTCCGTGACCAGTTATTACTTGCCAGAGATGTTACTCAATGCTGGAATCGTTTCTGAACAAAGACAGCTTCTGATGAACGGAATCTACTCTCCCATCTGCTTTGTTGGAGCAATCGCTGGAGCAAGATATACTGATAATTGGGGTCGCCGGCCACTTTTACTCTACTCTATCTTATTTTGCTCGGCTTGCTTTGCAATAATCACTGGGACTTCTAAGTTGGCCACTCAAAACACAAACAATGTGGCGGCGGCAAATACGGTTATTGCGTTTATTTATATATTCGGTTTTGTATTTTCGTTTGGGTGGACTGCATTACAGAGCATGTACATTGCAGAGACCCTGCCAACTTCAACCAGAGCAAAAGGTACAGCGGTTGGCAACTTTTCTTCCTCGGTTGCAAGCACAATCATTCAGTACAGTTCTGGCCCAGCATTCCAGAATATCCACTACTACTTTTACCTCGTATTTGTCTTCTGGGATTTGATTGAAGCTGCGGTTATTTATCTCTATTTCCCAGAAACCAAAGATAGAACCCTGGAGGAATTGGCAGAAGTCTTTGAGGCACCGAATCCAGTTAAAAAAAGTTTGGAAAAGAGAGATGCAACGACAGTTCTCAGAACACTCAAGGTTGATACAACGATTAAAGAAGGTGAAGTTTAAGGGGATGATACCAGTATATCTCTCGAATTGGAAATACACTTGGGAAGTTTGGAAACTGTAGTCAAGTCGGTACCTTATTAGTATACGTATAGTCTTCGTCCACTTATTAGTAGGTATTCATATGATCTTCGACCAGCTATTGGTACTCATATGATCTTCCACTACTTATTGATATCCAATGACATCCGATGACATCCAATCACATCCAACCACACCCAATCACATCCAATAAAATCTAATAATATGTCTGTAATATATATCAATACGAACCTGCCAAGAGAACTAGACTACCTACAACCGTATTCACTAAGCCTCAAAGTACTTAGACGACAAGGGCAAATTAGGCTGCCCATGTTTAATGCATGCAACGCTTAAAGTGTCCACACTCACTACCCCTTCATCACCCCTTCATCACCCCTTCATCACCCCACATCTTACAACTTTTCCTTCTCACCACAAAAGAAGATCTCCGACACAGATCTTTTGATCATGTTCCGTCAATTGCTTTCAAGATGAATGAAGAAAGAGCCGTACCAATCACTGAAATATGGATACGAGTTCTTTAAACAAAAGTGCTCGTTCTTTTGCAATTCAAAGCCTCTGCCGAATCCCCCGATTCTTAACTGCACTGCAGAATTGAGAGCAGTTGGTGTGGCGTGTGAGAGTTGTGATGTCGGCCGGAGATCCTGCCCCACGTATAAGACGGCGGGCAGCTCATGCAGTATGAACCTCGATCGATTCTTGCATGGAACATGGTTAACCAGTTACACAGTGTGATGTTTGTCGATTGAGGAAAATCAGGTGATTGTTTTCCATCTGAGGGTTGTCTATATACTGAAGATTATATCGCAGATGCGACGGGCATAATCCATGTGCCACATGTATAGCGACAGATCAGGATTGCTCTTATGGAATTGATGTCAATCCGTCAGTTACCACCCCGTCTTCAAAACATGTCTCTTTCTAACATGAAAATACTCTCAGTCGAGGCAAAAATGACTCGATCTTGGAGGGCGTCCTCCGCATTGAGAGATATCTGCAGGACATGAATGCAATGATTGTATATGATCCATAACACTTTCATGCCAGTGATAGCGAAATTCCATGGCTTACATTTGTTATAGGCTTCATCGCCTGGTTTCATAAACCACCCCGTTTCCAATGATCACAGCTCAGGTTCACCTCAAACTGTATATTCAGGGGGAGCTACGACTGCATCACCTTTACTGCCACAACAGACATCTGGACCTCGTCACTTGTCCTTTCATGATGAACAAAGTGTTCATAATGCAGTTTTATCATCGTTTCATACTTCGGCAACAGAGTCTATTCTGTCATGGCAATTGTTCGATGTTTTCCCCTCGATCAGACAAAATTACACTTCTATTTTTCACTTGGAGCAAGCAATTATGCCAATTACTGGCAAATTATCTACTTTAAATCCATATGTCGTAAGTCCAGAGTTGGATCATATCCTTGAGTCATTTCAAACAAATGTGAACTTCTGGTACCCTGTTATGTCAAATGACAAAAGGAATCAACTTCGGAAACACATTCTACTGCGGAAATTAGAACAACCAACAACGTCATCAGTATTGGCTCTATTGATGATAGCATTGGGCTGCGCAAGCCAATCAATTGTCAATATTGCTGTTCCAAGGGATTTGACGCCAGACGAGATTGATTATTACAAGGGACGAAAGCTCATGGCAGATGCATGTTTCGATGAAGTTCTGACGAAATTATACATTCCACACACTGAGATGAGTTCTAACGCTGTTCAATGCCTTTTCTACACTGCGTACGTATCTCCTCTCAGCATAGATAATAAGTATTGACCACAAATTCCAGTGCATACTTCGCATTCTCTCAACGACCACTTCAAGCATGGGAGTACATTAACGCAAGCGCAGCAAAATGTCGACTACTTTTAACCTATCACTCATCAGGCGAATCGGCCCAAGACATTGAATGCCTGAGACGGATATTCTGGTCCTGTTATATCCTTGAGAGGTGAGCGTGAAGCTACAGCGTGAAATTCTCTACTAGTCAATTGACCATCACAAGTGACTATCTAGCCGAGCTATCTGGTCTTCCTGAATCTGGTCTTGCATCAATCGAATCGACAATTCCTCTCCCAGGAAACTACAACACACACGACGCACAAGTAGACGAAGAACACTCATCACTATACTTCCTAGCTTGTATATCGATGCGTCGACTTCTGAATCGAGTGCATAACCTCTTGTATGCTAAAGAAACAGGGGCAAGTCTTGATGATGCACGATTTCCTTTTATCGTAGAGGAATTGGACCATCAACTCGAAGAGTGGCGAGATTTTCTACCCCCCGCTTTGCAATTCGTGGTAGATACACATCCTGCTCAAGGTCAACACGCCGGATTCTTGAGACAGCGATACCTGACCTGCAGAAGTGTGATTTATCGACCTTACTTGACATTGGTTCTCACAAACCACTCCCAGGACATCAACGTCGCGCAAAACGTGCTTGAGAAATGTCGGAATTGTCTCGACGCCTGTCTCCTTCACATTGTCAGTCTACGAGGATTTGCACACACGGTCATGATGGATACTTGGATCTGTTCCCTGTCGTATGCGATTCCTTCTCTTACCCGCCCCCTTACCGCTAGATCGCTGACATTCCCCCAGGATGACCGGCGCAATGCTCATTCTGTTGGCAGCTTCTCGCGTCCCCTATCTCCGGAACCTTCTGGGTCAAGACGTCACAAATATCGGATCGCATCTTCAGACATTAATCAAGCGATGGGTACAGATCCCGGGGGATATCCGCTCTCCGAGTATTGAGCAGAGTCTGAGGATGATTGGTGAAATTGATGTATTTCTACATCAGGAGGTCCACTCAAAAAAAGGTGATTAGGAAATTCAACACTTGCACCTTGATGAAAATCTCACTGCTTGGTTTCCTGCAGCACATAGATTGTGTTCTGGTGTCAATCCTCAATATCATTAGTGGGAAAGATTTCGCGGATGTCATCACTGAACAGTATAAATTTCCGCGATATTTGAACCAACCCTGCTTCAAATTCACCACTCTCGCAATTATTCTATGTACGTGAATCCATGAATACCTCTCTATAAAATTCACACAAAAGTTTCCAAGACGTCCCAGCCCCATCTCGCTTTTTATCCGCTCATAGAACTCACTCTCCACCCTCAAACATCCAACATACCAGCAACATGTCCTTGAGCTTCACCCCCTCATCCATAACCTAATCCCAGCCCTCTCACTGATACCACCGATAAACATTCCCACTCAGTGTAATGCTGGATTATGTAGCTAACCTGCCATCAACTTGTCCGTATGAGAATCTGTTCTTGGGCGTGATTGCCCGTCACTTTTGCGATAAAATAATGTGTATAATCGAAATTTCATCTTAGAACAATTCAAAAGTCGATATCGGGAAAATACCATCAATACAAATGCTCACGTGAAGCAGATTCTTTCCCCATGGCGCAGTATCAAGATGGAATGCAGCCGGGAACCCGAGATGGGTTCTGTGTTTATTATGCAATAGCGATCGAGACGGATTCTTTGGTGGAGAGTTTGTAAACATTGATTACGGTTAGAGGGGTGATGGAGAGGAATCCAAAGATTGCCGTTATTTGGGTCCAGATGAACACCTATTAGGTGCAATTGTTTCCAAGAGTAGCGCCGAAGAGATGAAGATATACGGGGCTGGATAACCGGGTGGGGAGGAGACGGTATCCGGTCTCTAGATACCTTTGTTGCGGGAACAGATCCAGATGGAAGATGATCGCGCACGAGATGGCCATGCATCAGAACTCTCATTATAGCCGCCTAGTGACCAAGTGAGACATTCCGTTGTTGGAGCTTGATAGAAGATATCGTGATTGAGTTCTGGAGAGTGGAGGGAAATATGCATGGGGTATCCTATTTGGGAGTAAATTTGTAAACTTCTGTATTTACAGAATGTTGTCGTGAAACGGGAGGAATTGTACTGATAGCGAGAGAGAACCCAAAACTAATCAATAGAAAGATTACTAGGATCTTTATCGATGGATGAACCAAAATTGAGAATGAATTGGCCGCTACCATCAAGCTCAAGACTTGTTTAACAGCAGACGGCTATGTGACTTTCATCCGAAGAATCTGGAATTTTACTATCAGAAAGTAGCTCTTGGGTAACGATTCCAGCAGTATCCGCTCCATGTTATCAATACTAAAAGAATTCATAAACAAATTTAAACGGGAATGCCCAGATTGCGGCCAATGCATCAGGGAATGCCGTCTGCGAAAATTCATAGGTCTACGAGCCTTTCCCAGTCGTAGATATGAATGCTGAAATGTTGGACTAGCGATTGGACCGAAATGCAAGGCCTAGGAGGAGTAGGTGAAGACACAACGTCTCCGACGCAGAAAGAATAGATCGAAATGTTTCCGCAGGCCAAGAGTACCAGCTATGGTGCAAAGAATCCGGCCTGAACATTAGAAGGCAAAAGGAGGCGTGGATTTTGTGCAGGGCCACGCAGATCAACACTCCAACAGTCGACCAGAAAATTACAGAGGAGCGAGCAAATTTGTGAAATGGTGGAAAGAGGATCAGAGATCATACTATCATTCCAGTATTCCAGTATTCCGTCATTCGAACAGGGTATCTAAATACCATTTGGCCAACTGAATTCTTGATCTGCAGATGGTCTCGCAAATCCAGGTACTTGAGAAGCCATCCCATATTCTTATTCTCACTCCATACAATTTGCCCCTGGCGGTGCTGGAATTGATTGCTCGGCGAGACCACCAGGACAACTTGTCAATGTTGTGTGGCATTGCGGACGACACGGTTCTTTTTCCTTATCGGCCAATCCTAATCCCATATCAGACGTTTATAGGACTGAATATACCTTCATCCACGCATTGTTGTTGAACAAGCTCATATCCTTTGGGAAATATCTCTCGATTGAACTTCTGACGTTTCCATTGTCAACCCGGACGTACTGATCAGCGGTAGGTAAGATTACGACATTGGTCGACCGGAAGGTAAGGAAGGTTACGAATTGTAAGAAATAGCGATGGAAGTTGCAACGCGAAGGAAGATGAAAAGAAGAGCCAAACAATTTCCCTAGTTGCATCCATACATATTCACCGTGGCTCCCTCGAACCCCGAGAGAGATAGATCGTGATCCATATGCATGACCTTATTTATCATCATTGCACTTCATCCGATAATAACGTGAGAGCGCGCATCATCACGAGTCATCCGATTGAGTTCTGATAATTAGCCGCTTCGCATCCAGATAAAAAGTGGATAGTTCTATGCTCCAGTGGATTGCAATCTGCTTCCCCTATTCCCTATTCCCAATTCCCTCCTCCCTTCTCTTAATTCTTGAAGCTGTGTTACGCCTGCATCTCGGAGGCTTGCGTGCAAACATTGAGCCGGACCGTGGCCATGGATGGAAGACCAAACCTTCGTTTTCTTTTCCAACGGCCGCCAAAAAGCTTGTTTGTTGGTTTTGTCGGGGCAAGGGGAGATAGATTCAAGGATGGATGCTTACATGTCGGAAAAGCGGTGATGAAGAAACTGAATTTACATCCGAAGATCCGTAAAAATAATCCCTTTTCGTGCATAGAACTAACCTTAAAGTTTGCTTCACGTGTTTCTGTACAAAATCTTTGTGCTCAACTATTTGAAGTCGTATGTTGACACATATTGCAAACCGAGAGTCTAATTTTAATTTTGGGTTAGGTCTCCCATCATCGTTTCCTCTGTCCGAGAATGAATGCATAGTTTGTGTTTGCTGAGAAGTATTTACACCCTGACGCGTCAGTACCGCACGAATTTCCACCCGGCGGAAAGTCAATCAACAGCATCTAAAGCTCCGAGGGATAACAACGGCTCCTTTCTCTCTTGCCAAATACACATACTAGAGTATGTTACCATCAGCACCCTACCCTCCTGCAGGCACAGGATACTGGGGTCCGGTAACATCCACGATAAATTGGTGCGAAGAAGCGCGTGCCCATCAAGCCTCGTCGTCACATTTCATCATCACTGCTAACATCATGTGTAGGACTACTACGCCACAATCTATTCAGCCGAGATCGTGAACACCATCACGAATCTGATGTTTGTGATTTTGGCTTGGAAAGGAATCGCTAGCTGTGTTAGATATGGACACGACGCCGTGTTTCTCGTGGGCTTTATCAGCTATCTGGTTATTGGGGTGGGGAGCATGTTGTTCCATTCGACTTTGATTTGTACTTCCCCTTTTCCCATTGTGTCTGCCGTTGAAAGAGTAAGGATGGTTGACCAACTTTAGATCCGATGCAGCTTCTTGATGAACTGGCTATGATCTATCTGATGTGCATCCTAGTGTACGCAGTCTTCTCACACCGCAAAACACCCCTGGCACGTATTCTCATCGCCCCTCTCTGTTACCGGTCTAGCTGTCTTCATCACATTGTACTATCATTATCTTCAAGACCCGGTGTTCCATCAGAATATGTTCGCCCTGCTCACGACGGTGGTTGTACTGCGCAGCATGTGGATTATGGAGAGTCTGCTCAACCCCACTCGCCGTGAAAGAGACGGTAAAATTGATGCCGTCGAGCAGAAAAGAAGAGATGAGAGGGATGAGAAAATTTTGAGAACCATGTGGCGCATGAATTATATCGGATTGAGCTATGTAGCCATTGCATTTGGGATTTGGAATTTGGATAACATCTTTTGTGGAACCATTAGAAGATGGAGGAGGGAAGTGGGCCTCCCGTGGGGTATTTTGCTGGAAGGTCACGGATGGTGGTGAGTACTGTGTTGTATGAGAATTGTGTATGGGAGAGAAGACTAATAAATGCAGGCATATTCTAACTGGGATTGCGGCGTATAATAACCTTATCTGGGCGATTTGGCTGCGATATTGCCGCGACGGAAAACAGGATCTCGTAGAGTTGGATTGGCCTTCTACTTTCACATCCATGCCGATTGTGGTAGGAGTCAAGTCTCAAGGAAAGGAGCTGTGAGTGAGAGCATCCTTGTTGACCGTGTCTAGAATATCAGCGAGCCCTTCGTTCCGTGCTCGGATATTACAAAACTACTGTAAAGTGCTCTCCGCATAATTATGGGATGTATATTTTTCAGGTTATATTCTTGGCCAAAGAAGGATGGAAGTGGTCACTTCTTTTTTGGCAAAATAGTCTTTCGCGCCATTATTAGCTAAAGCACAATTTCTATTTCTGCTTTCTTTTTCCATCTAGAACTTTCCTCTATCATACTATCAAGCAAATGAATTCGTCGTTCTGAACAGCCGTATCATTCCTCTTTCATCTATCAATTCACAATCAGCTGATGGATAGAACAGCTTCTCAAACCTCAACACCATGTATCAGCGCATTCCCCCCCAAGTTTCAAATGCCGTCAGTTTCCAGAGTGTGTTCTGGAGATCCCACTGATTCATGGAATCTGCGAATATCTCATCAAAGTCGTGCAAGTACATGCGCAGGATGCGAAGAAAAATGAAATAGCGCACAAGACTTCCATGGCTCCAAATGGCAGTACCCTGACCGTCCCCATCCCTGTTATCCTGAATTCCAAGAAATTCCTCAAAAAGATACCTCCCGCAGAGCCCGAAATAGCGGAACAAATCCCTCCTGCGCATCGTTATCATCCTTTTCGCAGAGATTTAGAAATTTGTTGTGTCGGGTAACGACCATTCCAAGGAAGCGAGGGTTGCGAGAGAAAAACGAAGAAGGTAAGATGGAAGATGGTGAAATGTTGATTTCGCCCTCTCTTGACTCTCTGAAGAAGTCATACAGATGGGTTGGACATGGAGCTAAGTCTTGTTTCAAAGAAGCAAAGCATTGCAGAGAATGTCTGCTAATCGTAAATTCCGAAACCAGCATAATTCATCAGCGGGAAGGACATATGCGTGACCTTGAACCAGAGAATTCCAATCTTTGGGTCTGCGTAATAATGATTTCGGATTGCTAAGATCTGCAGGAAAATTCTCGAAACTGTTGGATGATATGGCAAGGAGAATCAAGCAAAAGATATACCCATTATCCTTAAAGATACCAAAGATTCCCAAGCATCATGCCGAAGGTACTCTATAGCGTCGAGTGACTCGGAGGATCTGTTCCGCAAGCAGAGTATAGCCTCGGTATTATTTGAGCTATGCTCAGGAGTATTGAAAAGGTCATAAGTGTCGACCACGTTACGCATCGAACGGACTGATAAGACAATCAATTCTTCATCAGGAGCCGGAGGCGAAGCAGCTAACTTACGCTTTCAACGAGTACATATTGGCATGTTCCCGAAGTTAAGCATGTCAATGAAAGCTCTATCAAGATAGCCCCTCTGACAGTCAGCCCCCAAGGATGGATCGTAAGTCTTCCACCGCTGCGGTACCTCGCCTCATGGGGTTTTGGAACTTCAAACATTGAACCGCGTGATACATCACTCGAAGCATTAGCAATCTCCTTGCTGTTTGACGCATCACCATTCACGCAAGCGGCGGGGCCAGGAATGATACCACGTCCCAACATGTAACTGCGTCCCATACATACGCAAGCACCGGAGCAATGGTATCATAATTTCCTTCTTCAAGAAAGAACTGTGATACGCATCCAATAGGGGAGATTTTGGAGGGAGAGGATATTTTACTTTCGATCAAGTGCGTCACAAGATGGATCGCCCCGTGTAGACGAAGATGACAAGACATTTTTCAACAACATATCTAGACAACATCCAACTCGACGTAAAAAACAGCATCAAATAAAGCAGGACAGTCGTCAAAACTGAAAATGAACTTAGCCCGCAGATATGCGCCTGGCGCATGAAAACCCCCAAGCATCACGAATCTCCAAAAACCCCCCACCCAACAATCTATCCATGAAAAAAAATCGATCGAGCCATCCCCGACCTGGAACAAGGATCTGCAAGACTTAACATTTTGATAACTATTACCCTACTGAGAAGCAGTGTCAAACGAGCGACGACCACGAGTTGACATCTCACAGATATTCTCGCGCCGCACCGCAGATATGCAGACATGCGCACATGCCAGGCCCTCACGTAGAAATCCCCCCAACTTTCACCACGGGCAACAACTTCATAGTTCACACAGACTCATCCGGTCGAACGGCGCGATTGTGGAAATGACGGGAATCGACATTCGTCGTAACGATGATCTGATTCGATGAGTGTGATATGTATGTACGCATCAGAAGTTTCGCCCAGAGGAAATTGGGTGTCTCAATCCAAATCTTACCCCATCCCTCTCAATATCTACAATATTGACTTCTCCCAGCATCGGTTTCTCGGCACCACCATTTGGATTCTGGAATAGACACCACCACCACCACCAACAACCTCACCTCAACTCCCCTCACCTCCCTCATACCCAACCCAACCCAACACAACACAACACGACTCATCTCGCGATTCCCCAAAACCGACAATTGATCGATCACGGATGCATTCCACCCACCGAACCATGAAACAACAACGACGCAAGTACAAAAGATCCAGACGAGAACTAGAGATTCGTATCGATCCGATCGATCAACTCTTCGATTCCATCCCGTGAGATTGCCGCTCAGTCAGAAACGAATAAATAGACAAACAAACAAACATCATATCATTCAATCCCCTCCCGTCCCTTTCCTTCCCTCCCTCCCTACTTACCTATCTAAAATATATCCAACTCGAAATCCGAATCTCAGGCCCCTCATCCCCACCCCACAACCAACATCCCTCGCAAATACTAATGCACCTGATCATCCCATCCCATCCCATTTCATTTCATTTAATCTTCTTCCTATGACCTTTGACCGTATGAATATAGTGCATATGAGGTACCTTAGCCCTACTTGCCTGGTATACCTACCTCCCAACCTAACTACCACATCCCACCCTCAACTCGCATACATACATACATACACATACATACATACATACACATTTGCCTTGTCGAAAGATCTGTATGCATGCATGCTTAGAGAGATAGATACCCAGATGAACGTATATGAACAAACAAATAATCAAATATCACTTAGTGTTGTCTTTAGTCAATCGCAGGATAAAAATTAACCGAGAACCGCGATATAAGTTTCTATATATTAAATGTTTGAAAAAATAATCATAAACCAACGAAGCAATTAGATTGTATCAATAATACTTTTAAATACTATAATATAAAAAATATTGAGCGCATCGAAATCCCTAAATATTATATCGTTTTAATATATTAAAAAAAATTTAAAAAGTATATTCTTTTATCTTATTATATATTACTTATATTTTTTTCATTTTAGTAAATCAGGTTTGAATATCGATATATAAAGAAATTTCAAGTTATATTAGATAAAGTTTTTAATTTAATATTATATACTAATTTTAGTTTTATTATATTAAATAGTATTAGATATATAAAAGCTGTTTAAAAAAAAGAAAGAAAAGTATAGTTATTTTTATTAAAATATAATTATAAAAGAATTATAAAAATTAAGGTAGAACTTATTAATATAAATAATCGCCTATTGAGATATATTTTAATCGAAATCTTCACTAAATTTATATTGGAATATTAGGGCACGTGTACTAGGTCACGTGCTAAGTGCCACTAGTACAGTAGTATTCTAATATAATATTCTACTTCTATAGATTCTTATTCTTTAGTTCTATTATACCTATTTAGTTAATATATATACTCTACTAGTCTATTTACTTATAAACAATTTATAAAATAAAGTATTTACTATTTAAAGATTATAAATCTTTTTTTTTAATATATAATTTAAGATATATACTCGGGCGCGTTTTGAAAGAGGCATAGGCGAATATAAAACTTATAGTTATTTAACGAAACTTTAATATAATCTTATATTATTTATATATATATTAGATTTAGTATTTTAACATCTTTCCATAAAGTTTTAATACTATAAAAATAATTTTTAAGAGAATAATAATACTATATAAATTAGTAATTTTAGAAAAATTCAAGAATTTATTAATATATTAACTTAAAATTCAACGATATATAAATTTTGAAAAATAAAATCATAGAAAAATAATATAAGCTTTAAAGTTTTATTAGATGATTTTAAAATTTAATATTATTTATTATATTAATATATATATTAATATAAAAGGTGGAAAATTCAAATTTTTAACAAAAAAATATGCTTATATAATCCAAATAAGCGAATTTACCCCTTCAAAACTTGTAAATTTTCCTATATTTTTCAACTTTATTAATATACATTTTAAATATCAATAAAGATATTAAAATTCTAAAATAATATATTTAAAATTTAGCTTTTCTTTTATTAGTTAATAAAGTTTGATAAGTTTAACTATAATATTCGTTAAACTATCTAATATCAATATAAATCTCTAATCTTTTATTAAATTTTCAATATTCATATATTTTGTTATATCATTATTCATTTAATGTTGGATTTTATAATACAAGATTTTTTATAGTAAATATAAAAAATACTAAATCTATAATACTTATAAATCTTATGAAATTATATTGAGGTTCCGTTGAATAATTATAAGTTATATTTTGGCGTATGCCTCTTTTAAAACCCGCCCGAGTAAGTCTATTTTGAAAGATATTTCGAAGTAATAAATATTTTATTTTTATTTATTGATAATATAGTTAAAATAAACTGGATTTTACTTTTGAAATATAAAAGTAATATAGTATTAATACTAAAGAAATAAAAGTAGGAGATTAAATTTACTATTGGAATTTCTATAGTAATAATTAGGATTAATAATGTACTAGAACTTTTATAAACAATTTATAAATAAGGAATAGATATTTATTTCGAAATTACAATTATTATATTATCTTATTAAAATAGATTTATTAAATGTAATATTTAAACTATAAAATCTAATATAAAAGCAATATTAAAAAAAGCTTATTTACTATTAGAATTTTGGTATGAGATTATAAAATGTAATGTATATATTAGAAATCGTACTAATATAAAATTAGATATAAATGGTATTAATTAAAGTTTACTTAAAGCTTTTATAGATACTCTATTAGATTTTAATATATATAAGGTTTAAAGTAATAAATATTATATTTATATTAATCCAAAAATTATTTTAAACAAACAAAAATATAATAAACTACAAGATACAGTAAGAATAAGTATATTTATAGGATATTTAAAGGATATTGTAAAATATATTAAGGTTTATTCTTTGGACTTGGAATATATTTATTAATTATATAAAATTATAATTAATAAAGATTATAAAAAAAGTAATATGAATCTAAAATTAAAGAATTATATAGCAGAAACTTAAGTAATAAAGAATATTAAATTTAATTAAAAGCTAAAAAGATAATTATAAGCTTTTAAATCTTTTTTAACCTTAATTAAAGAATTAATATCTCTAAATATCATTATACTTAAATCGGTTTTGATTAAATAAGAGGTATTAGAACCTTAGGTATTATAATTAGATTATATTGAAAAAGATATTATATATATTAAAAACTCTATTATTAAAGTTATACTTAGTTTAAAGAATACTATAATAAAAATTAAAATTCTTATTATATTTAATTCTAGAAGTTTTATAGATATATTTCAATCCAGGTATAATTTACGGAAAAAGAAGAGAGATTAAGATAATAATGAAAAAGAAAATGATAGGAATATAAAGGTATAATAAGTGTTATTTGTATTTTTTTAAAAAAAACTTTTAAAGTTAATTGAATATACTATAATAATTATTTCAAATGATTATACAAGGGATTATAAAAAGGAAAATTGCATTTTTTTATACTTTATAATTTTTTAATAAATAATTTAAGAATCTTTAAAAATATAATTTTATTAAGAATTAAAATTTTTCAAATTAAAATTCTTATAATATATTGAAAAGCTATAATTAATAAAAAGTATATATTAAATTAGTGTTTGGCGATACAAGAAAAAATTAATATATTTGTTAGGAATAAAACTTAGAAGGAATTTCTTTTTTTATATAAAGCAAATCTAATTTTTATTAAATAGATTTTTATTATCAAAATTTATGATGATAAGTTTAAAAGATTTAAAGTCAGGTTAATTGCTAAAAGATTTAATTAAATTTTAAAAAAGGATTATAATAAAATTTTTACTTTTATAATTAGATTTGATACTTTTGATCTTTTTTTAACTATTATAGTAAAAAAAGATTTAAAATGTTTTTACTTTGATATTAAAAATATACTTATAAAATTTCACTTTAAAAAAGAAATATATTTTTTATTATTTTAAAATATAAATATTAGAAAAAATATATTTTTTATATATATTGTAATCTATATAAATTAAAGTAGAATAATAAAGATTAAAATCTTTTTTTAAAAAAAAAGCTTTTTAAGATAGAATTTATATAAAGTCTTATAGATTTATATTTATATATATATTAAAGGTATAAAACTTTATTTATATATATTAATAAGATTATTAATATAATTAAATACAAGAAGGATATTAAATAGTTTTATAGGAAGTTTTTTATATACTTTAATATTGAGGACTTTAAGGAAATTAATAAGATTCTAAATATATACATTATTTAAAATAAAAAGTATAAAACTTTAACTATAGATTAAAAAAGTATTGAAATATTATACTTATTTGCTTTAAACTTCTATATAGCTAATATATACTAAAGAAAATTCCATTTTTAGATTATAATCAATTACAATCAATTTATTTAAATAATGAATTAACTAATACAAATGAATACTAATAAAGAATTAATAGTTTTATTTATTCTATAATTTATATTAAACCTAATATTTTCTTTAAACTTAAAAGACTAACGTAATTAATATTTAATCTTATTAAGCATTATAATATTATATTTCAAACTTTTATGAAATACTTAAGATTTATAATTAAATAAAAGATATATTTTGAATCTAAAGAAGTTTAATCTAGTATTTGCAAAGAATATAATTTTCTATAAAATATGTTTAAAATATATACTAATTTGAATTGAATAAATAATAGAATTAATTGAAAAAATGTTTCTAAGAAAATTGTAATATTTTATAATAGATTGATTTTTTAAACAAGTAAAAAACAAACATTTGTAGCTATTTTGAATATAAAAATAGAATATATTATAATAATAATATTTGTTAAATAAGGGCAATAAATAATTTAATTTTTAAAAGATTTAAAATAAATAAAGTATATAAAGAATAAAGGGATAATTTAAATAATCAAAGATAGTTAAAGAGCTTTAATATTTATAATTAATTTATATTTATATAAACAATTTAAGCATATTAATATAAGTTAGTATTATATTAAAGATTTTATTGAAAAAGGATTAATTAAAATTAATTATATTAAAACAAATAATATAATAGTAAATGAATTTATAAAGCTATATTTTAAGGTTACTTTTAAAAAATTTAAGGATATACTAGAAATAATAAAAAACTAACTATAAAAATTAAGGAGAATGTTTTTTTTAAGGAAATATTAGAATATTAGTTCACGTATATTAGAATACGTACTTATACACTAGTATAGTAGTATTTTAATATAATATTTTACTTTTATAAATTTATATTCTTTAGTTCTAATATACCTACATAGTCAATATATACATTCTACTAACCTATTTATACTTATGAATATTGTATATAATATATAATTATATTATTACTATATATTCATATATATAAAGATATTAATATGTATACTTAGTGTTGTTTTAAGTCAATACCGGCTAAAAATGAATCGAAAACGAGATTTATATTAAATCTTTAAAAGTTTATAATAAATTATCAAATCTATTGAATTATTTATATAAAACTTTAAAATATTAAGAATTCAAAAGATTAATATTTTATTTATTAAAATTTTTGAAAATCAAAGTTTTATAATATATAAAAAAAAGTTAAAAAAAAATACTATTGTATATTATCTACATTTTAACCTTTAAGAAATCTCATATAATTATAATAATAAAAAACTAAAAAGTTAAATTCAATAGAGCATTTGATTCTATATAGTAGACTAATTTTCATTTAGTTTAATTTATCATTATTAGATTAATAAAAGCTTTTCAAAATAAAGAGAAAAAAGTGTAATAAATTTTTATTATATAGAATAATAAAACTATTATATTATCTAATAATTAGAATAAAAATTATTAATATCTATAATTTATAAGTGAAATATATTATATTTATCTTTTTTATATATATAGAGTTATATTTAAAAAAATTAATTTATAATTATTTAAATAGTAAATATTTTATTATATAAATATGTTATAAATAGTAATAATTTTTATTTAGATTTATAAAGTATAGAATCCTTTTATTATTATATATAATAGAAATTTATTATACTTTCTTTACTTTATTTTAAGAAGCTTTTATAAATCTAAAATAATAAATAAAACTAAATAAAGATTAGTATATTATATAGAATTAAATGATTTATTAAATATAACTTTTGGTTTTTAATATTATTAATAATAAAATCTAATTTATAGAAGTCTTAAATAGAAATAATATAAAGTAAAATAAAATAATATACTGTTTTTAAATTCTTTTAAATATATAAAGAAAAATTAATATTTAAAAATTTTAAACGCTTATTATATATTTTTTAACTTTTTGATATTTTAACGCATTTTTTATTATCTTTTATTTTTCCGTTGATTTATGATCATTTTTTTAAGATTAAATTCGAAAGAATGTATATCTCGTTTTTCGACTAGTGCTAGTATCTTAAACAAACGGTTTTTAATATCAGATACTAATTAAATAGAGAAGATTAAAGGGGGAAAAGTAACGAGAAGTAGGATGAGTAATTTATAAATATTTAAATATAAATTCTAAATGTTAAATAGTCTAATATAAATATTAGATATTAATATTTATTTAATATAAATAGTTAAACTAAATATAAATATTCATTTAATATAAATAAATTAAATTCTCTCTTCCTACTTATTTACTAAAATATATTAAAATAAGTATATATATATTAAATATTATAAATTAAATATTCAATATCCTGTCAAGATCGGCACGTGATGCCAAGCATCATGTGCCCACGCTAGTCCTATAAAGGAACGGAATCCTTCGGATCCCATTCCTTTCCCCTTCATAGAATTCTACTTACGTTACCATCCCTCTTTTAGCCCCCAATTTCTATTTTACTGTATAATATTAAATTCTATTTTATAAAACATTAAGCTTGTTAAAAAAGAATTGAATATTAACAATCAATATTTTAAAATCTATTACTGAATTTTTTGAATATTACTTTTAATATATTGAGAAAAAATTACAATCTTACAAAATCAATCTAATATAATATTCTTTAAAAATATTATATATAACAATCTTTACAATATTAATCTATAAACTAAAAAGTTAAACTAGCTTATTAAATCAATTAAAACAACTTTAAAATAACAATTTTTAAATTATACAATACTTAAAATCCAAATCTATTAAAAAACCTTAAAAGAAAACAATAAACTTGAATAAACAAAAAAAAACCTTATAAAAAAAAAAGTATATAAAAGAAAATAGATAATCAAATAATCAAAAAATTAACTTTGTTTCGAATTAACAACAAACAAATTATATAAATTTAACCAACAAATAACAACGAAAAATTAACTAAAGAATCAAAATCATTTATTATTTATAATTAATAAATTTTGTAAATACAATCAAAGTTTCGATTTTGGTTACAATCAAAAAAATCGAAAGAGATATGTAATTGATATTAACTTAACTAATATAAAAGATTTAAATAATAATAACAATTTTAAACAAATTATAAATAATAAAATGGTTGAATATATAGGAATTAAAATTATATTACTAATAGGAAATAATAAAGTAAATTTATTTTCAATATTCAATATATTTCAAGAATCCTAAATTATTATTATTATTTAACATTGTAAAATCAAAGCTTTGAAGAAACGAAATTATAATTAAAAAAAGAAATTATTAGCAATAAAAAAACAAATGATAATTTTCTTTAATAATAATAGTTACTTTTTATCAAAAGGAAAAAATTATATTGATATAGAATTATAATAATACTAAATTATAAACGCTTTAACAAAAGTACGTTTAATAAAATCATTATTTGAAGTATTAAAATAACCAATAATAGAAAAAGATTCGAATATACAAGGGAATAAAACCATTTATTTAATTAAGGATTATTTTCAGTTAAAAGCTTTTACTTTGTATAATTTAGGAAAAAATAGTAATAATATTAAAATGTAATTATAAAAGTAAATGATTATTTTATATTAAAAAGTATTTATAATAAAATAGTTTAAACAATAATTACTAAAAATTATTTAACAAAATCAATTAAAAACATATTCAAATAGTTTATTTAAATAATGATATAATTAAAATAACGAAATTGTATAATTAGATTCTTTTAAAGGAATAGTTATTTATTAAGTATAAATTAAAAAATATTGATTTAAAAATAAATCTTAAAATGGTTAACACTAAATAAAAAAATAGATAATTAATTTAAAAATGAATAAATTACTTTAAAAGCTTATTATAAGATATAATTTAATACTATAAAGAAAAAGCAATAATTATAAATTATAAGATAAAGCTAAATTAAAATATTCTTGAAAAAATATATTGCAATTTAAATGAAAATTTATTAACGATTTATAAAGAACTTAAAATAATTATTTAGAATATAAAAAACTTTATTAAGGTAAAAACAAAATTGTTTTCAAAACAAATAATTTTTAATAAAAAATCTTAATAAAGCTTTTTATTCAACAATCTTAATCCAATAAGTAATAATTTGTATATATTAAATAAAAATTGAAACTTAAAAAAAAAGAGAATAAAATATTTTAAAGTACTTTAAAAAACAAAAAAAAAACTAAAGCAAATAGAGAATATTTTTATTATAATAATATAAATCATTAAGCTTTTAACTATATTAAAAAACCAAAGGAATTAAAAAACATTGCTTTTTTTTCATTAATAAAAATAATAAAAACAAGGGAAAGAAGCTTTTATAATATTAAGGCAAATTTAATAAGAGATTAAGATAAGATTATAATAACTCTTTTAGAGAACAAAATTATTAATAAAAAACAAATAATAATAAAGGTAAAGTATGTATTATTAATAATAATATTACTACTAAAACAAAATATTATTTTAGCTTTATTGTATATAAAATACAAATTAAGAAAATCCATATATAATTATTTACAAATTATAAATATAAGCTTAATTTTTTAAATAATTATTATTATTTGTAATAGTATTATAAGATTATTAATAAAGTTTAAAGCTATTATAAATTTTAAAATGATTTTAAACTTTATTAATCTTAAAATATTAAAATAAATAAAATACAAATAATTAAACATTTATTACCTTATAATCTAGGATATTAATAAAACTATTTTTAAACTTATATTTTTATTAGCTGTTAAAGAAATATATATTAATTATTTTTTAATAAAAAAACCAAAATTATTTAGATTTAAAGAAATAAATTTAAAAGCAAGTAAGATTATATTAGGATTACTATAACTATATTAATATAACCCTAAAATAAATTGGAGAATAAAAGAATTAATAAACAATGAAAAAATTATTAAATTATAAACTATTATAAATACAATAATTTTTTTAAATTTAATATGAAATACAAAAGAAAAAGCGGAATTAATTGAGGATAATGTCCCAATAAATATAATAATTGTTTTTTTAGTTTCAATTAAAGATTTAAATAAAAATATTACCAAAATGCCATTAAAGCGGATTTTATTATAATATATAAAATATTTTTTGATTTTCAATATAAAAGAAATAAAGAAACTTTCTTTATATAAATCTAGTATTAATTATAAAATTATACTACAAAAAGGAATTATATTATTATTTAGTTTAATATATAATCTAGTGAAATACGAATTTTAGGTTTTTAGAGAATATATTAATAAAATAATATTAATTAGATTTATATAATTATTTAAGTTTAAAGTAAAAGCGCTAATTCTGTTTATTATTAAAAAAGGATTATTAAAATTGAAATTATATATGAATTATAGAGGATTAAATAAAATTATTATTTTAAATAAATATCTAATTCTATTAATCTTAAAAATCCTTAATAAATTAGAAAAAGCGAAAATCTTTATTAAACTTAATTTATAAGGTATATATAACTTAATATATATTACTAAAAAGTAAGAATGAATAATAGTTTTTAAAAACTATTTTGGATTATTTAAATATTTTATAATACTTTTTAGGTTATATAATATTTTAATTATATTTCAAGTATATATAAATAAATATTTTAAAGAATTTATAAATAAAATAATAATTATATATTTAAATAATATCTTAATATACTTTACAAATCTAACAAAATATAAGAATTACATTGAATAAATATTAAAAAAACTATTAAAATGAAAACTATTTTGTAAACTAGAAAAATACTTTTTTGAAGTTATTAAAATGAAATTTTTAGATTACATAGTTTTTAATTGAAATATTATTATAAATCCAACCAAAATAAACTTGATAATAAAGTGGTTTTTATTAAAAAGTATAAAAGACATATTATTATTTTTAGGATTTTGCAATTTCTACTAAAAATTTATAAAAGGGTATAATATTATAATATTATTAATAATACAATAAACAAAAAAAGAAATAAAATTCTATTAAATAAAAGAATATAAATTAGCTTTTAATAAATTAAAAAAATATTTATAAAAACGTGATTATTAGATTATTTTTTATTAATATTATTATATTTCCTAAAAATAAACGCTTTAATCAAAGCAATTTGTAGTATATTATTGTAATAATAAGATAATATATATCAATATTCGATTATGTTTTATTTAAGAAAATTGATACTAACAAAAGGAAATTATATTATATTTAACCAAAAATTATTAATTATAATGGATTTAATTAAATACTAAAGATATTTTTTAAAAAACATTTAATATTAAATTATAATAATTTCTAATTATAATAATTTGAAATATTTTATTATTTTTCAATTATTAATCAAAAAACAAATAAGATAGATAATAACGTTAATAATTATCGATTTTGTAATTATTTATAGGTTAAGTAAAAGAAATCCGATAGATAAACTATTCTAAAGAATTAATTACTAATATAAAAACGTTGTATGGGTATTATTATTAAAACTACAAAATTAAATATTAGAATTACTTTTGTTAATAGAAAATTATAAAGATATATTATATAAAACTATAACAATAATATTAAAATTATTTAAAGAAAATAAAAGATATTTATAAAATAAGTTAAAAGAAATAAATAAAGTTTAATATAATTTAAGTTGCCCAAAAGTATTATTAGTTATATAAAGTAATTTATGCATTTCTAAGAATATTAAAAAGGCTTTATAGTATTAAAAAGGATTAATGTTAGAAATAAAAAAGATTTAAAGTGAATATCCAAATCCAAAAAAGCTAAAATGTACAATATACAATAAATTGTAGTATTATAATAGTATACAATTATATATATTATTAGATAAAAACTTATAGAAACTATTATTATAAGAATTCTATAATTTTTTAATAATTAGATATTTTAAATAAATAGTAATTATAAAATCCATAAAAAAGTTTTATATTGAAAAGAAATAAATGTAAACATTAAAGATTATATAAAATCCTATTTAACTTATTAATATTATAAAAACTTTTAAAAAAACAGTTTAGTAAATTATTATTAATATTAATTTCAAATAGATTATAAAGAGGTATAACATTCAATTTAATAATAGATTTTTTTATATTATAATTAAAAATAGATTTTAGCAATAAAGTTAATAAAAAAGATAAATCACTTTATTTTATATATAATTTAGTTTTAGTAATAATTTATAGAATAACAAAAAAAGGAAGGTTTATATTATATTATAAGGATATAATTAGTATATAATTCGTTTATTTATTTTCGAAAGAGATATTTGCGAAATATGGAATACTTGATTTAATTATTATAGATAGAGTTGATTTGTTTATTAATATATTTTGAAAAGTATTTATAGCTTACTTAAAGATTTATAAAAAAATATTAATCGCTTTTCATTTATAAATTAATAAATTGATTGAAAAATTAAACTAATTGTTAAAAGCTTTTTTAAGGATATTTATAAATTATAAATAAAATAATTAATTAAACTTACTATACTTTACTAAATTTGTATAATTTAATATTATTAAATATTATAAAATTGTTTTTGTTTAAAGCAAATAAAAAAACTATATTATTATTATACATTAAAATAAATATATAGTATAAATTAGAAAACGTTATATAATTAATATAATATTTTAAAACTCTATATACCAATTTATTAAACAATTTGATATATTATTAAAATACTCAAGCTAAATATTATAATTAAAAATATAAACCTTAAATATTTAATATAGAAGATATATTTTAATTATCTTATAAAAAATTTTTTATTGATAAAAAATGTATTTAAATTAAAATCAAAGAAATTAAAATCATTTAAAATATTAAAACAAATAGGATTATAGAGTTATAAATTAAAACTTTGAATAAAGTTTAAATATTATAATGTTTTTTATATTTTTTTATTAAACTTTTATTAAATAGCTTTAAAGATAAATAAATTAAATAATATTATAAAATTATTAAAGTTAAAATTAATAAAAAACAAAGTTTATAATAATAACATTTTAAAATGGAAAGTAGAAAAGATATTTAATTTAAAAATAAAAGGTTACTAAAAGAAATTTAAGTACTTTGTATATTGAAAAGGTTATTTTGAAGAAGAAGATATTTGGTAAAAATTAGAAAATTTAGAAAATGTATAGAAAATGATTAAAGTATTTTATAAAGCTTATCTATTTACAATAGAAATATTAAAAAAAGCTTTAGATTAGGATAAACTTTCTTTATTGAGAACGATTTTTTTTTAAAAAAAATTACTATTTATATAATTAAAGAAAAACAAAATTAGTCTTTTTAACAAATAATTTTGGTATTTATATTAATTAATAATTTATTTTAAGATAAGACGAGAAGATAATGAAAATTATTTTTGGATTTATTAAAGATTATAATTAATAAAATTATAATTTAATATAAATAATAATTATAGACTAATAAATTAAAAAATAATAATTTAAAACTAAAATTGTAAAGATCATTAAAAAATCTTTATAATTAATAATCAATTAACCAGAGTAAAACTATAATTTTATTTTATTTTTAATAAAAAAAAAGAAATAATAAGCTTAAATTAATAATTGAATAAAACAATTGTATTATTATTATAATTTAATTTATCTATTAAAGAAAAATTTTAATATTGTTGTTAATTAATTGTAAACCTTAACTTCTAAAATCCTATTTTTTTAATCTTATAATAATAACAATTTTTATATTATTATTATTATTTTTTAATTAATAGAAAAAAAAAATAATAATAATAACAAATCTAAATAATTTAAAAATAATACTTAATATTAACAATAAACCATCGAAATTATAATATTTTTGGCTTTTAATAAAGTATTTAAAACGATATTAATAAAGAAATAAAACGGAATTTGAATATAGATAACAAAAACAATTATAAAGTTTTGTTAAACTAATTAAAAAAGTATATCAAATTAAAAAAAAACATTTTGTAATTAATGTAAAAAACAGATAAATAAAAAAAACTATAACAAAAAGCTATAAAATTAAACTAATAAAACTTAATTATCGTTAAGATTAATATAAACTAGAAGAAAATGTAAAAATTAATGTTATTTAATTTATTAATAAATAAAAAAATATTTATAAGAAAATATTTTATTCAAAAAAAATGATAAAAAAAAGATTAAAATGATTTCTTAATTAAACATCGAAAAAAAGAAAAAACAAAAAAAGATAGAAAGAAAATTAGTAATAAAAAGAATTAACAATTAATATTAATAATAAACAAATAAGCTTTATACAATAAATTATTAAAAGAAAAAATAAACAAAGTATTACTAAAAGTATTAAAAAAAAGCTTATCAAAACCTGGTTCTAATAAAGGAAAAAAAATCAACGATAACAGTATTAAAAAATAAAAAAAAAATAATGTAGGTATGTGGGATAACAAATTTAGTAGATACATTTTGCGAAATGTAAAAAGAATTAATTATAATTAATATAATAAACTTAAAAGAAAATATTAACAATTTATTTGAATTAGTATATATATATAAAAATATAAACTAAAAATTTTTTTTAATTAAAATCTTTATCAATCATTAGAATTCTGTAATTAACCCTAGGGATAAACCCTAACTCCTAAAACGAGGAGTTAATAAAATAATAGTAAAATATAGTAAGTTTAAAAAAGATTATTATACAATCTTAAAAAAAAAAAACTAAGATAGTAGGTAAATACTTATCTGTAATAAATTTTAAACTTAAATTAAACCATTATTATATTAAAGTATTAATATTTTTAAAAATTAAATTAGGAATATTAAACTTAATTGTAAATTTCTATAATAAACGCTTTTAATTCTGTTAAAATAATAATATATAATTAAATAGAAATAGCATTTACATAAACTAATTTGAAGTAGTTTTATAGAATTACAATAAAAAGTTTTAGATTGGATATAACTAAATCAATTAATTAATAATTATTTGATTAGTGAAAAAAAAGATTGTATTAATAGTATATAATATGATTATTAATATTATTTAAGTAAATAAATAAATTATTATATTTTATTTACAAAAATAAAATTTCAATCACTATTACTAATAAAAACTTATAAATAGATGTTTAGTTTAATTATAGGATTAAATATAATAAATACTTTAACAATAAAGCATTTTCAAAAACATTATTTATATAAATAGAATTAATTCTTTAAAAATATTATATTTTATTAATAATATAATCAATTACAACAAAAAACTAAGAATTATTAGGTTTATAATGCTTAAAAAACAAATTAACAAGAAAGAATTAATAAAAAAAATATTTAAAAAAATAGGGGTTAATAAAAATAAAAATAATGTAGGTTTAAATAATTTTGAAAATTTTGAAATAAAAATGTGGGTTTGAATATTTTGAAATTTTGAGCAAATAAAAAATATCCATAATAATACTGATAAAAAGAATTATTTATATATCAAAAAGAAATTAATATATATTTATAAAACAAAGAAAAATTATAAACTAAAAATTAATTGTATTATTATAATTTAATAAGAATTAACTTACTATTTAAAAATTCTTTATTTTTACTAAAACAATTATTTATTTTTATAAATAAATTAATTATTTATATTCAAATAGCATTTATAATTTACATACTTAATTAATTAATTGATTACCAAAATATTAATTACAAAAAGAAGGATAATATCAAGATCGGTATGTAATACTAAACATTACATACCTATACTAATCCTATAAAAAAACGGAATCCTTTGGATCCCATTCCTTTCCCCTTTTATAGAATTCTATTTATATTACCATCCCTCTTTTAGCCCCCAGTTTCTGTCTCACTGCATGACATATCCAATATCCATCTAATATTAAACACTAACATCTAATATCTAATATTAATATTAATAACTAAACCAACTAAATATAAACATACCTTTAAAACAAATAAACTAAATTCTCCCTTTTTATATATTTATTAAAATATACTTAAATAAATATAATCTTATATATATTAAATATTAAATATTAATTATTAAATATCTAATATCAAATATCTAACATTAAATATCTAACATCAAATATTCAATATTTAATATCCATCTAATATTAAGCACTAACATCTAATATCTAATATCTAATATCATTATTAAATATTCATTCAATACCAATATCTAAACCAATTAAATATAAACATTCATTTAAAACAAATAAACTAAATTCTCCCTCTCTATATATTTACCGAAATATACCTAAATGAATGTAATCTTATATATATCCAACATCAAATATCAAATATCAAATATTTAATATTCAATATCCAATATCAAATATTTAACATCGAATATTCAACATTAAATATTCAATATCAAATATCCAATATTAAATATCAAACATCAAATATCCAATATTAAATATCCAATATCAAATATCCAACATCAAATATCAAATGTTAGATATCAAATGTTAGATATTAAACATTCAATATGATTTTACAATATAGTAAGTATACCAACCACAGTATACCAACCGTAGTATAGCACAATAACGTATAGCGTAGCACAATACAACAATACAATACACAACAACACAATAATACAACAACACAATACACAACACAATACACAACACACACAACACACAACATACATCTACTCATCCCCTCAAGAAGAAAATGTACCCCATGCTTTTCTACCGCTAAAAGAGTATATCAATATCAACATGTCTGTTCCATGCTGTTCCATGTAACCAAAAAAAATCCCATTTAAATAATCATTTCTTTCTCAAAAAGATATCATCGCTTGCATTCCCACCTAACCCCTGTCCTCTCAACCCAGTAATCCCTTATCCGTCCCTCCATTTAAGATCGGATGTCTGTTTCCCCCATCACCATGCCCACTATCCTCTTCGAAAATATATCTCTCCAACCGCTGAGTGACCTTTCCGCACCAAGGATCCACATACTTGGTCCACAAATTTGCCAATGCGTATAAAATGACAAACCAAAGGAGCAACATGGTATACCATCTAAATCTTCCACACATCCGAAGGACTCCTTTCACTGTTTCCCCCTTCTCATTGACCTCGTCGGCTGGCATGGAAACACCGTACAACATCCAAATCAACAGAGTTCTCAATAAAGTTCCATGGATCAGATAAACTGCGAAACTATTCTTTCCAAACCAGAGCAGATAACGATTGGAGAGGAAATCTTTGCACAGAGGCGAAAAGTGGATACCGAGCGCGATAAGATCGAGACCGATACCAGAATAATAACGTGGGATATCAGGATCATGAGGGAAGATCCAAAGTGAGAGGTCATGAAGTGATCGCGACCACGCTTGAAGTTCGGGTTTACCTTCTGGGTATGATGCGAAGATCAAACCAAGAATCATCAGAGCGGGAGTTAAGTAGAGGCGTGGCCATCTAACCGTGGTGAGCCATTGAGTGTGTGGCGGATGTTGTGAGAGATCAGATAAGAAAGTTCCGAAGAAGAATTGCATGCCAAACGCAGCTAGGGAGAGAATTAGTATTTCGATGGTTGGAAACGAAGTAGAGGGAACTTACAATCATTGGAAATATAAAAATAAACAAATAAAGCCATACTCGTCATCATCCTATATCTTGGTTTCATCCCACCCGTCCCTAGCATAAACACATAAACCAACATGGCACCTTTCAATAGTGGTAATAACGTCCACTGGTTTCCATCATAAATATTCCACCCCCTCGTCCACGTCGTAATTAGATGATACAACAAACTTTTGATCGCATCACCAAAATAAGGTGTAATATCCGGCGAAGTAGCTTCAATCCACCAACTGTCACATCTTTTCGCCACATGATATATACCGAATTGACATAAAAACCAGATGATAGTTGTAGCGATGGTAGTTGGCAAGACTAAACGAGGAACTCTTCGAAATGCCGATCTGGATATGGTTGTAAAGCAAGCCGATTGATTTCCTGCACGACATTGACGAATGGGTTTAAGAGCGCAGACATAACCGGTAACGAGGGAAAAGATTGTAACACCAATTCGACCTTGAGGTAAAATTCGAAGGATAGGAAGTTGAAGAAGTCTAGGTTTAAGACCTTCACCGGAACTAGGTAAAAAGAGATCACCATCAAAGGCACGAGCTATATGAGTCGCAACTACTAGCAGAGATGCAATTCCTCTAAGGCCCTGAGGTCAGAAGTTAGTAATTGCAGTAAATTGAAGTGAAAGAAGAGGAGAGGAGAGAGGAGAGGAGAGGAGGACAGGAGAGGAAAGGGAATCCAATTGAAGTAAAATAACAAAAACAAAAGAGAGAAAGAACATACATCAACCCATTTAACATTTTCATGTTTAGCAGTCATGATGGCTGGTTATACTGATTGGAGAATAACCTATGTAAAAATGGAGAGCTTCACCCTCTCAAAGTCGAATATGCATTCGATTTTCAGAAGAATCGAGTATCTTTCCCTTCTTGTCTTCCACGATATGAAAGGAGAAGGACGATTGAGAAGATTGAGAAGAAAGGTTCAGATGAGATGCAAAGAAGGTGCAAAGAAATTCCCCCAGTTGAATCCAGAGTTCACACAAACGGTCCAACCTCTCTTATTGTAGTAAGGAACTCTTTCCTCTTGTATGTACGTCCCCTTTTCCAAGGGTCTTTTCTTTCCTTCTCTTTCCTTTCCTATCTTATCCCGTGCTATAGCTTTCCTCAGTATTTCTACCAATAGAGAGAGGTAAAAGTGGCAGGTATTTCTTCTACCCGGGTATGCCAAGCATAGATATATAAGATGATAATGTATGCCCCGGAACGAATGCTCAAAAGAGTGAGTGGGAGGATGAACGAATGACGGATGGATGATGAATACGAAGTGATGTAGTAAGTGATGAAGTAAGTGAAGAAGTGAAGAAGTGAAGACGTGAAGAAGTGATGAATTGAATCAATTATTGAGAAATCGAATCAAATGAAATCAAATCAGATCAGATCAAATGGTATCAAATGGTATCAAATCAAATCGAATCAAATCTATATGGAGTAGTAGTAATATCAAACAAGAAGAGAAGAACAAGCAATAAATAAGGCAAAAAGAATGAAGACGGAGGTGAAAGAGAATGAATGTGTGTTGTATGTTGGTTGTGTGTATGTCTGAGAGAGAGATGGAGGGTAAATTTGTATCTTCAAGATATATGACCGTCGTTAGAGAGAGGGAGAGTTGAAGATAAATATTAAGTAAGCTAATCAGTTAATAGAGAGAGAATATAAGTAAAATCAATGAATTAATTGATTAATTGAATTAATTAACCAATCAATCTTGACCTATCCAGGTAATGGTTTTGTATTTAAAAGAAGTGATTGATGGATTTAGTATTGTTTTGCGGTGTTTAGTTGAATCAATTCAGGTGAATCTAATGAAATTCAGATAAATCTAATGAAATTCAGTTAAATCCAATTAATCCAATTAATCCAATTAATTCAATCAATTCAATCAATTCAGTCAATTCAGTCAATTCAGTTAAATTCAATTCAATTCAATCCAAGACAAAACAAAAGATCTTCTAGAAGATCAATATCCGTAAACTCTGTCCCAATCATTGATTGATTGATTACTCTGTCCTTCACTCTGCATATACTATATATTCACAGAGCGACCAAGTAAGTCGTACTTGGCCACTTGATCTTGATCCTCCATACGGAGATACAATACGGAGTCGTGCGTAACACTTCAATCAAGCAGAAACAAGCATATAAAAGGGAAACATGCATGATTCGATGACGAATGCCAAACATGCAACCTTGTATCAATTACAGTACAATGTACATACTACATAGTCACTTACATACAGTCCAGAGTCCCCGTGATGCTTCTCCTCTCAACCTTGAACCGTTGAACGATGTGATTGGTTTCATGGAATCAATTGATATTCATAAAGGGAAAATCTTTCCATCTATTTGAGTCTTCTTTTCAATATTTTTAGGTTGAGACGATGTCATTGATGAAAGCTTATTGTATCATTGTTAAATATGGTTGGGTGATGGGATGGGGTGTAATACGAAATAAGTAGGTTGGTATATCTACGAGTATATACGTATAGAAATATATATATATATTTCTATAAATATAAACAAATAAAAACAAATATAAATAAGTATAAATAAATATAAATAAATATAAATAAATATAAATAAATATAAATATAAATAAATATAAATAAATATAAATAAATATAAATAAATATAAATAAATATAAAGAATTATAAATAAATATAAATAAATATTAATAAATATAAATTAAGATATATTGATTTAATAAATATATATAAATTTAAATAAATATAAATAAGTATATATAAATAAATAAATTATATTTACGACTAACTATAGAGTATATCCTATATATTAATTACTATTCTAAACCTTATTTATTTATATTTCTAAAAATGTATTTAAAAGAATCTATAGATACTTTTATATAATACAAAGTAAAATAAAACAAAACAATACAATTCAATACAATACAATACAATAATATTCAAAACCAAAACCCAAATTCAAAACTCTCACAATACATGTAACCCCTAAGCAATCTCATATCATTTACTTATAGATTCATATATTCATACAATTACTCACTCTATACTTATCCATTCATCAATCATCAACCCTAACCTGGAAGCCATAAACCACAAGTGATAAGCCATAAGCCATAAGCCATAAACCATAAACCATAAACCATAAACCGTTAACCATAAATCTTCAACCATCAATCAATCACTCACTCACCCACACACTCCCACTCCCACGCCCCCAAACTTCCGATATCCGACTTGGGGTTTCTGATGGGGTTTCTGATTTGTAGACACAAATGATGCTTATAACATCTGACAATCTTGGGCCCTTGGAGAATCTTGGTACGCCCAATCCATTTCATCCATCCATCCATCCATTCATCCATCCATTCATCCATCCATCCATTCATTCATCCATCCACGTAACCAACCCATCTCCCCCTTACCCGATCAATCACTCTCATACCCGTTCCAGACTTTAACTTTGTCTTTAGATTGATGAAACCCATACTTATTTCTTGGTCTTCTTGGCGTGCTTGGCAGGAGGTGTGCAGACACTGCAGAGGGCAGAGTTCTCTGTGTTTGCATTGGGTAATCAATTCTGGGTTGCGGATTGCGTGTACCGGATGGGATTCGGTTTGTGAGGTGAATGCTGGATGAAGGGGGTAGATGGATGGATAGATGGATGGATGGATGGATGGACGGATGGATTGATTGATGGGTAAGGATTTAGTCAGTAGGTAGTTAAATAATGTTTTATATGAAGAGTGAAGAGTGAGAAGTAATAAGCGAAGAGTGAAGGGTGAAAAGGAGAAGGAGATAGGAAGAGAAAGGGGGAGAGGAGGAGGAAATGGTGATGATTGAAGATTGAGATGTATGATATTCGAAAGAACATTCATTGCGTTGACTTCGAATACTCGGTACGACTATAATAATACCCACTCCCGATCCTCATCCAAAACCCAAACATCAAAAGCAAGATGCCGCATTGTTTATCGCCCAGGTACAAGTACAGGAGGTGCAAGTACAAATACAAACACGACTCCCACCAGCCACCCGTCGCCGCCACCAACGACGACCACAACCTCACGAACTTCCTTCCTTCCACAGTACATCCACTCCCACATCCCACCACCGAGGGAGCACCACACACACACTCACTCCCGTCCACTGGCGTCCAACACGCACCACCGCGAAAGCCAACTCCCAAGCGAAAGCCAACCACGCCCAACCCAGTAAGCGCGCAACGTACATGCCCATCCTTTTCGCGGGGAGACCTCCCTATTCGGGGTGATCGTCGACAGGTGAGACTACCGTACGTACCACGACTCCACGGGTCCCGGGAATTCGCAAATGAAACCGACCTAAGTACTGTATCTACCCAGTGGAGAGACCGGGTGTTGGGTGGGAAGCATCTGGAGTTAGTCGTAATTAGTACTGTGCTGTAGTAGCGTAGTAGTAATTACCTAGGTAGTCCTTACGGGTCGATGGAGATGGACGGGAGGGATGGAAGTGGGATGGAGTACTGTGCTGTGCTACTGTCGTATACGCTGTAGATGGATACGTACTTGTGATTTGTTGATTGCAGGTTGGGTAAATATTATACAGAGTACTTGTACTTTGTGTGGTAAATTGGTACTACGGTATAGATGGATTGTGGATAGGTTAGTTTAGGTGAATTTTAAGACTGTAGTTGATTCTATGGCTTGTGTTTTACTTCTTTTTTTTATGTGTGTGTTGAACATAAGAATACTATTCTTTTTCCTTTTCTTTTCTTTCCTTTTCTTCTCTTTTCTTTTCTTCTTCTTCTTCTTCTTCTTCTTCTTCTTCTTCTTCTTCTTCTTTCCCTTCTCCTTCTTCTCCTTCTTCTCCTCCTCCTCCTTTTTCTAGCTCTAACTCTTCTTTCACAACTATCTCTTCATCTCTCCAAACTTACCATGTTCGTCTCATACAAATCAATAACGTTTACAATTCCACCATACAACAAACATCCCATATCTAATAATAACCACTATAACTATAACCACAACCACAACCACAACCACAACCACAACAGCCACAACCCAGCAGCATACCAACCCCAAATCCTCACACGCGCATCTACCGCACCATCGGCATTACACACGCACCATCCTTCCCTGCTCTGCCTATGCTAAAAACCTACATCAAACATAAGACGACCCAGGACCGCCGTGGTAGGTACCATTATCGATGCTGTACTATCCATCTATGCATACCAGAGTAGCCCAGGGCTATCTACTTGCGATAGATACTACACTTACTATACTCTTCGAACATACTATAATCGCCCAGGGCTGGCTGCATACCAAGACTTGCTATAATAAACCGCCTATAATGTACTCCTCAGGGCTGTGTATTACGCGCTACTGTAATAGATAGCTCATATTACACTATACTATATTACACTATACTATATATTACACTATACTATACTATACTCTAATCACCACCTAGTTCATCAACCATCACACCCCCAAAACCCTAAAGCCCTAAAAACCGACAAGACAAGACAACATACCTACACCTGGGCGATGCAAATTCCACCACCAACGATTTTCGCAGGTGATACTTACTACTGTATGGGGAAAATAGATGTATTGTGATTTGCTTTCTTCTTTTTTTCTTTCTTTTGTGCTTTTTCTTTTTTTCTCTTATGCATGGTATAGTATAGCATAGTATAGCATAGCATAACCATTCACGAAGCCGCCCATCCTATACAGTCCTTACCATAAGGGAGGTAGGTAGTCGCCATCTGGATTACAGCATTCCCTCTCTCTTTTTAAACTTGTGAGGTTGTAAGCTTTCTGCTTTTTTGTAATATATGTATATATGTATGTATGTATGTATGTATGTATGTATATATGTATATATATATATATGTATGTATATGTATATATATATATATATATGTATATATGTATGTATATATATATATATGTATATATGTTTGTATGTATATATGTATGTATGTATATATATATATATGTATATATGTTTGTATGTATATATATATATATGTATATATGTTTGTATGTATATATATATGTATGTATATGTAGTATGGATAGTATGTAGACAGTACAACAGTACTATTCAGTGACTCGACTCCCAATCGATCTAAAATTCTTAGTCCTGATCTTCCATCCCGCTTCATAATTATAATACAATTATAGTCATACCTAGGTAGTCATAATCATAGTCATAATTATAATCATAATCACCAACCCACCACTCACACATCCACACATTCATAGATCAAGAAACGAGAATCGAGAATCAAGAATCATCTTCCCAATCCTCCGCTGATTCCTCCACCACCATAATCACCAAATGATCGAATCGCCAAATCGTTGAAACCACAACCCAACCCAACTCAACTCAACTCATCACCCACCTACCTACCTAGGTACTTACTTACCTACCTACCCACCCTTCTCCCACTCCCACACACACCCTCCCTCACACCGGATCTCGGAACAATCCACCCAAGCCCAAACGACGCCTCCCACCTCATACATACATACCCACGCGCCGACCCACAGGACAGGGCAGGAGCGGCCAGAACAGAACAGGACAGGGCCACGCAGCCACACGACCGCCAAGTCTCGCCAAGTCTCGCCCAAGTCTGGATCCATCTAGCCTTGTCGTATAGACTGTACCTCTGTACTGTGCTTTACAGAGTACGTACTATAGAGTCAGTCCCGTACTTCGTAGACGAGGTGGGAGGGTCGGTTATTTTGCGCGGTGTGCTTAAGGGGGTTTGTTGTGGTTTTTATTTTGGGGTTGATGTATGTGCGGGATTGGTTGTATTTATTGTGTTTATGTATTTTTGTGTTGTTTTTGTATAGGGTGTTGTTTTTGTATAGTGTGTTGTTTTTATATATTGTATTGTTTTTATATACTATATTATTATTATCATTCCCCCTAATACTAGTAGTATTATAAATATAAATTAGTATAGAAAGTAGTAAATAGTAATTAAAATATAAAAGTACTCAAAGTGCCTAGTGATTTATTATCCATGGATATTATATTGTAAAATTACAGATGATGATTAATCAAGTATCGCTACGCTGCGCTATGCGATGCTAAGATGCGGGTTAGGAATGCGGTTAGGGAGGTGTGCGGTTGTGGATGCAGTTGCGGTATCGAAACAGTACCGAGATTAAAGATTAAAGATTGAAGATTGTTTATGTATAGTATTTGTTTGGATGTTTGGATGTATATGTATATACAGAATATGTATGGTGCAATATGATATAATGTAATTTAATATGATACAATACAATAGAACACAGTAAAAAATACAGTATAATATACTTACTTCGACACAACATAACACAACAACACAATACAGCACCTTTTCTCATCCCCCCTCACCTCACCTCCTAATCTTAATCCTAATCTCCGGCGCGGAATCTCGTTCGTTCATCTATCTATTCTATCTATTCTATCTATAGCTAACTAGCCCTAACTAGCCCACTAGCCCACTAGCCCACTAGCTAACTCCCACTGCCAATCCATCTCCATCTGTCAACTTATCAACCCATCACCGCCACCGCTACCAAACACCCATAACCCACCACTGCACATCTCCGCATCATCAATCCATACCCACCTGTCAGATGTACATGAGCGATCTACATCCTCTCATCTCATCTCATCTCGTATTGTCTTGTCTCGTCTCGTCCCGCATAACAGAGATCAGACATACTCCGTACAGTATCCCCTTCTACAATACCATACTTTCCACCTCGCGTCCAACACAACAAACCTCACATTCACGAATCACACACCACCACCACCACCACCAATCCTCCCTAGATTTTCCTCCCAGATCGTTGCTTCTCCTCTTCCCCAAGTCTCCCATACAGTTCCCGCAGATCCCCTTCTTTCGCAGCCTCCCGTCTCTTCATATCGCGTTGCCACTCTCCGCAGTGCTACCTACCCATCGATCGACCTTGTAACATCTCTCTCGTAATCATAAAACAGACAGGCAAGTCAAGGAGGCGAGGCAAGCACGCAAACGCAGGAGCAAGCGGCTTTTCACGCGTCATCGAATCAAGCTTGTGATTGGGCGAGCGATCGAACCTCCTTAATCTTCGGCCTTGGGGGGTGAAGGGGTTGGGGGAGGTGGTTGGTTAAGTCGCGTACCCTACTTCTCGCCACTCCCCCTCATTTAGCCAGCATTTTATGCTAAAAACAGCTATTTTAAACGTATTAATAACTTCTTAACTAATTGAATTAATTAATTAAAATTTTTAATTTTAAAAATGAATTAGTATATATTTAATTGATAGATTTTGAAAATCTTAAATTTTTATAATTATTTTATAAAGAGTAATAAAAGATTTTAACTTTTAGATTTATATATAAACCTTATACAAAATTAAAATCTAGAAAAGTTTTTAATATATAAAATTAGCTGTTTTTGGTGTAAATATTAGTTAAATGAGGGGTTTTACGAGAAGTAGAGTAAGCGACGTATACTTTTATTTATACTTTTATTTTTATTATACTTTATTTATTATACTTTATTTATTATTTATTATTTATTATTATATTATTATTTTATTATTTATTATTTATTATTTATTATTTATTATTTATTATTTATTATTTATTATTATTATTATTATTTATTATTTATTATTTATTATTTATTATTTTATTATTTATTATTTATTATTTATTTGGAATGGGCCGAAATGGTTGACCACCTTCGAAATGATTAGAATAATTAAGCTTCGAAAGTAAAATAGAATATCGTTATTAAAAATTTTAGTCTTTTTTACTTATTAATGTTTAATCAATTAAAATTTTTACTATTTGCTTACTCGGGCGGGTTTTAAAAGAGGCAAACGCAAAAATATAACTTATAATTAATCAACGAAACCTTCATATAATTTTATATAATTTATAGATAATATAGATTTAGTATTTTTATACTTACTATAAAAGTTTTATATTATAAGAATTAATTTTAAATCAATAATAATTTAACAAAATGTATAAATATTCAAAAAATATAAAAAAAATAAAGATTTATAATAATGTTTAATAACTTAATAAATATTTATAATTAGGTCTATAAAATTATATTATATAATAAAATAAAAGCTAGATTTTATATAACTAATTTAGAATCTTAATATTTTTATTAATATTTAAAATATATATTAATAAAGTTAAAAATTTATAAAAATTTATATGTTTTAAAAGAGTAAATTTGCTTATTTCGATTATATATAAATATAATTTTTATTAAAATCTTAAAATTTTTATATTTCATATTAATCTATATATTAATAGAATAAATATTATTAAATTTTTAATATACTCGGGCGCGTTTTAAAAGATACATAAGCGAATATAAAACCCATAATTATTTAACAAAACTTTAATATAATCTTATATCATTTATACATATATTAGATTTAGTATTTTAATATCTTTCTATAAAGTTTTTATACTATAAGAATAATTTTTAAGAGAATAATAATACTATAAAGTTAGTGATTTTAGAAAATTTAAGAATTTATCAATATATTAATTTCAAATTTAACGATATATAAATTTTAAAAAAGAAAATTATAAAAAAAATAATATAATCTTTAAAGTTTTATTAAATATTTTTAGAATTTAATATAATTTATTATACTAATATATATATTAATATCAAAAGTAAAAAATTGAAATTTTTAAAAAAAATATGCTTATATTGTCACGATCACATACTAGAGCGAGTCAATAGAGGTCAGTTAACTAGAATAAGAAAGCTAAGGAGGGAAGAGATCTCTAGGGGACCTAGAGATCTCTTTATATGTACAGTATCGCTTAGCGTGATGAGATATCACGTGCCTTAGGCACGTGATATTCGTCACATATATAATCTAAATAAATAAACTAATTTACCCCTTCAAAACTCGTAAATTTACCTATATTTTTAACTTTACTAATATATATCTTTAGTATTATAAAAGACATTAAATTCTAAAATAAGCTATAAAAATTTAGCTTTTATTTTATTATTTAATAGAATTTTACAAGTTCAACTATAATATTCGTTAAACTATTTAATATTTATATAAGTCTCTAATTTTTTATTAAATTTTTAATATTTATATATTTTGTTTATATATTATCTATTTAATATTAAGCTTTATAATATAAAAATTTTATACTAAGTATAAAAAAATACTAAATCTATAATACTTATAAATCTTATAAAATTAAATTAAGGTTCTATTGAATAATTATAAGTTTATATTTTTGCGTATGCCTCTTTTAAAACCCGCCCGAGTATTAAATAAAACTTTTAAGTTGATATTATTTTTCTATAATCTTAGTTTTTTAAAATTTATATATTGTTAAATTTTAAATTAATATATTAATCAATTCTAAAATTTTCTAAAATTAGTAACTTTATAGTATTAGTATTCGTTTAAAAAAAATTTCATAATATAAAATTTTATAAGAAGATGTTAAAATACTAAATCTAAATATATATATATATATATATATATAATTATATAAGATTATATTAAAGTTCCGTTAAATAATTATAAGTTTAACATTCGCCTATGCCTCTTTTTAAAACGCGCCGAGTATAATCAATTAGAAAAGACCTTTGAAATTTAAGATTTATATTTTTGCATTTTGAACCTTTTATAATACAAGTATAATAATTACATTTTAATAAACTAAGATTCTTTAAATCTAATATTAAACAAGTATATTAATAATATAGTTAAACTTATAAAATTATATTAAATAATAATATAATAGCTAGATTCTATATATTATATTTTAAATCTTAAATATCTTAATTGCTATCTAAAATATAGGAAAATTTTTTTATTTTAAAATTGTAAGTTTACTTATATCAATTATATAAGTGTATCTTTTTATTAAAATCTCGACTTTTTTTCTTTTTTCATTAATATATTATACTAATATAATAAATATTATAAGATTTATAAGATTTAAAAATATTAAAAAATGCTTTTAAAGGATATATTGTTTTTTTTAAAATTCTAGTTTTCAAATTTTTAGTATAATCTATAAATAATTTATTAGTGTTCTTTGCAAATTAATTTTTATTATATAAAAACTCTATAGAAAGATATTAAATTACTATATATATATTCTATATAAAATTAAGTTAAGGTTTAATCAAATAGCTAGAGGTTTTATATCCGTCTATGCCTTCTTCAAAAACCCGCTCGAGTATATTACATTCCTTTATTATAAATTTTACTCTTAATTATCCTATAGAATCTACCTTTTCTAATATTCTATTGCTTTATATAACAATTTATTTTTACACTATGAATTTTATTTTTATCTATAGGTACTATAAATTCTATTTTTACTACATTTTATATTTTATTATAAATCTAATTTTGATATTATAGAATCTACCCTTTGTTATATTTTACTTTTCTACTATAGACTCGGATTACCCTTAGAAATATATTGTATAATTTATATTATCCCTCCATCCCTTTCTCCTTAACCTTAGTATCAAAACTGAACTAAAACTAAAGACTTTATTTCCATTGCCAAACTTGATTTTGAGAAATATCTCTTTAAATGGGTGAATGAATGAATGAACAAATCAACCATCGATTTTCCTTTTTCTCTTCCCTTCTCTCCTTTCCTTATCTCTTCGTTTCTAAATTGTCTTCTATTTTCACATCTATACATTTATATATACATTCATATATACATTCATATATACATTCATATATATATATTCATATATACATTCATATATACATTCATATATACATTTATATATACATTTTTATATACATACATTCCCGAGGTTATATACACATCTCCATATATCTAAATACAACCAACCCTAGAGTACTACTTTTCTAGCAGGATGTTTATATATTTGTAAAATCCTCCCTAACTCTTCTTATAACGTATATCTTACGTATATAATAGTAAAAGCTTTAAAGCATCCACTTTAAAAAATTTTCGAAATACTATATTAGTTTTAAAATAGTTTTAAAATATTGGTATATTATTGTTAATTCTATTTTGATTTTTGAATTTTGTTTTGATTCTTCGATTTTACTTTAACATTATCAATACTATTAATATTATCAATACCATTAATACCATTAATACTATTAATACTATTAATAATAAATTATTCCATTCATTAAAGAATTGCTTTTTCTACCTTACTTTTATTCCCCTATTTCGAAAATGCTTCCCCCCTCAATAACGTATTAATCACTTTAGATTTTAAATAGTTTTAATATTACTATTAATAATAACAACAAATAATAATATTATAAACTTTTAATATACTCGAATATACTCAAATAAAGCCGTATACTTAAATAAGCCAAAATTATATAATATGTTTAAAAAAGTCTAGCTTAATATACTAAGATTCATAGATTAAATTTAAAAATAAAGATGTAGATTATTAGTGTTAACTCCTATTTGTATATATTATATGCCCAGAGATCTATAGATCTCCTAATCTTATATGTTAAAATGCCATTTTAGATATAACAATATATTATATCTAATTTATAGCATAATGTCATATTTTTGTACTCTAGGGCAATCGATCTTACACAAATCACCAAACCCTTACATAAATCCCATCCCCATCTATTACACCTTATTCATTATATTATTATTACAATATGATTGGATTTATGATCTCTTAGACTGGAGATAGATAGATAGATATGTTTGTATATATAGTTCTATGAATGAATAAGCAAAATTCCATTGTGGTTATAACTTCTGGGCTAGGTGATTATGGGTATAGACAGGTATGAGGTTCTCGCTGGAGTATGCGTTGCGGCGATGGGTGGGAGGGGAGTGGTGTATTTTGGGGTTTGACTTGAAGGGGTGTTCGAGAGGGAGGAGGAGGGAGAGGAGAGGTTGTAGGGGGACTTGGGATCCGGGTGAAGGATGGGGGAATAAGTGACTGCGGCGTGGTCATTTATCAATTTTGATCTGGTTTGGTCTGGCTTATTGATTGGGAATTGCGATGAGAGGAGAAGACTTGGGGTTTTTGTTCTTTTCTTTGGGCTGGATTGAAAGTGGTGATGAAGCGTGCTGGGTGTGCGGAGTCGATGGAGGAGAATGGAAAGTATAAAATGGATTGAGGCTGAGAGGATCGAAAGGAGTCGGGATTATATAGATTGGATGTTATTGTTACATTCAATTCGGTTCAATTCAATTGGATTTGTTAAGATCCATTGGATGTTCTACGCCTCACGGGGTAGCTCGCTTTCGGTATTTTCGCTTTGGTTTCACAGGTCGACTTTATGATTGATGAAATTTAGATGCCCCAGTCTTGTCCTTTCTTGACCTTGTTTCCACTCGGAGTGGGATTACTTGATGCGGGGGTACGCTGGTTTAGAGGTATTCTAGCTGATATCCTTTACCTCCTCCTCAAATACCCTTCTTTAGCTTGATCCAATATATCCCACAGTTACCTCTGTGTAGTCCGATGTCAGGGATACTTGACATTTTGGCTTTTTATTCTACATGTGTGCTTTAACCTTTCATGCGCAAACTGCTTTGTAGCAAGATGCCGAATCTCGTAAATTAGCTGGTAGTATTCGAAGTTAGAAGTTCGAAGTACGAAGCATATCTCAGACGTAGATATAATACCAGAGTACGACAAGTGATGTTCAGCTCTTGACTGATTTATAATTGTAAACCCCAGTGAGCTCGATGCTGGGATTTAATATTCAGGGATATGAAGGGGATATAAGAGGGAGTATCCGCAGTGCATTTATGGTTTCGACTTGCAGTTTCTTGCTCGAGTTAAGTTAGCGTCTCACATATCCATATTAAGCGGGGTTACTTCTTACCTGTTTGCATTTTCGAATATCTATTCTCAATGGTTAGATGGTCGAATGCCCAAGCTCAACGTTGATAGGCACATGACGTGCGATACTTTCTCTCCTTCAGCCTTGATTCTGTAACCCCCCCCATTTTCCTCTTCTGGAAGTATGAAGTTTGGTAGAGGTATGGGATGCCATGGTTTATCCGATGCATACACTGAACCTTTTCGCATGCGCTCTTACAGGTTTCGAGAAGCTAGCACTTCGCGAATGTACGGACTGGTGATAATGGATAGTTGTAGTTATGCTCAAATCTGTGTTGATTGATGGAATTCTGGGACCTTGTGTTGAGTTTGGATTGTATCTAACATTTTGAGATTTTTTGGTCGTATTCGTGTAATAACGAAGTGGTGTCATTGAATAAAGGGCGTTATGGTTGGCGGTGTTGACCCCTTCACTATATTTTGTATATGCGTGTTTTTGGCGTGTTGATAAGGGTGTTGGATATTTCGCTTGTGCTCGTAGGGAGAGGTGTGCAGAAGTGTGAGGTATGGTAGTTAGGGTGTATTCGACTTGTTATCTGTGGTTTATTTCGAGGCTTTGTAGAGAGGCGAGATCTCAGGAGGCTAGATTATAGTGTTAGATAACTTCTCAGTCTTTAGGGGCATATTCATACACAGATGGTATCATAATTATGGTAGAGTACAACCCGATTTATGGAGATAGGATTTGACTTCTCGGTTAAATAAGTGGTGATCTGGGGAAAGCGCGAGCTTCCAGGGATTTGATGCTGGGCTTGGATACTCAAGTTGGCCTTTTGCAATCGAATTGGCTGAGCATGAGGCTCGCGTAGGGTATATAAACGTATATTGTTATCGTTCATGGGAATTGACTTCTTAGAGTCTTGACGTATGCGAAGTGTGCGAACTTCTAGCGTTCTAGCTGATGCAACTGGATCTCTGCTTGGCGTTTCCAGCTGACAGTGGTAGACATAGATGACCCGGCATGGTAGAGGAAGGTTGAGCGTTGTAAGAGATATTGTTAAAGTTTTGAAGATTCCTAGCTCCGAGAATTCTGCAAAGTTCTTGGACGTTCATTGATGCAGTTTACTCCTTCTTCTTGATACTATGTATGGTCCGTGTAAGGTATACTGGTGTTATGGCAGAAGCGGTCGAGATGCTAGAGTTCTCGAAACTTCCCATCTGTGCGAACTCTTGGGAAACTTGATAATGCAACTAAATATTTGATTAGTCTTCTAAGGACATGTTAAACAAATTTGGTATCACGGCATAGGGTAAAAGGAGATAGACGTTATAGGCAAGAGGGGCTATCCAGGCTCCGTATCGAGCTCTCATAGCTGTGCGAACTCTTGAGAACCTTGGTAGTTTGATAAGGGGCTATCCCTCTAGTTTGTCACTTCTGGGCCGGAAGAGGTGTATTATCAGGCAAGGAGATGTTATGGCGTAGATTAGTCGACTTCTGAGAGCTGACTAGACACCTACAGACAATGCGAGCCCCTGAGAGGCTCGAAAAGTTGAAAGGGCAAAGTAGCTCTCTGATTCGTGGCAGTTCGAAGGAAAATTCGTATAAGTATAAGAATTTCGTTTAAGCTTCAACAGAAAGACGTAGCGACAAGAAGTGATCGGTGTTTCAACAGTCTTGAATTATGTAAGCTATGCGGGCTCTTAAGAAGCTTGGTGATGCGAATGGATCCCATTGTTGTCATTTTGAAGCAAGCTTCCTTAGGAATTGACATTGTGATATCATGGTTTATGGTAGTTGACTGGTGCAAGAGAGTGTGGCAGACTTAAAGGTTGTTTCGAATCCTGTGGAGCTCTTTGGGACCTTTATTAGAGCCCATGGTTGGAACTTCCGGGCATGATTCGTATACGTATAGCTTTGGGTGAAGGATAAATGGGAAATCTGGCTAGAATACAGTCTTCTTATTAGCTGAGTCTCCTTGAGTTATTTGATTTGTGCGAACCCCTACGAATCTTCGAAATGTAATAAACTTTCCCAATTAAGACGTTTCGGTCCTCAAGTAGTTGTGATATCTTGGTATCAAGTTATCATGACTGATGAAGTAAACCAAATATGCATATGGAAACTCATTGACTCTTAGCAACACTTCAATCTATGCGGGTTCAAGTTTTATGTTATAGTGACTTTCATTCCCATTTTTAGCTCTCAGAGAAAGTTTCATAAGTAGCCATGGAAGTATAATGTAATCTTGTAGTTTGAATTGGCATTGAAATCTAATAATCTCGAAAAAAATGACTCCTATAACTGGCTGTGACTACAAAGAAGATACAAGTCTTCCAGGCCTCGTTGGAATCTAATGTCAAATCCAAATTCCTTGATCACTGGGCATCTCATGGTAGAGCTAATAGGTTCTATTTGATCACACAAATCACCCTTACGCAGTCATATCATCATAACTCAGCCATTTAAATATCCAAAAGTCTCTTCTATCAGCCTTGGTTCATTTTGTATGCTACCTCTTACTCTTTTCAAATCTCCGAAATCTCCCCAACTACTGTCAAAACTTATAAACTTGAATATCTCAGGCTTCTTTCTTAAGGGCCTCTTTTTTAAGGGCCTATCAAGAGTCACAACAGAATCCTTGCCGCCTTTAGATTGTTCTTTCTAGTTTTTTTCTTTGAAGGCATCCTAGGTTGTCCCCACCCGGCACTGGCATGGCAAGGTAATTTCCGGATTTCTTTCAAGATTGCAAGTTCACTGGAAGCGAGAATGTCGTCCGATGTCTAGACATAATCAATAGCAATCTAAAATTGACTTGTTGTTGACAGACAAGGATATTGAAAGGAAGTGAGTCAGTCATTCACCCTGCAAATAACGCCAAGCCATACCGACCTTTCCTTTGGGGCCTTTGAAAGGTGGAAAAAGGTACAAGATTTAAGCCGACCTGAATACTTGTGCCGTTTAGTGAATGATTGATACATTGAGGGGTATGATGGTTTGGATAATTCTGATATAAAAAGATACTCAGAGGATTTTATTGGCTATTGCCTGATTTAGACATGCAATTTGGATATTATTATAGGTTATTGAGCGATTTGGAGGGCGTATTAGCGCTTGATTAGGCTCAATAGTTGATTTTAATGGCTGGAAAGTTTCACTTCTGGCAAACTTGAGCCATTCATCCACAAATTGAGAAGTTGGAGCTCCTGGCGTTGAACCAGAGTCATTTACTCATTTAGAAATTGGTGTGAATGGCAGAAAGTTCATGATGAGCAACATAGAAACAGAAATATAAGTTCAAGTAGAATAAGGCTACTCTGTGAAAGATCATTTGGATCATTTTAAAATGAAACTTGAGTTGTATCAAAGACTATTGTGTGATTTAGAAGCCTTTTGAAGCAATGATAGGTCTCATAGTTGAGTTGAGGGGCAAATACGGCTGTGATAGCAGATCTCAACTGTATAATAAGTCATTATATGAATTAGACGCAAATTTGACTTTCTATTGGGCTTTTTTGTTTATTTAGCTTTCATTCAAAGGACAGGGAAGGTTCTGTAAGGTATAATTAAAGCCCTACTGTGGGTCATTCCGTCATTTAGACGCGCATACAAGCATCTTTCATCCCTCAACCATTGATTTGAGGGAGAGAGAAAGGCTCATTGAGAACAAACTAAAGACAGAAACTAATTTTAGATAATATCAAGATAATCCATTAATCTTCAGAGTGAATGATGATATTGATCATTAAGGGGTCAACTTGAAATTGAATAATATATCGATGATTCGGGAGCTTGAGGCTTGATGGAGTTCCAGTTGCACTGCATGATATTTCATGTGGTGTGAATGGCTCTACTGTATTTATTGTACGCAATATAATGCTCATTGGGTGATTTAGACGCTCAGAATCGTCTTAATCTCCATTAGTTAACAACTTGAGAGACACGGTAGGGCTTGTTAAAGAAAACTGAAGCGAGATTGCACTTTTGAAGATAAAATTAAGATAATCTAGGTATTTGCATCCGGTGAATGATAAAAAACGGTCATTTAGAGGTAAATTGAGCTGTATTATTGGATAGCAGGTGTCTCTGAGGCGTTTCCCAGCGATATCGTTGATCTTTGAGATATTTAGACGCGTATGAAGCCTTTATTAGCTCCAATAAGTCATTTAAGCGGCATAAAACGGCAAGAAATAACAGGGAAGCTTTTAATGAGCAAGTTTAAGGCTGAGCTACCGTTTTAGCTTGCCGAGATTTTCTTTAAGAGGGTCTTGCTCAAGCTGAGTCTCTTTAATTGTAAACAACTTCCTCCTTCTTTTCTAAACCCTCCTCTCCTTCTTTAGATCGACTTCTGTCATCAAAGGACATACAATACAAAGTTACTACTTAATAGGACCGACTCCTTTCAAGATAACTTTGTGTTTACTAAAGGTCGCGTCTTCTCTCAAGCAGTTAACTTGATTAGTTCTTTTCGATCTACCCTCAAGTTTTCCACGGTATTCTAAAATTTCAAATCAACGTCTAATACTTTCATTTACTACAGTTTACCCACTGAATGTCGACTTAAACATCTGATACCCTCTATCTTTCTCCAACATCCATCGAACTACCGTCCACTCGAACAACAATGGATCCTAATCAACAATATTCTGGTGGTGGAGGATGCCTGGTGGCGCTTGGAACCCAGCTCAACAGGCTACAATCAACAGAGCTGGCAGCCTCATCAGCCCCAGCAGGTCCAGCAAGTCCAACAACCCCAGCCACACCAGCAGCCTCAGCTCCCCCCTACTACTCAATACAATCCCCAGCCCTTCCCCTGAACTGTTCTGTTGCGAGTCTTGCCAGCGAGTTCCTGTTCCTGCTACGCAGAACATACATGCATATACTACCCGCTTGGCCTTTTCGTTCACCATATCATGCACCCTACTGTTGCCACCTATGCACAGCCTCCTAACCGTCAACTTCATCATGCATTCTTTGACATGCTCCACTGTCAACTATCATTGCCAGTACTGGTAGTCACGGTGGCCATGGTCAAGTCAGCCATATGCAACATCATCAAAGTCAACAGCCTCAAGGTTATCACAAACACGCCCCAACTGACAAATGAATGTGCTCATTACAGTGCTGTCCCGCTAACTTCGACATTGGCTATAATCCGGACCTAATCAACATGTCTTTCTGCATCAAGGAGGCTATCAATCTCATGATGGTTATGCTCAGCATGACTATCAACAACAACAACAAACACATGCTAGGCAGAATACTGCTATAAGCAATCAGCATCCTCAAACAGTATTGGGACCAATCATGTTTGGTGGTTCTTCTTATGGCATGATCCTTCTATCCCTATCCCTTTACCTAACTTTATTCGCCCTACATTCAGTTGACGTTAAGTTTCGCTTGAACGCTACCGACTCGAGCCTCCTGTTGCTAATTTTGTGTACGAACCCCTGCTCTTGGTCCCTATCAACCTCAATCACCATTTAATCGTCCATACCAGGCGAACAATATCTCTATCAACACCAATACCCTCGTGCCAGGGAGAACATGGAACTCATCTGGTACTTCTGCCCGTCCAACTTGAGATCCCTCTTTGGGCTCGTGGTCAGAAACCGAAACTAGTGCACCAGAGATGCCGATCGTCTTGTTCGTGAGGTATGCAGATGATCAATGGAGAACGTTGGCATTCATTCGATGATCGGGAAGATCGTGAGGGCTTGTGGCACAAGCGACGCTCTTACAAGGTGTGGAGTGCCCTGTACTGGAATGCTCTGGAAGGTTACCGTCTTCGTCGCCGTGGATATTAGGAGGTTTTAGGGGTGTTTGGTCAATGGTTGCAATGATCTTGATTTTTCGGGGTGTGAGGTCTAGAAAGTCTATCCAGAGCTCCCTTCTATCCTCATGGACGGGACTTTGTAGCTTCTTCATGGATCTATTTCACTGGTGTTGCGGATCTTCTCATGCATTTACGACGTTACCATACCCCTCTTCTACTTTTCTTCATGGGTGCTACACATTTTCGGCCTTCACTGCACGGTTTTTATTTCTTTCTCACACTTTACGGCTGCTATAACATCGTCTTGCACCATGCATGCCTTGTTTTGTGCTGTTAGTCATGAGTTCAACTTATTTTCTACATATTGCTTGCGTATCAGGCGTTCTATCCATGGTTTTATTTCATACATGCTCATTTTAGGCCAATTTCACTCATTCTTCTCAGAGTTGGGTCTATTCTAGTAATCTCTACATTAGTGGAGTGTTGACTTCATAGCCCTTTTTCACATATGATTAGCTCATCGAAGACTAGTATGCTTAGTTTCGATAGCATGAATACCGTAGAATCGGCCAAAGATAGTAATAACAAGCATTTTTGACTTATAAACCATCTTATGTGCTGTAATGTGATGATCAACATGAGCTTTAAGCAATTGACTGAGTGAAATCTACGCTATAAGACTGTGATACAGGTTCTTTATCTATATATTTTCTGCTTAATAGACGATTCTTATCTGCTGGCTATCTTATCATACATTTTCGTTCCTTTTTATATAAGATTCTGTGCCTAAGGCACTGTCCCGGTGAGGCTCTATACTTCTCGAACTATTTTTCGATTAGACTTTATCTTTGATACATTCATAGTTTATTGCAAAGCCTATATTTAGCCTATTATTTCTTTGCTTGGAGAGCTAAATGTTACTCCATATCATCACGATTAGCTCTATCTATTATATCTAATACGTTAACTATCACTTCTAATACTTCTAATGCGTCTGGTCCACCTAATTCGCCTAATATGTCTAATCATCTAGTCCGTCTAGCAGTCTAGCCGTCTAGCCCGTCTAGCCCGTCCTGCCCGTCTAGTTCGTCTAATCCGTTTAATTCTTCTAATCCGTCTAAATCCTAGCCTATCCGAGCCTATCCGATACGTCTAATTTTCGTGAATTAATCATAAGATACAGCTTCAATTTTCCAGACGAATCTTATCATTATACTACTTATATTTATTAGTTAACAATTGATATCTAATATTCGATAAGATAATTTTGATCCGATCAAATCTCATTAAATAACGCATATTATTAGAAATATACTTGATTGAAGTTTTAAATATTATTTTTATTTAGTCTCTAAAGATACCTTGTATTACTATTATTAAGATAATAGTATTACTCTCTTTATACAGTATTTATGAACCTTATATTATCCTCTAAGGCTTATCAGATTTAATAACATAAGTAAAAACTTTTTTTAGTTGAGTTAGTAATTAAAATAAAGAAATTTAAGATTAGTATACATTATTCATCTAATATCATTCTGTAATCTATGGATTTGTCCCAACTAGATATAATCAGATATCATTGATACTGACTCAAAGTTAGCAATTCAGTTTGCTCAAATTATAACAAATTGGATAAGTAACTCCCATTCGTTGAATACTGTTCTTATTATATATGCCCTAATCTCTAGTCTATTTAGTGGAATTTTGTTGTGGTTGCATTGTAATTGAACTTCGAGTAAATTCTATGGCAGGGTCTATAAGATTTGTATTCTATATTATTTAATCCTATTTGAACCATATACAATATCATTCGAATTCCATTGAGCAAGATGATAATTCCATATCTTTACACATTAATATTTCTGTAATTATCACTTAGTTCCTAAGGATAGTAGTAGCTTAGATTCTCATAGAAGGTTCCACGGGCCAACTGAACACACTGGCCAACTGAACAGTCTAACCTAATTGGGTCACCGCTTTTCGATCGTAATTCTTTTATTTTATTATTATATTTGATATTAATTTCAATATAATGGATTCGAAGAATCTTAGTTCATCAATTTGTTATGCATGTGATTATTATACCTGTACTAATAGGAGTTCAAAATGCAAAAACATAAACCTTAAATCTCAAGCTCTCTTGTGATTGGTCATAAGTATTCCGCAAAAATTTTAATTGGTCGAACATTAGTAAGCAAAAAACCTTAATTTTTAATGCCGACTTTCCGTTCTGCTTCGGAGCTAATTATTCCGGCCATTTCGAAAGGGAGCTAAATTATTCCGGCCATTTCGAAAGGTAGTCGAGCATTTCGGCCATTGCGAAAGGTAGTCGACCATTTTGCCCATTCCATTTCGGCCCATTTCATTTCGGCCATTCCATTCCAGCTATTTTATATAGGCCTTATTATATAAATAATAAATAATAAATAATAAATAATAAATAATAAATAATAAATAATAAATATTATAATTATAAAAAAAGCTAAGTATAATTTATATATAATTAAGAATATATTAAGAAATTTATAAAAATTATAAAGCTTTTTTATAAAATCTAAATTTTAAATTAAATAGAAAAAAATTTAAAAATTAAATAAATAAAATAGAAAGAATTATATAAAAAAATATATTAAAAAGAATAATATTAAAAATATATTAAAAAAGATAAAATGAGATATAGAAAGAAAAAAAAGATATAATGTTATTAATATATTTAATATAGAATATAATTAAATAAGATATATATTTATAATATAAGAGTATTATATTAGAATTGAGAAGTAGAAAATAAATATATAATAGTAAAGGATTTTAAAAATAATTTCTTTCTTTATTATTATTATTATTATTATTATTATTATTATTATTATTATTATTATTATTATTATTATTATTATTATTATTATTATTATTATTAATGATACTAGCACTCGCGGAAAAAAATTTTTAGATTATGGATTCGTAGAATTTATAGCCTCGAACGAAGTGAGGATTGGGGGTTTGGGGGCTAGCCCCCATTAAGTAATAAAATTCGAAAGAATCCATAGTCTGAAAATTTATTTCCGCGAGTGCTAGTAAATTTATTTATTAAATAATTTTACATTAATCTTTATATACTAATTGATATATTTTATTAATTTTTATAAGATATTATATAAATTGTATTGATGATTTTAATTTTAAAATGAATAATACTTTTTTTTAAAAAAAGTATATATAAAATATTATATTTATTTAGTTTTTAATAATAATAAAAACTCTTTTAAGAATTTATTATATATTTATTTACAATAAATAAATTTTATAAGATTCTATTAAAATCTTTTAATTAAAAATAAAAATAAAAAACATTTTTATATATATAAATATATAAAAATTTAAAAGCTTTAAATTATATAAAATGCTTAATAAATATAAAAATCTTATAAATAATCTTTTTTAATATATTATACTTAATAAAATAATGATTTTTATAATATAATAATTTTAATAATAAACTTAATTATTATTATATTATATATTAAAAAGAATTATAGAAATAATTTTAAAACCTATTTAAAAACTATATATAAATTATATTTTTAAAATTATAAATATCGTTTATCTTATAATATTTTATTAATAATATATTAAAAAATAATTATAAATATTTTATTAATAATACATTATAAAATGTTTATAATTTTCTAAAAATCTGTTTTTTCAATTTATTTTTTAAATTAAATTGTTTATTATTAATTAATAATTTTTAGTTTTAAAAAATAAAACGTTTTTATATATAATAATTTATAAACTTATAAATAATAGAAATATAAAAAATTTAATATTCTATTTTGTTAATAGTTTAATAATATAAATTAATTAATAAAATATATTTATAAAAAGTTTACTATTATAAATTTTATAAGAAAAATTATAAATTATTTTTTAATAATTTTTAATAATTTTTAATAATTTTTAATAATTATATTAATGAAAAAGTAAGTCTATTATGTAATTATTATTATTATTAAAGTATATATTACAATAATAAAGTATAAAAGTTAATTATACCTTTAAGAATAAGATATTGCTAGCATATCAACTAAAAGGGCTTAGCGCGTTCAGTTGGCCCGTGGAACCTTCTAATAATATTTACACAATGCGTGTTATTATTTAAAATACTTCTATAATAAACAATATCAATGCTCTAATAAGATTTATAATTCTATAAAGGATCGTCTTAGCTTGAAAAGCCAATGTCATATCTTTACATTTATATGATTAGATATTATCGATATGTTACCTTATATTCTTAGAGATAAATTAATTGATCTTGGACTTAAGATCATACTTTGAAGAGTTGAAAACTTTGAGTTCTCAGTTGTTAATTCCTTTCAAAATCGACAGATCCAAACTAACATAGTCAAAGCATTACCCGGTGCGATGGCTGAATTGACCCTTAATATTCGAGTGAGTCTTTCGCACGAAGATGATGATAAAGATCCGGTTGCAGAGTGTGAGTTTGCAACCTGGTATCTCCATGATGGCGTATTGATTCAAACTTCGGACCCTCGCTTGAAAAATCTTATCTTGAAACCACTTTCGCTATATGATCTAGTACCAGCAATTCTCCAAGTGCCACGAGGAGAAAATGTCCGCATTGAAGGCGACACCTTCGACGTTGAAGATATTGCAGAGGTAAAGCCACTGAGTGATTTTCCATCTTAGACTAAATGAATAAATAGTAAATTAATCTCATGCCGAGAGATTGATATGTTTTGATTCTTATGCTACGTTTAATCATTCCATCACGATTCTATTCTAGATTCTACCATCCCAAGATAACTTTTACTACTCCATTCACTACCATACCCTTCGCCCTCTTCCACGATAGATCCTATAATTCCATCCTAGATTTCGCACTCACTATATTACTATAAATTTGATATTCCAGCTTAGATAATAGGTTCTATCTCCCACTTCCCACTAGCGTGTTGCATGGTTAGAAGAGGAGCTAGAGGTGGTGGAGCTAAGGGTTATAGGAGCTTTCTTTCAACCTAATATCATCTCTTCATTATATTCATCAATAATAACTATTCGATAACTAATATCCTATTGTTTTCCTATACTCCGTGATAAGTATTCCGTTATAGATATTATTATTTAATTATAAAATCAACTACCTTTCTATTATAATAGCATGGAGGTAAAATGATTTTGATTTTATAGTATAAATGCAATTCTTTAGTAGTTAGTAGACTTCGAGTGGTTTACTATTGTTTATAGTCATTATTATCACGATCACATACAAAGCGAATCAATAAAGGGCAATTAACTAGAATAAGAAAGCTAAAGAAAGAAAAGATCTTTTAAAGATCTCTTCTATGTACAATATCGTTTAGTTTAAGGCTAGCTTAAACTAAGGTAAGCGTAATGAGATATCACGTGTCCCAAGCACGTGATACTCGTGACAATTATATGGGGTTTATATAATCATAATGGTGTGGTAGCGTGACACCGCGGCGTTAGCAACGATTTTAGTATTCATTATAATTCTAACGCCGCATAGGAAAAGGTATATAATTGAAGTATTACAAATACGACATTCAATTAATGTATTAATATATTTCTAAACCTCTATATTAAATGTCTTTTAAAAAGCAGAGCCCCTTTATAGATGCTCGGGGCTATCGCCCTCGCTAAATGACACGATAAAGTAGAGTATATCAGGGATAACACGTAAACTATTCTCTCATCTTCTTATATAATCATCTCTAATCTAATTTGAAGATATAGTTATGAATGAGACTTATCGTCTCTTGTATATCTAATTATTAGTTCAAATGAATAATAACACTCGATTCTTTTAAAACGAATTTAATACAATAACTAGCTTTTTATTCCTAAGGAATATATACATTTATTTCTCAGAAGTTGAACGTATCTTAATAAGAATAAAACTTCTATATTGAAAACTTCATTCGATCTAATGTAATATTATGCGAGCACTAGCGGGAAGATAGGTTTTTTTGACTATACATTCGTAGAATCAAGATCAAAACTATAATGACTTACTCTTTGGCTGGGCAATCACTGATAATAAATTAGAAATGTTTTAGCGTTGTATCTTGAATTATAAAATTGATGACTATAGTATATTTATACCGAGGGTATCAATTCTTCATGTGGTGTTCTGCAAATACTATATGGCTTCCAAAGACTGACACTATTGATTTTTAATATTCGAGATTGCTCCTGAGATTTAAAAGGAGGTTAGCTAAGAATGAATTGTGTGCGAAGCGAAACTGGGATAATCACTATATATATATATTATCAACAACGATATCATAGCATAATTAGCAAGTCACTTTGTCGATTGAGTAGTATAAGAATAGTATAATGATAAAGTAATCTTTAAAAGCTAGACTTGCCTGATTTGATCTGCCATTAAACTGTAGGAGCGATAGCATTATACATAGACCAATAATTAAATGCTAAATAGTTTAATTTGAAATATGTATATAGTAATACTACAATATCATTATATATAAGAATAAATAATCCTACTAAGGAGTTCGGATGATTTCCAAGGTTTGGTGTAGTAGGGACGACGAAGAGCTATACAACATTAGAAAATAAACCAACTATAATCACATGGATATTCCGTAACATATATAATATTTTCAGTAACATGAAATTCAATATGATAAGTACTCTGTAATTCGCCTACCCTACTTCTCGCCACCCCCTCCATTTGGCCAACATTTTACACCAAAAACGACCATTTTAACGTATTTATAATTCTACGAAAAATAAATATATATTTTTTAAATTTTAACTAGAGCTTCCATATATAATTATTGATAAATTTTGAAAATCTTAAATTTTTGCGATTGTTTTATAAAGAGTAATAATAGATTATAAAAAATTAAAATTCCAATTTTCGATTTATATGTAAATCCTATACGAAATCAAAATCTCTAAAAAAAATTATATTTATTTAACAAAAATAGCTAAAAATAATCTAAAAATTGTTAAACAATCTTAAAGCTAATTTTAATCGAATTCATTATTTTAATGATATATGTCACGATCACATACTAGAGCGAGTCAATAGAGGTTAGTTAATTAGAATGAGAAAGCTAAGGAGGGAAGAGATCTTTAAGGGACCTAGAGATCTCTTATATATACAATATCGCCTAGCGTGATGAGATATCACGTGCCTTAGGCACGTGATATTCGTTACAATATACTATTATTTATAATAAATGTTTAATTGGGTGGGAGCTGCGCTCCCTAGTGTTTAAGAGCCTTTTATTTTTTTATAAATATTATAAATATTAAAAAAATTATAAATATAATTATTATCTTTTTAAAGATTTATTATTTTTAATTGTTAAGAAAATATTATACTATATATTATTTAAATTTTCTATTGATTATTATTTTTTAAATTACTATTTGTATAAAAATATATAAAAATATTTTTTTAAAAATTATCTTAAATTTTATATATTATTTAACGTTGTTTTAAATTAATACTAAACTAAACATCCATCAAAAACGAAAATTTATATTAAATATCTAAAAATCCTTAATAGATTAACAAATCTATAAAATCTTTTAAATAAAACTTTGGAATATTAAAAATTTGAAAAATTAATATTTTATATATTTAAATCTATAAAAATAAAAAGTAATATTTTATTATATAAATTTATTATAAATTTATATTATAATATCTTTTATTTAAATTATAATTATTATATATTTTATTAAAATATTAAATATAATAATAATTTTTATATAGATGTTTAAATTATATAATATCTTTATTATTATATATTTTTCTCTTTATTTTAAAAAACTTTTATAAATTTAATAATTATAAATAAAACTTAATTAAAATTAATATATTATATAAAATTAAATATTTTATTTAATATAATTTTTGATTTCTATATATTCAATAATAAAATATAATTTATAAAAGTTTTTAATGTAAAAAATATAAAATAAAACAAAATAATAAACTCTTTTAAAAAAATTTCAGAATGTGAAAAAATTAATATTTGAAAATTTAAAATATTTATTATATAATTTTTAATTTTATAATATTTTAAAGCTTTTTTCTATTACCTTAAATTCATTTAATAATTTATTATAATTTTTAAAAAATCAAATATATAAAAAATATATATTTTATTTTTCAATGAATTTTTAATATAGTATTAATTCAAAACAAATTAAATTTATTAAAAAAATTAAGAATCTTAATATTAATATCTAAAATAAAATTATAATAAAATAATTAAAGAAAACTAAATAATATTATTAAATAATTACTTTTACTTTATGATATTAATATCAATATTAATATTAATTTATAATATAATATTGTTTATAATAAAAAAAATATAACAAAACTTCTATTTTTAAGTTATTTATTATCTTAATTAATATTTTATTAAAAAAAGTTTTAAGTGATTTTTTCATAAAAATAAGAAGTTAATTTTTATTAATACTGTTATACTTCTTTTATTATATTATTTATTTAATTAATATAAAATAATTTTTTTAATTAATTTTCATTATTATAAATATATTTTAAATTTCTATTATTAAACTTTATGTTTATTTTATATTTTAGTATTTTTTAAAATATTATTATAAATTAATAAATATAATTGTTAAGTAAAATATATAATTGATTTCAATCTTAAAAAAATTAATCTTAATTTATAACTTTATATTAATAAATTAAAACAATATATATTATATATAATTCTATATAACTTTTAATAATTTTCTAAATAATACTTGATAAAAAGAAATCCTTATATTAATAATATTTTAATTTTTTGGAAAATTTAAAAACTATATTCAAGAAATCTTAAGTTTTTATATAAATCAAAATTAAAATTTAATAGAATAACTAATAGAGTTTATATAAAAAAAATTCTTTTTTATTTTAAAAAGAATTATATTGATAAAATATATTTTTATTAATAAACTTTAATAATAAAAAATATTAATTATTATATTATAAAACTTGAATAAATATATATTTTTATAAATAAATTATTATTTTAAAAATAATATAATAAAGTATTTAATATTATTTCTTCTATTTATTTTATTTTATTATTTTATTCTATTTTTAAATAAACTAATATTAAAAAATCTTTATTATGATATTTTTTTATTAATTATTTTTATTTTGAATATTGTAAAAGCTTATTATATATTAAATTTTAAATATTTTATAAATTATTTTTGTCTTTATTATTTTTTAATAATAAAAATTATAATATATTAAAATTTCTAAAATTAAAAAAGTATTTATATTAATTCTTTTAGATTTTATATTAAAATACTTTCTTATTTTATTTTATTAATACTTATTTTTATTTTTTACTTTATTAAATTTTCTCTTTTCTATTTCTTTTTTTCTTATATTTGTTTGTTTTTTATTAATTATATAATTTTTATATATATTGTAATCTATATTCAAAATATCGTTTTTTATAATATATTAATAAAATATATTTTGTTTCTCTTAAATTTTTTTTCTTCATTTTAATAATCTAAATAAAATATTCTCATAATATTAATAAATTTTCTATTATATTTCTTAAAGTATATTATAAAAGAACTAAACTATATTATAAACTATAAATAAAAACTTATAATAATAATATATATATACTTATTTTAAAAATATTTATTCTATTTATTCTACTTATGAATTACATTTAATATAAAAGCTTTAAAGCTATCTATATTCTCTAATATTTTTAAAATTAAATATAAATAAACTTATTTCTTTTTTTAATTTAAATTCTAAAATTTTCTAAAAGATTTTATTTATTAATTATTTATTTTTCAAATTTTTTTTTTTTATAAATTTAGATTTATATTCTTTAAAAAACTAGATTATTTTTATATTAAACTTAAAACTCTTATATTAATAATGTTATACTTAATTATTAAATATTTTATATTGTAATACTTTTCTTATAATTAATTTATAATAAAATCTTTCTTTTCTTATTAAATTTAAATCTTAATTAAAATAATACTTATTTAAAGTATTATTTATTTTGAAGTTCTTATATTATATATCTTTAAACTAAATAAAAAATAATATTTAATTAATTAATCATTATTATTATTTATTATTTATTATTTATTATTTATTATTTATTATTTATTATTTATTATTTATTATTTATTATTTATTATTTATTATTATTATTATTTATTATTATTATTATTATTATTATTATTTATTATTTATTATTTATTATTTATTATTTATTATTTATTATTTATTATTTATTATTTATTATTTATTATTTATTATTTATTATTTATTATTATTATTATTTTATTTATTATTTCGAAATGGAATAGAATAGCCGGAATGAAATGGCCGAAATGGAAATCACGTGACAATTGAGATCATGTGATTGTTTTATAGTATATAGCTTATAATACTGTATATACTATATATAGAACAAATATAACGGAAATCCAGATCACGTGACCCTCAAATTGTATGTGCCTTACAAAACACATCCACAAAGCATACAATCTAACTTTAACAGGATTGAAATTTAACGCCATACATATTCCACACATATCGGAGGATGATTTTCTCGCTGGCTCTAAAACATAGATTTCTAGATTTTAACGATGAAATTTTAAATAAAAAAATACAATTTCAATTTACTCAATGATTTTAAATTATTATATATATTTTAAATAGCTTATTTATTGTATATTGTATAATGGACTTTATAAAAATTTATAGATTATTTTTAACTATTTTTATTTGAAAGTTATAATCTTTTTTTTTCAAAGTTCTAATTTTGTATATAATTTCCATACAAATCCGAAACCGAAAATTTTAATTTTCTATAATTCTATATTACTCTTTATAAAAAAATCGTAAAAGTTTAAGAGTTTCAAAATCTATTAATAAATATATATAGAAGCTTTAATTGAAATTTATAAAATATATATTTATTTTTTGTAGAGTTATTAATATATTAAAATGGCCGTTTTTGGTGTAAAATGTTGGCCAAATGGGGGGGGTGGCGAGAAGTAGGGTAAGCGACTTAGAATCTAAATGCATAATGAAAAGACTAATCGTATCACTGCACAAAACTCGTGCCAATGACTTCTAATATAGCTTGAAATTGTACTCCTAATGAACCAATTATCAATCATGTTTACAGAATCTAAACAAGTATCAATTCCTGAAAAGGAATTTCTTCCCAAAATTTCACCCCACCAAGGTCTCTATTTTCGGAGTACCAAATTCCCAATTTCTCGTATTCATTGTTCATTCCAGGTACAGGTCTGATAAGGATTCCAAGCATTACTTCCTGATCAGTGAGGTCGTAAGTTGGAAACATAAATTGCTGATCAAGTGTAGTTCTGGAGACTAATAGAAGTGACAATTGGTCGACCGGTCCTCGAGGATATCCATCATCGTCGTGAGAAACGGAATGGTAGTCCCAGTCTAGAATCATATGGGCGATATATTTATTGTCCTCTGACCGCAGAACATAGTTGAATACAATGGTCAAATATTTGCCATAATCCCCGTTATTTTTGATTCTGACCCGGCCATGCTCGCATAGGGGTGGCTTGAAGACTTTGCCACGAATTGAAAGCCGACCCATCGATACACGACCATATGGGTTTTTCTTTCGGAACCAGAATCTCTGCATGATTTAAAGTGAATTCTGGTGAGTATTTGACTTCTTCACCCCTTCCTATTCCACTTATCCAGGTAATATTGCAAGGACGGCAGGCCCAGCTCCAAGAAGGTGCAATATACATTGCACCAGGTGGCTTATAATAGTTTTCAAATTCCAGCCATGTATGCGTAGTCCAGAGAAGCCCTTTATGTAAGTCAGATTCCCAAAGGCCAGCCAAAATATTTTTGGTGAGGAAATCGATCGCATATGTTTCTTGCAAAAGCAGAAATGGCAGGAAGCTTGTCGTGTTCGAAAGAAAGCTTCCGTTCCGTATATGCTTTGACTAAGTTGTACCAGCCACTGAGCGTCTGTCCAAGGGTGTTTTCCATGTTTACATAGGTCTCGCGAGAGAATCTAGTGCCATCTGCAGCTTCACATAGTTTTCCAGAACTCATGTATGCCATCCGCTTCCCGAAATATAGTTTTCGAGGTGAGAGCTGATCTTCTTGGAACGTCCAGCCTCGCTCTTCCCATGCAGCTTCCTCAAAATCAGCACTTGAGGGGTTATCAGGTTTCCCGATAGGCTTTCCAATCTGTTCGCTAAATACCTTAAGGGTTTCATGAGGCGGGTGTAACATCCGAAGGTAAAGTGCTCCTGAAATAGACTTGTGTATCTCGGATTGGAAATTAATTTGCACTGTGGGCGGAGAATAGGCTGGTTCAAGAAACCCACTCAAGCAAGAATTTCCTTCGATAACACAGTGCAAGGAAGCTATTTGAGTATATATGCGACATTGAAAATGATTCCTTGTTCCAATCTTCTTCACTTCCCTGAATAATGCATAGAGCATCGACCCAGAGGTATCTAATGCCCAGGCAACGGCATACCTGAATCGCATCCGAAATTGTTTTTGGCACATTGATCAGTTGAATTTCTAAAAGGTGTGAATCCAGAGTATCATGGGTAGTCTTGAGCTGCTGTTTTGCTTCAGAGGCTGACCCCCAACAATAACTTAGCGCTGCGTATCTTTTTTGGATGGGATCCAGTTTACTAATTTCAGGGTCACCCTTTGTGACAACTAGTCGTAGGCCTGAGGAGCAATCAGACTCCAAGTCAAGCAACCGTGTTGGCAAAAATTCTTGATGAACATTCTCAATAGGCTTCTCTTCTAAAGCACGACTGATAAGTGCCTTTATGCGATCCAAATTGGGAGCAGATAATCTATCGTTCACTACAGGCAATCGACCAAGACTAAACCACTTGGCACAAAGATCTAAGACTCGACTCAGAAAGTTATTTTTTTATATCTCTGTATAAATTGAGATGGGATTGGAGGAGAGGGGGGGAGGGGAAAGGACATGATTTCTTACCAGAAGCATCCGTACAAAAGTTATAATGTAGTGACTTTTCAATATTCTCAACTCCGGAAGTCACTGTGAAATAAACATATAGCGAATCCAACCATATCTTTGGATCATCTTCATGGAGTTCAGAACCAGTTTCAAACTCGCGAAACTGGTATGTGACTTCTGTAATCACGATTTCCATCGGAATCGCCCTTTCCTTTGCACAAGATTCTTCTGTATCCGATGTTCCATCCTGCAAATTGGCAGAAATGAGATCATCACGAAGAACCTTGCAGAACGCACAGCCTTGGTTCGCAGTAGTAGCGAGTCCAGGAAGATTGGGGAGGATATCACTCCTCTGATAACCAAGCTTCAACTCAGATTTCGGGAGAACTTTGGGTTCTTTTGGCTCAGTGCTCATGGCAGACTTCAATGCATCAATTGCCATCAACACCGTTGTTCCTTTTTCTGCATTCATTGCTTCCGTTACTTCCACTTCTCCAAAGTCCACATAGGGGTTGTTATGTTGGTCATGTCGCATTTTTCCGCCATGCTGCAAATCTTTTAGCTCAAGAACTTTGCAATATTTGCAGGGTCGGTCAAGAATGAGAAGTTGATGATATTTCGTAGTCATTTTTGCTGTGGAATTAACTGTCATATATCCTTAATGAGTTGTCGTTGGCAAAACTGCCCTTCTCTGTGAAACAGAAGTTGCTCCCAGATAAAAAAAATTGACAATTTCCTCCTACTTTTTGTTGGTAGGTAAACCTTTTTGTGTGTTCATTGCTGGTTGGCTCTGATGTTCTCCACTGTGCAGCCACAAATGCACTACTTTACCAATCTAGTTTGGCCAGCAGCTGATGACTTCTAGCAAGCTCAGCTTCGCCAACTAAAGTCTTCTTGACTCCGGAACCAGGATTCACATTGAAGATAGTAGATAAGCATCATATTTAATGTGGATATTTCAGGGATATCTGCCAGTTCAGCAATTCCATCTAGGTCAGATCAGAAATCCCAAACTATATATAGTCTAAAACAACTTACTAGTCTGAATTTAAGTCCACTGCTGGTCCCCTGCCCCACATTCGAGCCACCCCCCCCTATCTTAGCCACTTTTCCACACCAACGGGCATCTTAACATATGAAAAGAATTCTTAGAGATAAGCCATACCCTTTGATAGCGTTTTGGAAAATGATTTATTTCACATATAATTTAGAAAAATAATACTAATTGATGATAAAAGATTTCGAAATGAGAATAACAAAAATCAAAATCAATCTAGGATTGAACTTTCTCGAAAATATAGGAGTGCTAGGGCGCTGATATTCTATAACACCTTGCCTTTTACAAATCGGGGAGTTCTGATAATTCACTTGAACTTCAAATAACCTTTCACTTAACATAGAATTAATGATAAGGGTGAGTATGAAAGGCAAGCGGTAATGAGGAGTTGGCTGAACATAAGAAAAGCCTTTCAAGGAGTCAAAAATCATCAGTCTTCTGCTATCAAGACTATCACTGATATCATACAGGCCTTTTAATGGGTGGAAGGCCAATATAGACAATAGAGCAAAATTTGTTCTGGGTCTACTCAATTCAATTCAAATCCACACTATATGGTACTTGTATCCTTCAAATGAGCGTACAGTCAAGAGAAATGCAGTATTAGGCGAAAGATTCTTGGAATATACAAAATACTAAGGCCAGTGAGGTCACTTTAATTGATCCCCACGGGTTTGACAAGATTCTTACTATGTGAGCTTTACTTTAAGATCTTCACTGACCATTCCGAATGAAACGGGCATATTCATGGGCCTAACATTACTTCTTATATGATGATAATAACAGCAAGAAAAGATCAATAAAATAAAATAATACGTACACCGCCCCACCCATGATACAAAGTTAAAAATTAACAGATCGTATACCACCACTTTCCACTCTGTTGTCTAAGGTTCAAGTCATCTTTGTATTCAGAACCAAATTAGTGTTGCTAATCCCTCTCGGCAGATTCTTGTTGAGGAGACGCCAAGGTTCTCGTCTAATAAGGTTGCGCCCTCTCATTCCACCTACAGAATTGATGCCTGACCACAAGTTATTTTCTTACATTACGATCTGGTTGTAGAATTTCAATCAACTCCACTCAGAATCACTCAAAAAAGCGTTTCCATATTCCCAAGTAATAGGCAACCGACACGTTTTCCTTTCATTGACGTACTCATACATAGCCCCTGGAATTGCCGAGCCTCTGTAAGCTCGCTTGACTCCCGATATCTCTATTTGTGCTATCTTCCCAAAAACCTTGCTTGTAAGATTTCCCTGTCACGTTATTTTCAAATATCCAACTTCTGCTTTGCTTAAAAGTATTCATCTTCATCTTTCAATTGTACCAATTTTTCTGCTCTATCTTAATTCCGCTAAAGTAACACACGTCTTGCTCCAGTACAAGATCTGTGCCTATTGAAGCGCATTTTCTGGGAAATTACTCTCAATCAAAATCCCGTCTCAGTCGCGCCTGGTCACGATGCCAGTAATACGATGAGCCCCATTAATCTCCCACTCCACAAACAGCTTATCCTTTCGCTGCTCCGTATTTCTTCCAAACTTTGAAGGGCTTGCTTCAGTCATATCTTCAGTTGTTATATGCCTTTCGGAGAAAGATAGTCATTTCTTCAAACTTCGCGTAGCAACATTCCCGCCTCGATTCATGGCTGGAAAGCTTACTTGGGGAACTCCGTTGGAGATGACAGAGCAATGGGAAACGATATGGTCGGCTACTCTACAGCGAGTAAGAACGGGCTGTGATGCTGTTGTAAAGCCTTCGGATTTATAATAAGGATGTATGCTCATCCTGGCTTGAACCAACAGACAGCTGCCAAAATATGGGTCGAAGCGTGACACAATCGTTAATTTCCTCTTCAGGGGTCACGGTACTTTCTACCTCGTGACGAGTTATATGTACTAACCGTCTCCACGATCGTTCTACTCACTGATTGATATAAGAATGTAGTCTAATTCAACGACCAAGAAGCACGTTTTGAGTATCAAATTGGTATATCCAATCTATCAGATTCAGATCACTCACAAATTCCGGTTGATTTGGCAACTTGTGTCCTATAAGAGATGGATTATCTCTTCAATTCCATCTATTTGGCAAAATGATTTGATTTCAACACTCGATCCTTTGGAAATTTGTATTTATCAATCATTTTAAGCGAATCCAAAAATAAGCATGCATATAAATCACTGAACATCATAGCCCTTAGAACTCTACTGTAGTAGTCGTCACTTTTGACTTTCCTCCAACTGTCACGCTCCCCTGACCACTACTCTCGTTGTGACCGACCTCCCCCATGACACCTTCCATGATATCTTTCTTCTTCTGTCTTCTATCAAAGTATTCCACGACAGGAAGCCAAGCCGTCATAGCGATTGCCATGCCAAGCCCAGCTCTGTACCCCAACTTAAACCTCGGAGCACTCGTAGTTTTCACAAATACCTGATTCCACCACGTTCCTTGAGCTGCTCCTATACTATTCAGACTGGCAACCACGATGGCTCTCTCTTCCGCATCTTTAGAACATACTTCATTGGTCCAGGATACGATGATAGGAGTTACAGCTTGGATTGTGCCGGCTATCCAGAATGCAAAGTACTTGGCGCCCTTAGGGACGGACCAAGCGACTAGGATGGCTTCGGCAGTTATGTTACAGAAGCCAATGAGAAGAAGGGAGGGGAGTCGGGTTTGAGTGTAGTCATTGTAGATCCCGGATCCGATCATATGTATTATGGAGATGGCGGAATAGACAGTGGGGAGGTTGTTGATTTGCGGAACGGAGTAAGTCTTTTCGGCTTTCAGCCAGAGGGCCATAGTTGAAGTGGTCGGTGCTTGATATACAAAGTAGTAGAGTGAAAATGTAATGTTCTAATGGTGTATCAGAAGAAACAATCATGAAAAGATACGATCCAATTGTGAGACTTGCCATGATCCAGAATCTCCATCTACCAAAAACCCTTTTGAATATTGTAAGGTCTAACTTCCCGGGTGGTGCTCGGTCGTCTAATGCTAGCCTTTCTAATGCTAATTCCTTCTCCCTATATGTCATCCACCACGATCTGGCTCTGGAAGTGATTGGATTAGGTATGAAGATTATTCCAAAGACTAAAAGGGGTAATGAAATCAAAAAATCTGAAATTGTCTCGTTAGAAAGATTATTTCGCAGCAATTGGGAGTTGTCCTCCAAACCAATGATGAAAAGCCATCTCCATCCTTCTAGACCCAAAGCACCGTTCATACTTGTGTAAATCCCCGCTTGAATATACCCTGAGAACATAGTAGCTGCAATACCTGACGCTGTGAAGATACCGCTACGTTTATTAATTTCATGATTGCGATACCAGGATCCAATCATGAAATGCAGTCCTTTAAATGATTACCACTGAACTCAACACATGTTAGATTTATACTTACCCGGCCAACATGTAGCTTCCACCATTCCAATGAAAAATCTCGTCACATATATTTGTTCCGCACTTTTGACCTTATACAAAAACAAAACCAGCACACTCCAGACAAATTCAGCTCCAGGTAAATAATACCTTGGGCTGATTTTTGTAAGTAGGATATTGCTAGGAATCTGGCCTGCAATGTAGCCAATTTGATAGTAAGTATTAAACCAATTCAGCTCGTTTCCATTGAGGGCGAGGTCCTCTTTCATTCCAGACACATATGCATTAGCAACATTGTTGCGATCAAGATCTTTGCAGAAAAACGATAAACAACAGTAGGTAAGAAGGCAGAGATCCAGCTTTTGAACAAATTTAACCTCTTCTACAGGAGTTCCAGGCCGAGTCCACCAAAAGAATGTATTGGATTTGGTGTTCGCAGGTGTCTCACGACCTGGTTCTCCATTGGCCAATTCACGAGTTGCCATCTCTTGATGCCGAAGAGTATGAGAATTGAGGTAGTCTATCTCTAGACTCTCGATGAAGTACCTAAGTCAATTATATACCATCTTATGTTGCGTCCAATCAAGGAGAGACTAAGTAGAAAAGAGAATTCTGACCGCAATCACTCGGGTCGCTATATCATTGGTTAAATGAAGTAAAAATGTCGAATCTTTGCTTTCGAGAGAAACTGGGGTTGCAAAGTCTTCATGCAACTGGAGCAAATTCCATGTCGGTATAGGAACAGATCAGTGTTGGAATATTGATAGCAACTGCAGAGATCTATATGGTGGGTAGTATCAAGAGCGGGGTTCTAAGGGTATCTATCGCTCCAACCCGAATTGCTTGTGATGAGTGGCCTATCAATGATCGACCGACCCACCTGCGCTGACAGTTGGGATTTTATCTTATGAGGAGAATATTGCGTCAGATTTAAGCAACTCAGAGTGGTATAGCCGCGAGATAACATGAATGAAAAGTCAAACAGAAAAAATATTTCGAGGTAGGTCGAATAATTAAGCCCTTGGTTAATTAGATGCTGTTTAATTTATCCTTTGTTGATTAGATACTGCTTAATTTCATCGCTGTACCAAAAGATTCATTGGATGCACTTTTACCATGAGTTCTCAGGAATTTTCACACTCATCTCCTATCAAGATTATCGGTGCAGGGGTCTTTGGGCTTTCAACGTGCGTCTCGTCACTCTGAGCCATAACCACAGGTTTGCCATGCCTAGGTATGGAATGAAAATGCTAACAAGAGCCTAGGGGCCTGCATCTTGCTAAGGCTGGTTATACAGACATCACAATTTTCGATTATCAGCCATACAACGAAAATGAATATGCAACCGAAAAGGGTGCGGATGCAGCGTCCGCAGATTTCAACAAAGTCATGCGTATGAGTTATGGGGATGATGCCCTGTACCAACGATTAGCGCTCGAAGGTGTAAGGATATGGGACGAATGGAATGAGCGATTGTCGAAAACACCAAATTCAGAACTGCCACGAGGACTCTCGTCGGATGATAAGCTTTGGGAGAACTGTGGATTTTTACGATTGAGCGAAGACGATGCATTGAGTGATCATGAACGGATGACTTTAACAAGCCTCGCCAAAGAAGGCTTGAGGGACACGCAGTATATTCTTGGCAACGTTGACGATGAAAAACGTGCTCGAGACAGCCCTCGCCGGTTTGACAAAAAGTTCGATGCTCTGAAGCGAAAGGAGAGGGGGCAAGCCTTAGGCGGGGTTTTTGATAGTACGGCTGGGGTTCTAAGGGCAAGCAAGGCATGTTTGTGGGCTATGCATTTAGCCCGACAATCTGGGGTGAAGTTTGTTCTTGGTGAAAATGGGAGACTCGCCTCTCTTATCCAAGAAAGAGATGGGAAAGTTGTTGGAATCAAAACAGCCGATGGCGTATCGCATCGAGCTGAGCTTGTGATTGTTGCTGGTAAGTAATAATGGTACCCACCTTGCGTTTAATATTTTTGATTGAGGATGCTGATTCCAGCAGCTGGATCCTGGACACCCTCTCTTCTGCCTTCCGTGCGAAGACTGCTGGAAGCTACAGCAGGAAGCGTGGCATATATACAGATCCCTAAGTCGCAACCAGACCTCTGGACAAGATTTGACCCTGAAAACTTTCCAGTCTTTTCTTTTGGTGGCTGGGGTTCAGGGGCGGGCCTGGGTGGCTTTCCTCGAACGGAAACTGGTGTAGTGAAAATTGGGTTCCGAGGTAAGAAATACACCAACTACGATCAGCTTCCAAGCGACGACGGAAAAGGGATGGAGCCCGTCAGTGTTCCCAAGACCAGATATACCGCAGAAGTGGAGACCAGGATTACAAAGGAGGCAATGAATGTTATCAAAGAATTTGTGGCGTCAAATCTCCCAGAATTGGCCCCGTTTGGAATATCAGGTGTGAGAAATTGTTGGTATACAGATTCGCTGGATAACGATTTTCTGATATCCAGGGTGCCGGCTCACGAGGGACTCGTGGTATGTTCCGGGGGAAGTGGTCACGGTTTCAAGTTTCTGCCAATCTTAGGCCGAGAGGTTGTACGCATTATTGAGAGCCGTGGATTAGATGGTCTTAATGAATATGGAAAGAGGTGGCAATGGCGTGATAAGGAACCCGGTGAGGCGCGTAATGGTCTGGAGGATGGTGTGAATGGCCCCAGAGTCTGGAGTAAGATGGAGCTGATAAGTGATGATGATCTTCAATTCAACATCGATGATGGCGAACGATAGACTGGGTGAGAATCGCTTGGGAATTGCGAGTCTTGTCTCTTTTGTTGAGAAATAGTCCAGTTCAGTGGCTGTTGACCTTTGAACCGCAAAGCTCAACATTTGGCCAAGTTTCATGTCGTCTAAAGGGAAAAATTAGCAAACTGCATTCGGCTAACTCATTTTCTTTCAGAGAGAGAAGAAATCTGGGCGAGCATCCAAACCTTATAGATCCTTTTTTCTCTTATATAGTTGCATCTCAAAGTTTGAATCATCTCCTCAACAATATGTCGTGTCAACTTGACCGGCGAAGTTGCTTGGAGTACCCTGTGAGATTTTATCTGTTTGATGTATACCTAGAGAAAGTAACCAGATCTGATACTGTACGTTGCCATGAGAATTTTCAAAACATTTCATTGCATGAACGTAAAGGATGGACTACGACGTATACTTAAGAGTTCTGTTTCTTCATTCTCTATATGCCGTGATGTTTTGTAACATATGAGTAACCCCTGCACAATGAATGTTTCTGTTTCCTCACACAAATTAGAACAACAATAATTTATAAGTTTCCCAATAATTGAGTAACATATATCTCTTTGAAAAGAACTAGATATTACAAGTGACTTTTCAAATTATAAAATAAATTATTAATGATAAGGTGCCATGGAGGGAGTTGGGGGCCTGAGGCATCTATGGAGCTAAGGGGTATATATATGGCTCCTCCCTCATAGTTAGCTCTTCTTCTCAATTCATACTTTACAACATGAATGAAGCTATTCGATGCCCTACAGTCTCTTGTTCCACTTCGTGACGTTAATATTCATAAAATTTACATCATATCTTACAAAATACATGAGATTTTTCAAAATTTTATTATTATTAATTAATTTTAATATTTTTATTACTTGATTATAGATAATTATTTCAGATAATCAAAAACATATGAATTCAAATTCAACATTCCTTAAATAGCTAGGTAATCTAATTCATATATAAGTTCTATCAATCCAATACAATCTCAAAGCAATATATATAATACCAACGATGTAAAAAATTAGAGAACTTGATGCTTTTAATAAAAAACGTTATATATAATTTTACAAAAAAAAGCTTCTACAACTCTCACAATATATTCCAAAACACCGTTCCCAGATGAACCAAACCAGTAGGTATCACAGCATCAGTTACATTCCCAAATCCCTTTAATATCCCAAAAGAGCTAGCTAGCTAAGCGATCCCCTCGCGTAACGAGCAATTCACCCATGATTCCCCAACCCGTGTCCGTGAATCCCCCGAGCACTCGTTTACGCCCCCTGATTTAACCCTCTCTGACCTCGCAAAAGCACTAGTCTACAATAAGCAACTCAAAAATCGAGGCAGACAGGGTGCACCATGGACATCCGTTGCTTGCCGTTCTGGTCTCTTCTCGATAAACTGTTTTGATCCTTATAGCGGGGGGGGAGGATATCTAAGTAGATAAGTGGCACGCTGCTAGCGGGTCTCAAGATCGCATTTCTGTCCAAATGTCGACGTGGAAATGAAAAAATGTCAGCAGCTTGGCTTTGAGGCATTGTCTTGCCAATTCTAAGTTCTTGTGTTTTATCAGGTCTTTTGGTTTTTGTGAGACGAACATGTGGTTCTGACAGTTTTTCGCTAACTTCGTCACGATCTATTAATAGTTGCCTCCTCATCATTTGTATTTATCCCACCCCCACAGACCCTTATGTCTCATCGTCCTCCGCCTCCTCCTCCTCTTCATGATCATTATTATCATCGCCATGGTGTCGAATCCCGAAATAAAAGATCCCTTCAGACCATAAGCCAAAGCCATTGCTCCCCAGCAACCCACCATTCGAACAAAGAGCGTCACCACAAAAAAAACACCAACATCCCGTGTCCCCCCGCTCATCCTCCCAACCATCCCAATATCCAACCCAAGCTATCAATCAGAAATCGTCAAAAGTTTACAGAAGTCGAACCATCAAAGTATTGATATTCCCAAGCCTGATAGCGTGACGAAACCCATAATTGACCATCTAGCAGGAACTTCATCGAGGTAATCAGCCACGAATGACCTCCAAGTGACATCGAGCTGCCTGATATATCCCAAAAACAGATTGCCGATCCCATCACCTCTACAATGATCTGAGCATTTTCAAAAAACAAAACCGCAGACATCTGGAAGGTTATCCGCTCTGAATCTTCTTCACGCTTGGTTGCCAGGCCTCGTGCTGATTCTATCCCAAGGAATAGCTGATCTCACGCCATTTGCTCAAGCAGGTCAGATCTAGACCGTGATCAAATCAATCTTTCGCAATAATTGACCAGATGAGCCTTGTGCTCATTTCAAAATCGGATCTTTCTTCCCCTGTTTGTTGCGGCCATCATCCTGCTACTGTACCCATCATCTTGTATTAAGCGAAAGGCCTTTTTGTACCAAAATATACCCATTTCACTTGAGATATCTTCATCATATAAATTCATCCTCAATAAAGCCGTATTGAGGTATTAAAAAATTTTATTGTGAGGATCAAAAATCAAGTTTTTATAAGGGGAAAAATTCATTCGCTAAATAATATAACTTTGAATATGATTTTTTTAAATTTCTACATTTTACTATAAAATACATGTAAAAATCTGGTTCTTTAATTTTGCTATTTGACATATCTATCAGAAAACTTCTTAAAAATAAGTGATAAACATTTTTTTATTATTAGATATCTAAGGATATATTGTTTAACGTTCTCTTGATATTTTTGTAATTATAAAAAATATTACGATTTATTAAAGCAGATGGATTTTGGGGTGAAAGTGGGGTAGGCAAAATATAAGTTGATGAGTACCATATCTAGTCAAAAGGGAATGATAGTCATGGGAGGTAAAGAATGGTCACATACATATAGCAATATATTTTTGAAATTTCAACGTCGCACCGTGCAATCCAGAGAGGCTGAAGCACCTAAGTGACTGTCGGGAGGAAAACTTAAAAATCGAACATATATCGCCCGGGAACCTCTACATCGCAGTGAAGCTGTGAAGGACTTATTAAGATAAAGATGCCTCGAGAGAAACCCAGCAAGGTCTCCATCATCGCCTAGCTCGACATGATCTTTATGAACGTGTTCCATCCCATCACCGCTGGGGACTCGACGTGACAGATCCTCCAATCTTGCTTGTTCTCCCGGGGCTGAGCAAGGCGAGGATCAGGCTGCACCTGGCATCCATCCGTTTTCAACTCCTCCATATGCGTCGAGCACCGTTCAAACAACCCCTCGTGGATTCTCTAGTCTAGGGATCCGAAGACTCGTATTTCCATCTAATTCCTTTTGGAAGAATGCCATCCGATCCAGCGGCCGAGGAAATCACGACCATTACGAACATGATCCCACAAAAGAACAACGAGCGCCCCATATCACGCCACGGCAAAAAATCGCCGCAAAGGAAAATTTGACGAGCACGGAGCAAACATCGTGGACAGAGTGAGCGGCGCAAAGTTTGGTCAGTCGCGAGACGCCATACTTTCCCGACCGAGTGCGCGATCAGCGAGCGTCGGGAGCATGGATCATCATGCGAAAATCTAGCATTGTCAAAAAAGACATAGGAATAGCCATGCACCGTGTGACCGTGAAAGCGATGCCCCGCCGCGATTCCAGGATGCGGAACTAAAATTCGCTTGGACACATCATCATCCAGTCCTTGCGGTCCGCCGACTGCCAAAGCAGCCCCGGGAATACGGCATCTGCGCGGCCGATTCCAAGGTGCGTGGGGTGGTTTCCATGCTCGGCAGCAAGCGGCGGAAGCGTACCGTGTGGAGCGTCGGTTGGCGTGTCACTCCATAATCCGCCCTCATACACCTACCTCCTCAGCGTTGCTGTGAGAAAATCACCAGACATCTCGTCACGCTCATCAGGTGCATCACCGTTAGAAGAACGGCCCACCTAGAACCGTGCTGAGCATAGACTTTGAGATTCGCCGCGAATCTTCCCGTGTGATGATCGCTGACAAGATCATCGCTATTCCGATGCGTGATGTCGAAGGACAGGTCCAGCAGCGTTTTGTTGGGGATTGCAACTCTCGGAATAGTACAAGTACCCCAATAACAAAGCTTAAGGCTGGCGCGGGGCGAACCCCAAAAACATGCTCATGGCATGGGGAGACGAAGAGACGTCTTTTCCATCCGGGGACCGGCGTGGATGCAGAGAAGAATCTCCGGGCCGCTGGTGCAACTCTGTTGGGAGTTATCGATTTGCGTGAGAGCTTTGATACGTTTCCGCGTTCGCGACGGGATCGGCATTACGCGTACGGACAGCTCCTCGGTCGGCTTCAGGGCGCATGGGAAGAGTGCTCGATACCACGCATCGGGCTTCCTCCCGCGTCTGCAATCGCCGTTCGGGCTTGTGTTCGCGAGACGGCATGGTCTAATCTCCCACGATGGAGCGAGTTATCAGGTATTGCGGCTGCGTGCCTAGCTGTTCCCCTGACGACATAGGAGGAGGATACTGAAGCCGTTACGCATTGCAATTTGAGGTTGAGGGGTGGGGTGGGGTGGGGATTTCAGATCCCGCTTCGCTTCCCCGGTCGACTGGGTATGGATACGCTTGATTACCTGCTCGAGCACAGTTTGCAGAAGATAGTCTGGGAACTACCGATACATCTCGATTGGAAATCCACCGTGGCTGCACTGCCAGGTGGCGATACGTACCCGGGGGCTATGCGTCTAGGTTTTGGGTGGGTGGCAGGCGCTTGTGAGATGAAGACTAATGGAAAGGTATGGGTGCCCAGTATGCTGGATCTTGACTGCTTGAGTGGAGTCTCGACGGAAGTATTGGTTGGAGACCATGTGCCCGGTTCCCTGATTGGTTACAGCACGGCAAACTTGCCGGCGCGTGGAGATCCGTTCCGCGCGGTTATTATGGTGGTTGGAAGTGGGTGAGTGGGTACGTAGCACTATCCAATTGATATTAGAATGTGAGCCGGGATACCATCCCAGGTTGAAGCTCGAAACGTAATTACCACAGCGGACGAGGGAAAGGAAAGGCAAGCAAAACCTTCCCCGAAACAACACAGGACACACTTTGGGGCATTGGCCCCCAGATACCTTCCTCTCACCAGCATCAAGGAAAGTTAAACTCAAAGCACAACATGTGATGGCGAAAATCTGCACGCGCCCCCCTTCCGATTGACAACCAGCATGCATGAACCTTAACGCCGTCATCCAGGAGTTGCCATTTTCGCGCCTGTGGCTGCAAGGTTTCGCGCGGGGATGCGTGGGTGTTCGATGGCGGGAGGCTTTGGCAAGGTTTGCTGGGCGGTGGGGGACACGTGGACGGTACAGGATTGTCATGGCGGAGGGCTAAGGCTGAAGCTAGCGCACGATGATACCGGTGGGGAAGTTTGGGTTTGGGGGAGGAAAAGTTTAATAGTGGTTGGTGGGGTGAGTGTTGGCGTCATGTCACGGGTGGGAGGTATGTTGGGGTTTGCGGTGAAGGAGGAGGTTACGGATCACGGTTTGGGAAGCGAGATGTTCGCATTCGTGGACGCGGGGATGTAGGAGATTCTTGGATAGATTCTTGGATGAGCAGCAGTTAGTTCTCATATCGTCACCAGAGCATCGCTGCAAACCTCGCATGTGCGTCTCGCTGAACAAATCGCTTGACGCATTCCTCGCGAGGAAAGGGTAGAGATCTGCCGTTGCGGGTGATGCTCAAAGTCACGCAACACGTTAGCGTCCGGCGATCTTCGCGCACACTCAAGTGCGTGACATCAGCTGCCATCTCGACGATTCCTTCATCTGCGGGAGCATTCGCCGCGGCGTCATCTCGTTCATGATCATGCAAGATAGGGTCCAGCACGCACATGACCAGACGGCCGAAAATCACACATCAACAATGGCACGGCATGGTGCGTTGACGGGTGCGAAGTCCCGAACGTGATACATGGGAATCGCTCTGGATGTGTCAAGCGCGCGCGTCGGAAAATATCGAGGGGTGATGGGAAACGACTCGGGAGCATTTCGAATTCTCGTCCTTCCTCCAGTCCTTCGCCCTCGTGGCGTCAATTGACATCTTCAATTACGTACCACCAAGCCCCTAGAGCCAAAATCGTAAAGTTGCTGTCGATTCAAGGGTGGAGAGAAGTAAATCATCGACAACCAATCAATAGCATCATCTTGTATCTTACTCCGCCACAGATCCATCGGTGGTAAAGAAGTCTTGGGTCGTATTGAATGCGTGGCGGATGGATGTTTGGAGGTACAGACAGACAAGGTATAAATAAAATGGTTCTATTGCAATTGGATGGATGGATATTTTTACCTTTCACGTGCAAGGGAAGTTGCACGGCACGGGTGCAGGTTGGTTTATCAAAGCATGTCATTCATTAGTATTAGTGCTACTGTATGTGTATCTTTATGCAGGAAAATAGGGGGCGTGCTCAATTCAACCGACATGGTACGGTTGGTTATCTGCAGAGGAAAGCGCGGGACATTTTGATACTGTACCAATATAAATATCAATATCAAATGATTCGAAGCTTGGATCTCCAGAGTACAGAGCACAGCACTGTAGAGAGGATGCGATTATTTTGAAGGACTGTTCATCTCCCACCAATAAGGGCCTCGTACCTGGTTCGTACTGTAGTCCTCGCTCGCATTGAACCAGCTGAGTGCTGGGTGAAGAGATGAAACATTGTTCTATTGAAAGCTTGGTCCAACAGATCTCAATCCAATTTCGTTTTTTGCAAAGTAGGCCCGGGGTTATCAAATCAGGTAAGATCTTAGCATCAAGGTGTGAGCAGGATCAAACTCGTGGCACACCGCCTCTTCTTTCCGTGAAGAACCTGTCGTACAAACTGGTGACACGAATGTCTTCAGTGTCTATATTTGACATGTAATCGCAGCGAGATTCAAAGGGACGATCCTTTTTGACGCATCCGGGAGTGTACAAGGAGATTTGAGGTTGCACGTCCATCGCGCGTCTCCTCTCTGAAACTCCCATCGATGTCACAATGACATCCGAACCAATCTTGTCCATGTTTAATAGCTAATTGTCGGTGGTTGGGTCCCGCCGCAGGTCCCTTCGCCGGTTCGTTCCTTCGCTGGCCCCCTCATCATGCATGCAAGCTGCAGTTTCGTGGTCCTCTCTCCGTACCGTACAGAGAGGTACGAACTACCCGTCCTGTGCCCACCTAGATACTGGCTAGTACTGTACAGCACAGTCTCGTAGATACTGTACCTCCTTTTTTAGAGTTTTTCGATTTTGGGAATGGAATCATTCAAGCAAATTAAAAATGGAGCGAGTTCATGGGTTCCCCAGGCGAGGAACGTGAGGTTTGAAATTTGACCGGCATCAGGCATCAGGCATCATGAGTCTTTTATTCCAGATGGGTGATATTCGTCCCTCTTTGGGATTTGAGGACAAGTACGTACATATGGATACCCGTGGATCTAGGTAGATGGATGTAGTCCGTAGAATCGTAGATATAACGGAGTACGGGTACTCTTCTGTACAGTATTGAAGAACTTTTAAGCACAGAAACCTTGATGATCCTATGTCACCATGAGGGATAGATACCAGGAAGTAGGATGGGTGGCGTATCTTCAAATATGGAGTATAGATATTTTGATATATGAAGAATGAGAGGTTTGTGGAAGAAGGTTGGATTTCTTGTGGATTTTATAACGATATGAGTATGTGTATCATAAAGAGGTATAGCTATATATGTATGTATAGCTGGGTACCTGGGTATATATCTAATTCTATACATCTAATGATATACATCTAATTATCTACATCTAATTATCTACATCTAATTATCTACATCTAATTATCTACATACATATATATATCGCAATACAATCGATGCATTATAAATCCTTTCTCATTCCCTGAATATCATCAGTACCGGTAGCCCTGAGATTCGTACATACGGAACGGAGTTCATTCATTCATTATTCATCCATTCATGCCCGTGAGGGTCCTACATTCATACCCGTGGACCCTCATTTCCTTCATATGAGAGCAAGCATGGGCAAAAATTGATATTGATCACACAACAGTTTACTACTGTATACGTACGTACATACATACATACAGAGTACATACCCGGACATACCCGGACATACATACATGCGTACATATATATTATATATTATATATATATATATAATATAATTACCTAGTATACCATGGAACCGTGAATCAAAAACGGAAATGAATTATAAATCGCATCTTCTTCAATCAAAAGTTAATTAACTCTCTGTCTCTCTCTCTCTCTCTCACCCTCTCTCTCTATACTCATCGTGACAGAAATAGAAATAGATATATGGTAATAACAAACTGTACATGCATGCATCCAACAGACACTCGAGTAGATGATGATCTCTTCAGCCAACATCTGGTAGAATGATTAATAAGGAATCTCTTACCAAGGTATCGCTCATTATCATTTATTATATTGTGGTGATTTCCCAGGTTTGCCATACTCCGTCGTACTCCCGCCGTACCGATCGATATTGATTGATTGATGGATGGATGGATGGATGATTCGATAATTTGAAAATCCGATACCCCTTCATCCATCCCATCGCGGAAAAAAGTCTCTTCCTTTCTCTTTTGGGATCTACCAATTTCCCATCCTCTCCCGTTGCGAACCCTTGAAGAAACCTTGGGACTCTTTTGGCACCGCCCCAACCGTTGAGCAGAAAGCTCGTTGGGGGTGTGGAGGGGGAGGTTTGAATACCTTGAATCTCAGTAGTGGTCACCATTGTATCGGGGTCGGATAGCTGCAGAGTATAGATGTTGCAGTATAATATACACTCAACAACCTAGGTACCTAGTTATTTGGTATGTGAAATAGAATTAGAAAAGGATTATTTATTATTTAGTATTTCTTAATTATTTATATTTATTAAGGTATTTGTTATAAGATTACTTATCACTTGAATAAGTTTTAAAAGAAGTATACGCGAATATAAAACTTTTAATTATTTAACGATATCTTAATAGAATTTTATATAACTTATATATATTATAGATTAAATATTTTAATATATTTCTATAAGGCTTTAAAATTAAGATAATTAGTTTAAGAAGAGTACGAGTATAGTAAAGTTAGAGATTTTCAAAAATCTAATATTTTATTAAAATATTAGTATAAGTTTTAATAATATTTAATTTTTATAAACTAAAATTATAAAAAATAATATACTTTAAAAGTTTTAATAAAAAAACTTTTAAAACTAAATATTATTTATTATATTAATATATATTAGTAGAAAAAAGTAAAGATTCATTATTTTATTTAAGAATATATTAAAAGAATTTAAATAAGTAAATTCACTTTATTAAAATTTAGAAATTTCTTTATATTTTTAACTCTATATATGTATATATTCTAAATATAAATAAAAATATCAAAGATGTAAAATATTATATATAAAATCTATCTATTTTGTAAGTTTATTTATAAGTCACCGATCTTATATCTCGCTACTCTTCTTATTTAATTAATATATAATCTTTTGATATTAATAACTTGATAACCCTTTAATAAATTTCTTAAAAACTTATAAATCATATTAAGTTTATATAATAAAGTTATATATTAAAGACTATATTATACTAACCTTTAAAATACTTATAAAGAAAACTAAAATATTAGAAGTCTTTAAAGATTATGATATTGTAAAAAGTATTTTTAAAAACTAATTAAAACATGTTTATTCTATTAAAGAAGTATTTAAATATAATAAAATATAACTTTAATTTAAAAGAAATACTTAATAAACTAAACATTAGTTTAAGAATATTTTATTATTAACTTTTCGTATTAATAAATATATAAAAATAAAAAGTGAATTCTAAACTTATAAAAAGAGATCTTATACTTAAAAATTAAGAATTTTTTATATAGAGATCTAATTATTAGAATTAATAAATAACATAAAACCAATTTAGTATAAGTTTTAAATGTTTTAATAAATATTATAAAAGTATAGTTTTAAAAGCTTAAATTATTAGATATTATAGCTATTAATATTAAAAATAAATACAAATTAAACGAAATAAGTATTAAAAAGAATTAAAATCTTAGAAGGTGAATTATAAAAAACTTTAATTATTATTATATTAAAAAGTAATAATTTTAATTAAATATTTAAACTTGTTTTATTGAATATATCTTAATTATTAAAAAAAAGTTTTATTTATTTATTATCTATAAAGGTAAAAATATATAATACTAATATTTTTTAAAGTATTTAATTTTATATATTAAATAAAGCTTTATTATTATTAAAATTAAGTAAGTTATAAGTTTTACTATATTAAAATTATTAAAGAAAGTATTTATACCTTTAATAATTCCTTTTGATTTAAATAAATTAAAATAATCTATTTTAGTAAAATTATAAAAATTATAAGACTATATAATTTATATAATTATATTTAGAAAATAATATATATCTTTTATTTTAATTATTATATATATTATATAAACTATAATTATCAAGCTTAATTATATTCTTAAATCTTAAAATTATATATTAAATATAAGTAAGAACTATTAGATTTATAATTAAAAGATATAATTAAATCCTATATAAATTAACATTTAAATAAAAATAATAATAAAAGAATTTGGTACGATTTAATGTGAGAAAAGAAGACAACGTTATTATTATGCTATGAGCTAAGGCTATATACTAGTTGCTGACTAATCATACGCTAGTTGTGTTGCGTGACTGATGGTTACGCCGTATGTCTATGGTGTGACCATCGTGGCGTAACAGAATTATTAAAAAGATTTCTTATTTAAATAAGAATCCTAAGTTTTAATAATATATAAAATAATCTATTATTTAATAAGAAAAGCCTTAAAAGTTAAGAATATTTAATTATATATAAAATATATAATTTAAAAAAATAATCTTTTAGTATATCGTTTATAATTTCGAGAATTTTTAAAAGAATTTAATATTAAGAATTAAAATATTATATAGTAAAGCTTAAACTATAGTAGGTAGATTATATAATGAAGTAATTAATTTTAAGAAAAGAATATCAAATTAAAAGTAATTCGAATTAATATTTATAAAAGTTTATTATAATTATATACGAGAGCGAGTTAATAAAGGTTAGTTGATTAAAATAAGAATACTAAAAAGAAAAGGGATTCTTAAAAGATCTCTTTTATATATAATATCGCTTAGTTTAAGACTAGCTCAAATTAAGATAAACGTAATAAGATATTATATACTCAAGGTATATAATATTTATTATAAGGTTAAAACTATTAGAAAAGTATATATTTTAATTAAAAATAGTTTTAATAGTATTTTAAATAATAATCCTTAAAAAATATATAAAAATAAAAAAATATTAAATTATTAAGGTTTTATAGTATATAGTATTTTTTAAAATGAATTAAATAAGGGATTAGCGAGATATAGAGTAGGCGACTTAATATCTATTAAGTTATCTAATATTAATATAAATCTCTACTTTTCTATCGAATTTTAAATATCTATCGATTTTATTATACTATTTTTTATTTAAATTAACTTTTTATTACGTATAAAAATAACGCGCTACGATATAACGTGGCTTAATAGAGTATATATAGTATAATCCCGTGACTTTCCCGTGATTTCTCTATAATACTTTTATAATATAAAAATTATATTATAAGTATTTAAAATACTAAACTTATATTATTTAGAAATTTTATAGAATTATAATAAGGTTTCATTAAAACAATTACGAGTATAAGTTTTATATTCACGTATATCTCTTTTAAAACCCGTTTGAGTTATAATCTTATAATATATATTAAATAATCTAGGTGTTTAAATATTTTATATATAGAGAGGAATAAAAAGGATTATTTATTTACTATTTATATTTACTTAAGTATTAATTATAAGAGTATTTATTTATTACTTAGTTATATATTATAAGAGTTATAATTATAGCTTATTATATACCTTACGTTTTTTATATTAGAAACCTTTTTTTTTAACTTTTAATATTCTTTATAAAATATTAAATATTTTTAAGAATCTTATAATATTTTAATAAATATATAAAAATAATCTAATTCCTTTTTATAATTTTGTTTGTTAAATTATTAGTTCTATAAATTAAATAATATAGATTTTTTAAAGAAACTACTTATTTTATATAAGAAAAGCGTTATAGATATTTTTTTTATTTTTTTTATTTTAAATAAATATATATTTTTTTAACAAAATATATTAAAATAAACGCCTTTATATTTTAAATTTTATTAGGTTTTTATAACGGTCGATATAAAAGAAGTTAATAATAAAGCTAATACCCTTAATATATTAACAAGGATAACGCTACTAGCGTTACTAATATTATTAATAAAAGCGACTAGAATAATATTAGCTATAAATAAATAATATTAATAATTTAATAAAGATTAGATTTTATTACGATATATATATCCTACTAGTTTTAAAAATAATTTATAAAAAATTTTAAATAATATATATATAATTATAAAATCTATTATAAAAATTCATTATAAAATTTAATTTATATAAGAAAATGTAAATTTTATAAGGATTTTATTATAAAAATATAAGGTGTACGATAAGCTATTGTTGTAACTCTTATATATAAATAGATTTAATAAGAGAGTTTTATAAAGATAAAAAGCAAAAAGATATAATAAAAGCAATTCAAGGTAATTCAATTCAATTAAACTTAATATTAATATACGTATCCGTCTATACAATATCTTTCTACTTGGCGTTGTTTTGGGTTAATACCGGGCTAAAAATTAACTGAAAAAGAAACTTATTTTAAAAAGATTATAATAAATTAACAAATCAATTAAAAATTATAAATAATGCTTTATAGTATTCTTAAATTAAAAAATAAACGTTTTAGTATATTTAAATTCTTAAAAATGGAAGTTTTATAATGTATAAAAAAGAATTTAAAAGATATACTATTTTGTAGATTTTTAGCCCGGCATTGACCCAAAACAACGCCTAAGTACCTTTATAATAGTCTAAATAATCCAGACAGTTTTAGATAGTTCGGATAGTTCAGATAGTACCAAAAATACTTATCAACAATCTCTCTAACCTTATATCCGTCTTCATCATCTATCATCCATTCATCCATTATCCAACCATCAACCACCAACCACCATCCACCACCCATCACCCATCACCCATCTTCCATCAACCATTACGATAATTATTACTATACGGAGTATCATATTGTACTTACCTAGTACTTACTTACCTTACTATCCTGTTCTGTCCTGTACTATACTTTACTATACTTGACTATACTTGACTATACTTTACTATACTTTACTACCAGGTACCACCCACACACACCCTTGATTCTCCGCTGCTGTGAACGGATCCCAATACCCACTCACTCACCCACTCACTCACTCACTCACTACTGTACTCACTACTCACTACTCACTACTCACTACTCACTGCCCACTGCCCACTGCCCACTACTCTCTCTACCCACTACTCTCCCTCTACCCACTACTACTCACTACCTACCTCCTCGTTCATCGCTCCTCGCTCTTCGCTCCTCTTATCTCGCAGACAACCTTTCATTTGTCCGACGACAGACCAACAAACAATCGGATAGAAAGGAAGGGAAAGGAAAGGAAAGGAAAGGAAAGGAAAGGAAAGGGAAAGGGAACAGGAAGAGGAACGGAAAGGAAAGGAAAAGGAAAAAGGAAATTATCTTCCCTCAATTGGACTTTGACCTTCTCACCTTGTCAATCAATTATCATATGCCGCCGATCTTTATCTCTTCAGTTCCTCAGTTCCTCAATTCCTCAATTCTTCAACTCCTCCTACCCAGTTCCCACCAATTCACTCCCGAGGAAATAAACTCTCTTCTGTCCCAAAAAAAGTATTGGTTGCTATTATTGTTGTAATACCTAGGTACCCCGTTGACCTACCTACACAGACAATCAAGCAAGCAAACAAACTTTCTCCTCCATTTCCGCCTTGTTTCGAAAAAGCTAAACAATAAAAAAAACCGAGACTCAATTGCATCAGTTGCATCAACGGCTTCCGATCTATCCTGCACCAACACATATCCTAGTTCCTGAACTCCGTATACCATACCTGGGCCTAGGTATTTATGACCGGTCGACAAATCATCGCGCGACCCTGACCAGCGGGAAGAAACCTGTACCCAAGAAATTTAAAATACGGCAGTCAATTGAATGCTTCGCATCGGTAGAAGGTTTGCGCGCATTTGCATTGGGAAGACAATATCGACCATTTCGTATTGATCTAGGCTACAGTTACATTGAAGTGGGATCAGGACCGGGAACAAGTTTGCAGCAGCACTATATTATCTTTTCAATCGAACCTACAATACTTCATGACGACTCAGCTGCAATTGTGGCTGCCATGCATACCGTCGAGAATATGCCGAATGCACCGACGAAGCGACTCGGCGTTGACCTGAATGTTGATACGGGCTACAAAGGGAAAGGAAGAAGAAGAAGCATATCCCCACCCCAGACACCAGAGGCGCAGCCTCCTAGCAAAGATATTAATACTCCAGCGAACCGGGCGCTTACTGCACGGAATGGGACCGGCCAGTCATTCTTAGATGACATGACACCAGTTGATCCTTCCAACAAAGAATCCGATCCTGAGTATGCACGTAATCACCGGGATTCTCATGACCTTTCCCTTTCCCCCCGACAGGTCACCCGCGACTCCTTGGTAGATCATATGCTCCTTTCCCTCGACCGCTTCTCCTTTGGTCAAGAAGATTTCAGTTTGCGCAATCCTACACTGGACGAAAATCGACTCTATTCTTCCTTTGGGGATGACGAAACATATCAATCGCCTCAGAATTTCGCAGCTAGGGGTGGCCGAGGGCACGCTTATTCCTACAGTTCCGACTACGACCCGACGGACGACTCGAGTCGTTATTCGGACAAGATCTCTCGCGGGCGCCGAAGCAATAGCAGTTCCAACTTTCAAACTGGCCTCGCGAGAGTCAATAGCGTACGCAACGAGATAGGGGGATCGCTCAGAGGGCCTCCAATCCCGCATCGCGGAGGGAGAAAGAACACCGCCAGCAGTGTGGGAAGCAAGGGAAGCAGTTGCGAATAGTTTCGACCTTGGGTACGCACAAATTACAGGCAGTCAGAGGTGGGCGCATGGTTTGGCAGGAAGGTCGTCAAGTTTGGACTACGGCAGTTGATCACCAAGCAATTTCTCCCCTGAGCGTGGGACGACAGATGAATATGATGGTCGCTCCTACGTCTCCATACGATTACGACGCCGCTCCGACACCCACAGTCCCTGGCGGTCCACGTCGTCCACGGGCCCACGTCTCCAATCTTGGTTTCGCGACCCGATCCCACAGTCATCGATTCTCCGATGGAGAAATTGGAAAGGAGAAGAAGTGCAAAGTCCTCCAAGAGCGCATACAAAATCAAGAGGCTTCACCAATCCTGCCAGGCATGAATATGGCTTGAATGATCGCAGTAAAGAATTGCCACCCATGCCGGCTTTCATCAAAGAGCAATCTTCCCCATCGAGTGGGGTGTGTCCCAAGACGAAAGAGTCCCCCCAACCTGCGCCGCCTGCAATCCAAGCGCCCAAGGAAAGACCTGGGTTTTTTCGAAGGGTTTTCGGCTCTGCGAGGAACAACAATGTTGCGGTACCCGAAGCACCACCGTCGCACGGTTCCACTACGTCGACTGAAACGGCGGATCATTCAGGGAGCAAAGGTCACATTGCGAACCAGATGAAGTCTAACAACGTAGGACCTCCTCGAGAAAATCCGCAATCCCCCAAAGAACCCCCCCACGTCATTACCAAAAAGCCATCATCCTTCTTCCGCCGGCGCAAGAAGTCCGTGTCCGAGGCGGAACCGGTTCCCGTCCCTCCAATGCCAATGCCGCCCATGCAACTTGAACCACACAAATTGCGACCAGACGTGCCAGATTTGCAGCCCGAGGCTAGTCCGGTCAGTAGTCTTCGTCAAGTGATGAATCCATATCTGCACGGCCCTGCAAGACCTCCAGTTGAGGCTCAGTTGCCAATGGCTAGCCTCGACCGGCAAAATCAACGACATTTCCGATGATTTTTGAACGTCGACGCAATGTCAGGGGCTTTTCTCCAGATTACGAACCGGATCCGAATGCTACCATCAGACAAATTCCTCCGTCGAAGCCAGCTTCATCGCATGCCGGGATAGCCGACAGCCATCGTATTCCTCTCTCAAACAGCCACGTCGATCTGCCAGTACCAACTTGGCGCTGCCGGGTCGATTCGATGGACAAGGCAAAGAGCATCGTGAAACCTTTCTTCAAGCTTCTCCCGAGCACGATCGTGACGCAAAGTCCAAGTCGGAAGCCACGAAAGATGTACCGGGTGGTACGTTGTTACCAAGTCCGGTTGTTTCGGGTCCCACGCCTTCAGTGGTGAGGGATATGGCTCTGGTTGCGGAATATGAAAGAGTACATTCAAAACGTTCTCCAACGGCTTCCAAAGTCTCACCGAAACTCGAACCCAAGATCGTGGAACCTCCCTTAGATTCGCCTCAGAGTACTGCGGCTTCTGAGACGAGTCAGGAACTCCCAAGAGCTCCTGCCAAAGAGGAGGATTGGGTGGTGCTTACTCCTTCCAAGTCGGAATTTCCAGAGAAAGATCGTGTTTGGTTGGAACCTGGATCGTCGGAAGAAGATTTGCCGTCAACAAATACATTGCAGCCCAAACACGCAAGTTCGATTACGGCCACAACATCTACTGACACAATCTACAAATCCGCTGTGAGTCTTCCACTCTTACAAGTCGAGGGACAAGAAGAAGGTCCGCCTTCTAGCCCTCCTCTTATGTCTGACACGGAAGACGTGGTGGCATTTGAATACCCAGACTCGGAAGGAATTGAAGAGATGCAACCTACGGAAGAGGACCAACTCAGGGCGCAGAAGATTTACGATGGCAATGAGGATTTCATTCAAAAAGAAAAGGCCACTGCATGGATGGGAGACGAGGGGGCTGATAGAGCGAGAACTTTGAAAGCATACATGAGCCTGTATGACTTTACGAATCTTAACATACTCGCTTCGATGCGTGTGGTTTGCGGTAGACTGGTACTCAAGGGTGAAAGTCAACAGGTGGACAGGATATTAGAGGCTTTCTCGAAGAGATGGTGTCAAAGTAACCCCAATCATGGTTTTAAAACTATAGGTGAGTTTATCAAATCTACTTGATTTGTACCAAGCTAATGTGGTTAGATGTCGTGCATACAATTTGCTACTCGGTTCTTCTGCTGAACACAGATTTGCATCTTGCCGACATTGAACAAAAAATGACGCGCAGTCAGTTCATCAAAAATACGATGCCTACCATTCGTCGCAGTGTAGCCGAATCCGCGCATGAGTTTGAGCCTAGCAGGCCCACAGTACTTCCTGGGAGAAGCTCCGCTTTTGATGACCCAAGCATCAATGATGAAAACTCCGATGCCATATCGATTGAAGTTTTCGAGAGACCCTCTTGGAGGTCTTCGTTCAAGCCTGCCCTCGTCAAGATCCTGATAATCCAAACGCTCCTACACCTTTGGATTATGATACTCCTCTCGATGATTGTGGCCCCTTGGTCAAGGCACCTTTCCGTGGGACTTTGCGCACGTGGGAAGTACAAGTTGAGATTGTTCTCAAGGATTTTTACAATTCTATTCGAAACGATCGTCTTCCACTCTTCGGTGCTGTCGACAGGTCACAAATGCCGGTGGCATCATCTAATACCCTTTCCGTGTTCACCAATGGCATGCTGCGCCGTTCTCCCAGCGTCTTGAGTAAAGCTCCATCAGAGTCGGCCAGTTATCTTCGTGGACGAACAGCAGAGACTGTACGCACGAATGGCAAATGGAGCAACAAAACTAGATCTAGACCTCGTCTATATCCCAACTCTGGCTTGGGATCGAGCAGAACGAGTTTGGATGATCAATCATCCATGTGGAGTCCTTCAGTGTCATCTAGTACCTGGAGCAAGTACTCCCTGGGCAAACAAACCTCCATGTCTGTCGATTCACTTGGATCGGTATTCCAAGGGGATTACCAACAATCGATTGGATTCGCTAATGCCCTTAGCCAAGCAATCATTCGTGAGGAGACGGTTCACAGCTCAGGGAGTAGGGGTAGTGACCATGAGGAACTTCGAGTTGCGCCACTGCTCGATGATGAATCTTTAGAGCTTGCTGGTGCGCCATGGGCAAAGGAGGGTATGGTCAAGCATAAACATCACCTGGAAGCGCTTGACAAGAAAGCAAAGGATCGTGGTTGGAACGAAACGTTTGCTGTCATCGAAAAGGGCTACATGAGCTTGTTTTCATTTTCCACAAAGAGTGTGCGACACAAAGCCAAGGGTAAATCTAGTGGTGAAGTTTTTCGGTGGTGGCAATTGGCAAGAAAATGCCGAAAATCTTGGCTCATTTTTACTTCGACAAACCATCGCAAGTGCACTACCATCACCAGGGTACTCCAAAGCTCGTCCTCATGTCTGGGCACTTTCTCTGCCCACGGGGGCTGTACATCTTTTCCAAGTAGGCACAGCCGATATTGTCAAAGAATTTGTCACGACGGCCAATTACTGGAGTGCTCGCTTATCAAAACCATCCTCTCATCGGTGGTATCAGCAATATCGAGTACGGCTGGTCTGATGACATCGTGAATAACGCTCTGGTCACTGCAATCAACGAACAGAATAACAGACCATCGACGTCTGGTGCGAGACAAGTATGCAAAGTTCTTTGCGATCAAGCTTGGATCATGGTTATGTGGGTGGGATCAGGTCAAGGCTACCGGGCGATAGGATTATCATAAATGACTGGAGTCCTCCAATACAAAGCATGAGGGCTAGTAACTTGATGGAGCCGGATCAATTAAGAACATTGACGGCTTATGTTCAGAGTATTGAGGAAGAACTTCAAAAACATAATCTGTTGAGAAATCCCATGCTCTTGGCTGTACGTGATGTCCACGTCAAATTTTTTCGAATTTTCACTGACTTGAAATAGTACACACCACGTCACCCCAACGCTCAAAAAGCCATGGCCAATTGGGAGAAAAAATCATCATATCTACTTCGTGAAATAGTGAAGTTCACGACGTATATCGATAGTCTGCATGCAGCCGAAACGGGTAGACAAAGAATCTATGCCGAAAGAGCGGCTCATCGAGCTGTTGCAGAGCGAAAGGATGAAGATGAGGAGGCAGAAGGTGATGCTACACTCACAGGATAAAACTTGCACAAATTTCATTGTATGAAGAACGATGAAGATACATTATGACGATTATGTATATATGACACGGATCACGCTGCCTTGAAATAACTTCCGATACTGTATTTCCTAATGGATGAGATTGGATGATGGATATGGCATGGAATGGAATGGGAAGGAAGGCAAGGCAAGGAAAGGAAAGGAAAGAAAAGGCGTTTCGCATCATTGTTATTGAGGAACTATAAGGATTTAATATTCCGACGCTATGGGTGGTAATCTTCTTGTTACTACCTTGGCTATTTGGCTTGCTTTGGCTTGAGTTTGACTTTTTTTTTGTTAACCGAAATGGGATTTTACGGAGGCGTTTTTTCTTTTTCTCAAACATTTTGTAATTCAAATGATTCGCCTTTGGGTTGCAAGTTTTGATTGAAGTTATACCCCGTTTGCTGTGTTTTTGTTCCTTTTCTCTTCTTTTTTTGCTTGCTTTCTTGGATTTTCTTTTCAGGGGGAATGGATGGATGATACGGGGATAGGAGGATAGGTGGGTGGCTGTCACTTGGGGGGTGGGGGATAGCGAATAGCGGACAGCGGATAGGATGGTGGATCGGGCTTGAGGTTCCTGTATATTTTTCTGTATATTTATATTCACTTATATATATATAGTCATTTCTATTCATATATATGTATATGTGTGTATGTATATATATATGTATGTATATATATATGTTTACCAACATCACACAAGATAAACCTTAGACTGGTAAATCCTCCCTCACTTGTGATGATTAGATGTGATACTTCCACCTCACCTCGATCATCCAAATCGAAAATCTCAAAGTGGAAATCTCTCTCGATTTATCTATCTGTATTGCTCTTATCGTATCTTATCTCATCTTGCTAATTATTGTATATATATATATATTTCATTCCAAGGTTACCTACCTACCTACTACCTACCTTATAGCAATCAAACTTTAAACCACAGGTGCACTCACTTCAGACATCCAAACCAAAAAGAAGGAGTGTCAAACTAAAAGGAAGGAGTCAAAACGAAAAAGAAATCGAAAACACAAACTCTTACGAAGGAATCGTCATATACATTATAGTCAGCCCTGTAGCTCTGTTGCTCTGTAGCTCTGTAGTCCTATAGCTTTACCATACTCTACTATACGATACCATGATCGCGGGACTGACTTTAGGTGGGCGAGGTAAGGTGATATGAGAATCCTTGTGTTCTTCTTTTGTTGGATGCACTATGGGGGCACAATGTGAGGTGTTGCTTGCTTGCTTGCTTGCTTGCATCGCGGCCGGACTCGCAGTTGGGAGGGGAGGGAGGGGGGATAACTTGGTTTTTGGGATGGGGGTGGGGATGGAGATGGGGATTCGAATGTGGGATGTTGATGTTGGATTGGATTGGATTGGATTGAGAGGGCGGAGTGCGGAGTGCGTGGGCGAGTTGGGGGGGGTGTACACGTGGGTGGAGAGGAAGGGGGGGTGTGCAGGGGCGGATTGGACGGGCGTGGCGTGCTGTGAGGTGTATGGTTCGTTCGTTCGTTCGTTCGTTCGTTCGTTCGTTCGTTCGTTCGTTCGTTCGTTGGGTTAGATGAGATGAGATTCCCTGCTCGAGGATCGTGCGGCGGGGATGAGCGCTCTCGACTTGTTTTTTTCCCGCTGGGTGGGAAACTATGCGATGGTGTTTACCGCTGCTGGAGAACCTTGGTATCGCAGATGAGAGGAAAGGAAAGGGAAGGGAAGGGGAGTGAAGTGCTTGAACGACTGCGAGGTTGTGGAGAGATACTCGGTCGAATATTATGCTTGGTCGAAAGTGAAGATGGAGGGGAGACAGTAATGAATATTGATACACGGTTTCTGCAGTAAGTAAGTGACATGACGGACGGACCTTGATGTGGAATTTTCTCGTTAAGATCTTCGGACGATATTCTACGCGCCTGTGATGTGCTATTGGTGTGGCAATTGAGATGGATAGTTCTGACGTTGACGTCCTCGCATCTCTTGTTCTGATTTTTTATCCCGTCAAGTTTGCAAGCTCCCCTTGTGGCGAAAGAATGTTTGAAATAGGTTGCCGAAAATGAAAATATTGATTGAGGATGATGTAAAATTGTCGATCCGGCGCGACAAAGCTTGACGAGTCACGCTTTCAGCGCTGCATACTTGAGGATGCGAAGATGATGCCCTGGCGAAGTAAGGTTAAATGATAAGCGTACAATATACATGTCAAGGTTTGGTATTTGTAGTGCCGTAACTGATAGCATTATCTGATGTCAATGCTGCGATAGGGTTCTGGAGGTATTCTCGAGGGTTCGCGTTTTCCAAGGTTAGTTCTGGTCAACTTGCTCGAGTAATATAGTTTTTATTTGATTAGGGGGAAAAACATATACCTACCTACCTACCTAGTCAATTCAGTCTCTACGACGAATCAAGAACCGAGAAATTTCAAGAGAGGCCCAGGGTATTGAAGTGGAAGTGCGTTGTTCCGCACAATTTCCACATCATATCTTTCTTCAAGGCGGAGGATCAAGGGGATGACACTTGGTCTCTTGAATTGTCACCAGCTCTCTCGTGCTTATTACAATGCTGATGACTTTCACATATCATCTGGGGGAGGGAGGAAGATGGGGCAGTAGTTAAATCGGTTCCTGGCTCTGATACTTTTCAGAAATCGGAAGTTGATGATATTTAATACATCCATTGAACTCACGCCTCGTTTCTCTCTGCACTTCTCGTTCCCTCTATGTATGTGATACACCGGTCACATATAAAAATGAGACGATAACGTAGAAGACAAAGCCTCAAAAATTCTATCTCCGCATTGAACAAACCCCAAAACCCCGTAAATGCTTACGAACAGGCATTCATTCCGAGCTCTATTTACATAAAGAGCTGCAGAAAACATCCAACACCGATGCAACAGTGAATGCGACGACACCCGCGAAACGCATCCACCCAATTAGGTGCATCCCAAAAAGCGGGGCAAGAAAAGGGGGGCGAAGCGCTGTCGCCGAACCGAAACGAAAAGTCGCACGGAGGAGGAAAGGGGCAAAATTCAGGTGGAGGTGCAAGGCACCCCTAGAATCCCAATCAACATCGTACTATAGAGAGACTGTAACAAACTGTCCCTTGGTTGCCCCGATTGAGAGGGGCCCGATTACTATAATGTAGGTGAAGGCGTATACCACTGTACCACGGGGATATGTTTGGTGGAGGAAGTGCGCAAATTTGGGGATATGTATGGGAGGGAGGGATGAGAGTGTATTATTGGGTGGTGCTCTTTTCTGTGCTGAGAACTTTTGTTTGACTATTGTATCTTTCGTACTAGATATTTTTCCGTCAAGGTTGAAACGTCTTCATGAACTTCATATCATTGTTAGTCCTATCATGGTAACATAATACCAAATCTCCATTGCAACAGCTAAAGATGCGGTTGGGGTAAGTGGTTGAGCCTGTTATACTGTTATAAAAGCTAATAAATCAGTTTATCCACTGTCGTTAAGTCATATTATGAATCTTCAAAGAGTGTACTCCAAAAGTCTGAGGGGATAGCGCTCCTTTCCAATGCAGCCTATTTGGAATCTTAATCCGATCCTTAGAATGATTGATCTTACAATCCGTTGTACAGCACTGAAATTCCACTCGTGCTGTTTGCTAACCCACAACTTATATCCCGTGCAAAGATTCTCGGCCGAAGCCTTTCAATCTGGATCCTCAGCTCCAACACGGCTCCACCCCTTCGACTTCCCAGACGAACACAAAAGGACAGAGAAGAGCAGTGCAGCAACGCACGGAGAACAGCAAAAGTCCCCATGTCGAAATGCTCGAGAGATGAACGTCACCTAGCCCACATGTGAAGACTTCCCCCCGTGCAATAAACACGCCTGGCATTCCTATGACGTCCCCCTCACGCTATTTCCCTCGAACTATATGAACCGCGCGCCTCTCGACGCTCTATCCCCATCGCTCTCCCATCCGCTCACCACCACTCTTCCACCCGCATAAAACCTCCCAATAATACCAAGCCTGACCCCACTACCCATTTTCATCCCGTGAGCCATCCATATAATAACCCTAAGCAACGCCAACGCAAAACCACAAAACCTAAACCCCCGTTCCCCTTTCCTCACGCCTCACCTCCTCTCCCTGCCTTCCCCCTCCATTCTCCCCCACCAATCCTCCCAAACCCCACATAACAATCCCCATCCACACAGCGATACACCCCATAGTTCTATCCAAAAACCACTAAACCACCACCTCCATCCCCCAACTGCTGTCAATCTAACCATCTAACCAAGTCACAGAGTCACAGAATCCGCAAATATATATGTATATATAAGATGAGAATGAAATTTCCCCTTCCCCTTCTCCTTTACCTTTACCTTTACCATCCTCTCCCCTCCCCTCCCCTCCCCTCCTCTCCTCTGCCCTACCCTACCCAGCTCAACCTTACGCGCATCTTCTTGACTCCCAGTCTTCCAATCCAAGGTTCAGAGTTTCAACAAAGTATTTCGTTGTATACAAGGTCTTTGAACCGGCTTAGTTTGGCTATTCATACCTCACACCTCACACCTCACACCCACCCAACTCCCTCCCTTGTACCCCTCAAAAAGAAAGAAAGAAAAGAGAGAGAAAGATAAAACCCGCTTCCCCTTCCCCCCTTCCCCTCTCCATAAAACAAAAAAAAAAGCAATAACCACAGCATACGCCTTCCCATCTACACCTCAATCTTCTTCCTCCATACCGCCAGAGCATACAGATATCTATCCAAACTTCAGGCTGACAACTTTGAGATTCTTGCCATGCAAAGCACACAGCACACAGCACACAGCACAAACTACAAGTCCAGAGCAATTTAAAACATAGAAAACATCACAAACTGCGTACAGCTTCACACTCATCCATATCCAATCTTTCCAATAAGCTCCGTGTTATATACGTGTGATAATGCATTTCAGTTCATATCTTGTCTATCTTACGTACCATGCATAAAATGCTTGCATCATCATGATACTATCTCTTTATTTTATCCATTCGTCATTCATGATTCATCATCCGCCATGCACTCTACCAACCACCAACCACAAACAACCAGTCACCAGTCACCACCCATCCTACCACCCATCAACCACCATCATTCATTCACTCGACCAACTATCTCCGATCAACCACTCATCACACGTGGTCACCATCAATATCACCACAAGCTCAACTCATGACTTAATACCACGCCCACTCATCCATCCATGCATACATGCAAGTCCATCGTCTTGGAATTCTTCGATTCCACACATCCCTTTATCAATGATATATGAATTGATATGAAAAATTATTCCAAAGAACCAATCTCCATCTACCAACTCTCTATATCTCTCTTCCTCTGCTTCTCCCTCTCCCTCTCCCTCTCCCTCTCCCGCTATTCCATACCTCACAACCAAAATCGATCAACCAACCATCTATTCCCTATCAAGTGCATCCAACTCCGCTTGCACCGCACTCTTGGTAGCAATCTTCTTTACCTGAGTATCTTCCAACTTTTCGCCACCAGCTCTCCTCATCTCCAAATCCTCAATTGCTCTAATCTTCTTTTGTAATCCCCTCTTCTTCTTTGCAGATGGACTGCCATCACCACCTGGACTGGTGACTGACAGCTCTGGAGTTGAAAATTGATGACTTGGAGTATTTGATTTTTGATTGGAGTTGATTGACAAATTCTTGATTCCACCATGGGCAGCTGAACCTCCGTTGGGAAAGCACCTCCATTTTGACGTTTGGTTTTGATGGGGATGAGGGTGTTGATGAAGGTTGTGAGGACCACCATTACCGTGAGTACGGTGTTGAGATGGAGAGCGGATGTTGTTATTACTCTTCGAGCGGCTACGTTGACGATCTCGACGATCTGGGCTACGATCACCACCTGGACCTCTTGGTGCATCTGGAGTTCCGGCACCGAGACCACTGGCTTTAGCTTCTGCATCCTTCAACTTCTTTGCTTCACGCTTCTTCTTGTTCTTGAGCGCAGCCTTGGAAAGATTTTCATCTTCAGCACCTGGAACGGTAGCTCCTGGCACAGAATTTTCGGATAAATCGGCACCTGGGACTTGTCTACGAGATCGACCAAATCCATTTGTGTTGACCATCGAAGTGCCATTGCTCACGAAATGAGCAGAGCCACCTTCATCTTCACGTTTGAAGTGGGATGGTGTAGCTTGGCCCGTGCTCCGGGGGGACGATAAGCTCCTGCTGGCTTGGATGGGGTTTTCACCGTCCCCAAGTAAGCGACAGCCGATGGATGTGGTTGAGGAACTGGATTCAAAAAATCCCCGGCCGGGAAACTTTCGGGTCTTTGTGGTCTCCAAGTAACGTGGTACAATTCAACCATATCCTCATTGTACATAATTCCACCAGTGACATGCCATAATCGAACGCCGTTATCAACTCGTAATCTTGGACTAGTTGTAGCCGTCAAGATATACTTGCTATCAGGACTCCATTCGCAAACACTAGGGTTTCCACCTTCGATTGTACAGATCTTCTTGTAATCCTTCTCGAGGTCGTAGATATCCATTTGACCAGCTAAGTTTCCGAAACCGGCTACCAAAACAAATCGACCAGTAGGAGAAAACAAAAATCGTATTTCGAGGACCAAGTTGGAATGTATGAGTCGCGACGGCTCTCTGATTAAAGATAGTTGTCTTTGCTGGCATGTATCCGTAAATGACACCAAATTCTTTCGAGTTTGGTGACCATGAAACATCATGAATTGGGCCTTCCTTGTCGAGAGTAATTCTAGAATCGAATCCACCATTTGCGCTCAACACATATAGAGTGGTCTCTCCGTAATAACTCTTGTTCGACTTATCAACATCGGTCTGTGCGAGAACAATTAAGGTTGTACCCAGTTGATTCCATTTCAATTGAACTTTGTCGCCCTTGAAGAATGTCTTTTGTGAAACCGGGGCATTGAATTGAGGAACGTTGAAAACTTTGACGGCAGATGGTTGACCCTAGTTTTGATCTGTTAGCTAGTTCATCACCTATAACCAAATATGACGTACCTTTCGCTCTGGAACGAAAACTGCTACGGAATAGTTATTTCCAGGAGAAATAGCAAAATCCGCAACGCCTTCTACACGAAGCTTATTCCAAACAGTACGTAAATCGCCGCTCTCGTAGAATTGGACCTCATTTGTAACATTTCGGGCGCAGTATTTCTCATCGAAAGTATATTGAAGGTTCCAACCAGTCTGCGATTTTTGGACGAATCTCCCAACAACCTCCTTCTCAGCTCCCTCCGCTACTTCATCCACTGTACGCCAAATCTTCAAATTCTTGACCGCATCGCCATTCTCATCTTTCGAAGGTCTCTCCCAAGTAATGATGTAGGTGCCAACGAGGAGAGAAGCCCAACTCGTAGACATTTGGCGTGGGTAAGCTAGTGATGACGTGTCCAGCAGACGAATCAACGACAGTCACTCCGTCGTTAGAAGCCCAAGCAAAGTACCGACCGCAAGGCGAATAGGTACAGCAGCGAGAGTTACCTTCGGGTCTCTTGAAACCAGGCAAAGGTTGATAGACGGGTGCGGCATCCAAGATACCAATCCCCTTCAGCGTTCTGTACGCAAATTGTGTCGGAATTGCCATGGCTAATGAAAGTCACAGTAAAATTCTTTTTCGGTAACAGATTGCGTAAAATTGTAAAATCTTCTTTTGTCGATCAAAATGTTGGAAGGGAATTGAAGGGATTGGAATCGAGATATCTTGAATGTCGAGACGATTAACCTTTTTCTTTTGAAGGGACTAAGGAGAAGAAGAAAGGAAAATTGTCTTGATGAGGATGAATCGAATGAGGTTCTTCGAAAAATCTCAAGAATGATGTTGTTGGTTTTCGTTGTGGGTTGGCGGTGACTGTGCGAGAAATTTGTGGAGAAAGGAATTTCAGTTAATAAGGTAGGTAGGTGGTTACCTAGATAGGCAGTTTGGTCGGTACGGCAGATAAATATAATATATAATAAATATAAATAAAGCTTTTATTAGAAGTTTATTAAGAGAATATATAAAGGAAAGAAGATTTAAATAGGATAATAATAAATAATATAATAATAATAATATAATAATAATAATAATAATAATAATAATAATAATAATAATAATAATAAATAATAATAATAATAATAATAATAATAATAATAATAATAATAATATAATAATAATAATAATAATAATATAATAATAATAATAATAATAATAATAATAAAATAATAATAATAATAAATAATAATATAATAATAATAATAATAATTAATAATAATAATAATAATAATAATAATATAATAATAATAAACCTTTATAATTCTCTCTACTAATCCTCTTATTTAGGGTTTTAAAATATATATAAAAATTATTTTATTTTATTTTTCTCTTTTCTTTCTTTTTTTTTCTCTCTCTTATTAAAATTCGACTATATATATCTATAGAAGGTTCCACGGGCCAACTGAACACACTGGCCAACTGAACGCGCTAAACCCTTTTAGTCGATAAGCTAGCAATACTTTATTCTTAAAGATATAAATTAACTCTTTATACTTTATTATTATAATATATACTTTGATAATAATAACAATCATATAATAGACTTTCTTTTTATTAATATAATTATTAAAACTTATTAAAAAATAATTTATAATTTTTTTTATAAAATTTTATAATAATAAACTTTTTTATAAATATATTTTATTAATTAATTTATATTTATTAAACTATTAAGAAAATAGAATATTAAATCTTTTTATATTCCTATTATTTATAAAGTTTATAAATTATTATATATAAAATGTTTTATTCTTTAAAATTAAAATTATTAATTAATAATAAATAATTTAATTTAAAAAATAAATTTGAAAGATAGATTCTTAAAAAATTATAAACATTTTATAATTTTATTATTAATAAAATATATTATAATTTTTTAGTATATTATTAATAAAATACTATAAGATAAACGATATTTATAATTTTAAAAATGTAATTAATAATATAGTTTTTAAAATAGTTTTTAAAATTATTTCTATAATTCTTTTAATATATAATATAAATAATAATTAAGTTTTATTATTAAAGTTATTATATTATAAAAATCATTATATTATTAAATATATAATATTAAAAAAATATTATTTATAAGATTTTATATTTATTAAGAATTTTATATAATTTAAAGCTTTTAAATTTTTATATATTTATATATATAGAAATATTTTTTTTAATTAAAAGATCTTAATATAATCTTATAGAATTTATTCATTATAAATAAATATATAATAAAATCTTAAAAGAGTTTTTTATTATTATTTAAAAATTAAATAAGTATATATATTTAATATATATACTTCTTTTAAAAAAAGAATTATTTATTTTAAATTAAAATTATTAATATAATTTATATAATATACTTATAAAAATTGATAAAATTTATCAATTATTATATAAAGATTAATATAAAATTATTTAATAGATAAATTTATTATATTCAAATTTAATATCAAATATAATAATAAAATAAAGGATTACGATCGAAAAGCGGTGACCCAATTAGGTTAGACTGTTCAGTTGGCCAGTGTGTTCAGTTGGCCCGTGGAACCTTCTAAATAATATATTCTTCTATAAGATAAGTCCTAAACCAGCTAAAGATCCTTAAAAGAGTAGCGTAAAAAGTTCTATTACTCGTATCCATGGATATATAAAGAAAAGAAAAAGAAGAAAAAGCAGAACCTTGGAAGTAGAAAAGAGATAATAAAAAAAAAGATATTCCATCTTATTTCTTTATCTCAAAACTCTCTCCTTCTATAAAAGGTACCGGTTTTACATAGAGAATTGTGAGTTTATCGCTTATTCCGCTAAGGCTGAATATACCCGTGGACGGTGTGTAACAAGTACCCATGGACGGCATAGCCAAATAACTAACTACCCAAGTGCCCGTGGACCTAATAGAAATCCTCAAGGCGAATAATACACGTATCCATACATCTAATCTATACATTGGTATGACTCGGTATACCACATGGGCACTTTAGATCGATTTACAAGTCATGTTAGTTTACTAGTGATGACGACGGTGTTTATTATATTAGATAAAGAATTTGCTTTGTATACTCTGCCGGGCAAATCTATAAATAACCTGTCACTCTATTAACAAATATCTTCTCTACTAATCACCTACCTCCAAGGTTATACTTGAAGCCTAAGACGGTGCTAGATCTAACTATGTGATCTCTGATAATATACTTACTAGTATTCACATGTAGAAAGCTTTTGAAAGCATCATGCGTGTCTAATTCTGAGTGTGTAAATATTATTCTATTTTCGGTTCATGGGTATCATCCATCCACTAGCATCTATATACGTACTCATTTCAGGAATTCATCTATCCCTTTCAGTTAATCATAAGATCATCCACCCCAACCCCCATTAGTATATACCGTTAATGAATCAACATATTTCCGTTCCAATACATTCTCTTAAACATTTTCTTCTGCCCCGGTCGTAAATTCATTTCTCTTTTCCACATCCTTATTATTATCATTAATCACCCCTTCCTTCGCCGCATCCATCATCGCCTTCTTCTCGCTCTTCCTCTTCGCTCTTGCAGCTCTTGCATCATTCCTCTCCTGTTCGTCTCTCATTTGCTTAATCAACGGGCTCTTCGCCCGAATCTTCGATCCCCATTTATAAAAGATGAATGGAATTGGGAATGAGAAAAACCTGCACTAATCCCAATAAAGTTCCCGCCCAATGCGGTTGAAGCGCACGGTACATCGTTGGTCCAGCCAATGGTAATGTTCCTCCAAGAATAGATCGGAACATACTATTTCCCGCCAGCGCGGATGCGGAATAAATACCATAAGAACCAGCGAGATAATTCGTTCCGTAGATAAAAACCAAAGTGTTTCCAGCGCCGAAAGGAATTCCAGCAAGAATCGGCCAAATCCAATGAATGGTGATAGGAACACATGTCCAACTAAACCAAAGTTGCCCGATGGGACACAAAATTGCGGCAATACAGATAACACTTACTGAAGCTTCGGGTGGAACTTTTCCGGTTTCGGGATCTTTCTTATGAGAATTGATCATTCTGCGAAAGAGCGGTTCGGCAATTATGGGAAAGCATGGTTCCCCAATCCAATTCCTAAGAAAGCGAGACCGGTCTGGCCTAGGGTCCATCCACGCATTTCTGTATAGATGATTGGATATGCGACGAAACAGAGATACAGGATGCCATAGATGATCTAATTGTGCTGATTAGCCTTAACAGTTTCCACGATGGAATAATTTCAGCCATGCCATTCCAGTACAGAGGAGCACTAAAATTGGCAACATCAAGCCATTAGAGAAACTTACACCAATATATGCATCCCAAAACCAGAGAATTGGTTCCGTGGCGCATAGTACAAATGGCCGAGAGAGATTGATCTTTAAGATATCATAGACTGAAGACAGACATTAGCATCTTCAAAAGAGTTAGCATATGTACATGTACTCACAGCTCTTCTTTTGATCGTATCGACACCAATATCGCTCATCGCCCGTCTCTTTGCGCATTTTTGCGGCCTTTTTTTATTAAAAGTGCTGGGGCGTAAGTCTCCTTTACGAATCCGCAAGCTATCCAAGCACATCCGGCAAGTATCATCACAATCCAATTTGTCCATCTCCATCCAAGGTATTCGGCCGCAAAACCACCAATGAGAGGTCCTGTTACTGGACCATTCATTTGGTCCAATACTCCAAATACTAAATGCCAAGGCACGATACTCATCATTCGTGATATCTGCGACTGTACCAGGAGAGTTTGATATCATGGCAGCACCGGCAAGCGCACTGCATTTTATATTAGCATCAGTCGAGGAATGCATCTCAAATTAACATACCCAATGAACCTCACCCCCAGAATTTCGCCCAACGATGTGCCTAAAGCACATGGTAGAACCATCAAGGCAAAGAAAGCCATAGATCCAATATAAACTGGTCTTCTACCCCATATTTCACTCAACGGTGCAAGAACCAAACTTCCAATCGCGAGTCCAAAAAGGTATGTTGTGACACCCAATGTTGCAACGGGTTCACTGGTGATGGAGAATTCTTCCATCATTCCCGGCATACCTGAAGTATACGATGAACTGTATAAAACCGTAGACCATGTCGCAAAACTCACGGCGAAAATTGTGTACGAACGATACCATAACGGCCAATTTCTCGGATCATCAGGATCATTCTCTTCAAAATCAACTTCGAATGATGGGTTTCGTGAGCCGGTAGTTGCGTATGATGTGCCAGTCCTTGTATAACTTAATTGGACATGTGCGAGTTGTTCTGCTGCTGTCTCAAGATTTGGAGTGAGAGCTTGCTCAAGTGGAGCTAGAGGATCACTATTGATCGAATCAGAGGATAATGATCTGATAGAAGGCGCGTGTGAGAGGGGAGGGTAAGATTGTTCATCGTCCGACAATGAGGATGCGAGGGTTGCAGAGGTAGGATTTGAGGATTTATGAATATCCTCTTTCTCGAATTCTATACTCTTCGCCATGGCGAAATTAAAAAGTCCAATGACGTATGAGCAAGATTCCTCACTAAGTTTTATCACTCAATAGTTTCAGGGAGGGTGATCAATCTTGTTTCATACTCTTTTAAAGAATTTCAATACTTTTAGAAATTATTCACAATATAAAAGAAGATGAAATATTAAAGCTACAACCGGATTCTCCCAAGGGAAAAGAAGCATTCATGAAGGAGAGATAACACATTCTTTCTGAAATGTGGGCATTGGGATCTTTAAGGGTCGAGGCGACAAGATACATTAGTCGTTAGCACAGGCAATCTAGTCTACTAGGTAGTTATTAGTATCTTCTATCTACCCTTGGTAGACCGATGATCCATCGCGGACACTAATTCCGCTCTAGATTTTTTTAGTTCCTGTCAAAATTTTGCCGGTCACGCAAAAAAAGGTACAGATACAGTAGCATGGATTACAAATAAGAAGGAAGTGAAAACTGGTGGCTAAGATATCAACAGTGTGGAGTAAAAAGCAGTAACAGTACGTGAAACATCTGAAGTAATTAGGTCTTCTACTGTTTTGTAGTATCGTACTCCACTTTTGATCCTGTAGGGAGTACATTCATTCACCTACTCCGTACACCATACAGGAAAGTAAGCCATACAGTCAAGTAAGCACTACTCAGTAGTAGTGTACGAAGTAAAGCTTCATCTGAAGTTATTCGGAATTTCCACTGAGAAAACCATGATAAAATCATCACTATAGTAGCCATAGACCGATAAACATCTTTTTGATGTATTGAACTTTGAATGGGACGATTGAAAGCTCCCGCGCAATGGCATACCTGCATGCATAAACATGAATGAACTGACGGCATGATGATGCGGTTATTCAAAGATGTAATATCTTTTCGTATGACTTTATCGTGGTGGACGGTGTGATGAAGACTCATGAAGTGGGAGGATCAGCGAGTCAACAACACAACAAGCAAGTCCTGTGCCGATATCCGTTCCAGCCGGCAATCTCAATATCAAATCCGCATACCCGCTGTACAGTGAGTGCACTGTACACTGTACAGTACAGCACGGAGTACAGACCGCAAGGATCTAAAATTCTAAAAGCCCTCCCTCCCTGTCAGCGATAAGGATATCAACGCCATTTTAATTAAGAGAAGATTTTCCCCGGTGACTCAATACAGCACTGTACTCCGTACAGGACAGGTACTGTTTGATCAGACCAAGATGATACAGTAGATCGATCATACTGATTCATACTGTGCAGTAGAGATGCCCACAAAGATTCGACGAACCCGAGAGCGAAAGCTTCATCAGAAAGTATAAATATTGGATCCGAGACCTGTAGCCTGTAGGGCCTCAAAAGAGATGACACCATACCAAGGCAAAGAGCTTGACTACAAAGACGTACGGTATCTTTCCTCACCTTGCCATTTTGCCACCGCTTGAAGACGGAATGCATAATTTTGTATTACATGCACGTGGTATCGTGGTATTCGTTCTCGGTATGAGCTGATACTGTACTCTGTATAATCTTTAATCGTCCATATCAAGCAAAAGTCCAAAAGCGATCATGTTAAGCCGAGCTGGAGACCCGCAATCAAACGTGTATTCCGTGGGAGGTCCTAGGTACTAGGTAAGTAGTATGGTTGCCATTGGTTGGTATACTGTAGTATCATTTGTTGCATCTACTCGTATGATTTGGGGGTCGATATTTCCAGGTGATAATAGTATCGTCCTGTGTAGTAAAACAAAGATAGATGTTGTTCTCCGATGAGCTTCATTGATTGCTAAAAAATATACGTTGAGTTGGAGGTTCAGATGGAATCCATGGATGTTTGAAAGTCGGAATGTTTACTCTGAAACGGATTAACGCCGGTAGATCTATAAATCACGTGCCATGGCTAGACGCGACTCGACTTCTCAATCGCAAATTGTTGTCGCGACGAAACAAGCAATCAAAACTTCAAAACTTCAAAACTTCTAGAGCTTCAACAAAACCTCAGAACCTTCCAAATTTCATCGTGTGGATATGCAATCATAACAGAGGATTCAAAGTGATTTGTTAACATCAATTAGTTCGCTGTTATCTTGTTCGGAATCATGGCAGCAGCTAGCTTTTCTCATCCAAGGGTTTCAAAGAATTCGCAAAATACACAATTGAGGTAGCGTAGCTTCAAATCATAAGCATTAAGAATTCTTTCTTCTAACATCGATAGTTATGAGTTGCCACATCGCATTCACACCGCCAAGGTGTACCCTTTAACCTCCCCTAATGGATCGACAATAATTTTACAAGGCAATGAAAATGGTGTGAAAATTATATGGAGAGGTGGCAGAGCTTTCAAATTACAGCAGGGAATAGCTCCAAAGGCTGCAAAGACCAACGGCTCGAGTAAAGCTGTCATATCTCTAGACTCGGATGAAGATGAAGCTGTTAAACCGCCTTTCGAAGACAAGCCAGAATTTGAAGATGACGAACAGGAGATTGACCCAAGACGACCATATCCCAGTATCCTACAGACCTTGGATTTACACTTTGGTACCGATGTCCTTCATATCAGCCTTTTGCCAAACTCGATACTTAAAGCGGATGGCGCACCCTGGCGAGGAATTGAATCTTTGAAACAAAAGATTATATTCACGGCAGCCTGCGCTGATAGTACTGTTCGATTCATCACCCTCCCTCTCACACCCCCGTCTCCTTTAAGCAAGGGTCGTGATGAATTTAGAAATAATCCTGCGATAGCAAATGTGGGTAATGGGAAATGGGGAGAGACTATGCTCATTTTGACTGGCCATCAAAGAACATCTGATGGAATATCCATGACTGTTGATTTCGAGGGGAAGCAAGCTTCCACAAAAGATGATTCAAACTCTCCAACAGAAACACAAATTATCATCGCTTCTCATTCAAAGGAAATCACCGGATTGTTACAGTTATGGCGCATACCACTACCGATACCATCTTCATCAACTATGGTACCACCATTTCAATCGATTTATATGCCTTCTCCAGCCGTGGGCATAACATTTAATCCATCTCTATCAGAACAACATTCAAGTCATTTGCTTGTCGCAGATAATCTTGGTACTTGTCGAATCTATAATTATAAACTCCTGGTGAACCCATCTGAAGATCCTGAGAGTGTTACGGCTGAGCAAGGATCTTGGCTACTCTCTTTATATCCTGGATTCAAAAACGTCAAAAATGATTTTCACGCATCTCAAAAGACGACATGTCATGGATTTGGTCGAAAGACAATCGTGGACGCAAAATGGGTTTACGGTGGTCAGGCTATCATTGTGCTGTTGAGTGATGGAGAATGGGGTGTATGGGATATGGATGGGGGTAGGACCAGGCGCAAAAAGAGGTGTTCTTGGTCAACAATCTATAAAAGGAGGGTCTCGATCGGATTTTAACCTCACAGGTTATGTTGAAGGAGCGACTAAATCAAACTCGAAAACTTCAAGTCTTCCACAAATCACCCAATCAAAGTTTGCTCCCATGACCCCGGGAACTCGTAAAACAACCGATCTATTCAGCAACAAGATTCAATCTACCGGTCCAATACGTGGAAGTATTTCGGTACTTGAGGTTCCATCTACATCATCTCATTTAGCATATGAAGAATCTATACTCTTCTGGCTAGGTGAATCATTTACCCTTATTCCTTCACTCTCGAAATACTGGACCGCCAATCCGCGCAAAGGTCAATCGTCAGCCAATATTTTCAATACATCACCAGGTTCTCGTCCTATAAAATTAGAAAATGTAGATCTTCTAGGTGAACGTTGTACTGGTATCGAACAAGCTCCTAAATCCTCATCTTCACCACATAGTAGGACAGAAATCTCAACCGATATCTTTATAGTTGGTGAACACAGGTTTACCATTCTTCTAGGTGGAAAACCTATAACTCCAAAACAAAATCAAAATGCATTTGCATTACAATTGGTTCAAGGAGAGGATAAAGATGAAGTTATGACGGAGGATAAAATGATTGATGTCGGAAGTGGAGAATTGGATGTTAATGATATTGATAGGGCATTGGCGAGGATGGAAAATAATGAAAGATCAGGTGGAAATTTATTGTTTGGTGCAAAGGGAAGATGGTAGTATATTGAATGGATGGTGGAATGATGAGAAAGAGAATTTTAGATACCCAGTGATGTTTTTGGGAATATAGTTGTATTCCCAAGTCCCTTTTCTGTCTCTTTTTCTTTCTCGTTTCATTTCCTTTTCTCTTTATCCTTCCGACATATCGATTCCTCATGTCTTCGATGATAACATCTTACTTACATGATATTAGATTCCTCTTCCATTACCATTTCCCTTGTCGCCATTTTCATGCTTTCATCCCTACCTATCTCCTCCCCACCCTTTCCCTTTCCTCTATTCTCCCTTCCCCTTCCTCTACTCCCCATTCCCCATCCCCATCACACTTCCCCAACCCGCAAGGCAAGGTGGAGTACAAGGCGAGACCCATCCTTGCACCTCTGTAATCCATGCGGAACATCAATCTCACCCCCAAAGCCCACCAATCTTCCACCTTCCATTGCCCTCAACGGAAGGTGAAAGAGCAACGATTTCTTGGTACCTATCTCACTTGATCCCCCCTCGCAGGGAGTTTCATTTGAAATGTGGAGATTCTTCGTTGTCCCGGGGGGGGTGGTGCAAGTTCTTCTACTGCTGCGCGTCGTGAGTGTGGTCTTGGGATCGTCGTGTGTGGCTGTGGCGCGTGGCTGATTAGGGACTTGTATATTTTTTCTCTCTTTTCTCGCTGGGGAAGTTGTTGAAGGAGAGGTGGGGGTTGGAGGGGTCAATGGTTTGGGGAAGGGTCTGGAGGAGTCGATGGTTTGGGGAGGGGGAATTGGGGGAGTAAGATGAGAGAGGGGGGAAGCATAGACGATGGATGGATGGTGGAACGATTGATCGATTGAGTCTTACATAACACTCCAGGCCAGGCTGTATCAAACCATATAATCAAACCACCTAAATCGCCCCCTTCAAAAAAACTAATAATACTAGATTTCCTCCCTCCCTCCCTCCCTTTCTTCCTCCCTCCCTACCTACCTACCTTGTATTACCAAAAAGAAATGGAAACAATATGTTTATCTTGATGCTATATCCCATCATCAACCCATCTACCATCTACCTCTTTCACATCACCATCACCATCACCATCACCATCACCATCACCATCACCATCACCATCACCATCACCATCACCATCACCATCACCATCACCATCACCATCACCATCACCATCACCATCACCATCACCATCACCATCACCATCACCATCACCATCACCACCACCACCCCATCCCCACCCTTACACTACATCGCCCACCAGGTGTACCTACCTACCTACCTACCTACCTACCACCTCCCCACCCATTCCACCAAGAAAAAAAAAAAAAAAAAAAATTCAATAATCTATATAAAAAAAATTATTCACAAGAAACTTATTATTTTCAAAATAGGAAAATAGGGAGATAAGAAGATAAATAAAAAGATAATTAAAATCAATAAGAAAATAAAAATAAAAATAAATTTTTCGAGAATATAATGATCTTATTACTTGAGTATATATTTATTATATATATAAGGATAATTATTATATATTTCCTATCTTTATTTAAGAACTTTAACATTTTATAAGAATTTAATTAAGCCTACTTTATTTATATTATAAGCTTAAAATTAAAGGCTATATTATTACACTATAATATATTATATTATAATACTATATCACACTATATTATATTATATTATACTACACTACACTACACTACACTATACAATTCAACACCCAAAAAGGAACAAGTTATAATAAAACGAAACAAAACGAAACGAAACAAAACGAAACAAAAGCTATCACGTAACGCTTGTAAGCCTTTAAAGTGTTGAACCCTATAATTGGATGATGTAGCAGATGGGATTTCTGAAGTGCAAAGTTTGAGCCAAGTTGAGTTAATCTAAATCATCGATCCTACAATCATCGATCCTATAATCATCGATCCTACAATCATCGATGCAAGCAAGAAGCAACCAAGCTAGGCCAATTCCCACCCGATCTTCCCTTGCACGCTGGATGAATCATAAAGAGGCCAGTACTCGAGTAGTTTATAATGTAAGAAAGAAAAAAAAAGAAAGAAAGAGGAAAATCATCCATTATCAATCAATAAAATACTACATCCAACATCCAACATCCAACATCCAATATCCAACATCCAACATACAACATCCAACATCCAACATCCAACATCCAACAACCAACAACCAACAACCAACATCCAAACCCACAATATCGAATCGAATCTCAAAAGCCCAAATCAAAATCCAAACCTATATCCCAATCCGCTTGCCAACCCTTAGAAAAAACAAATTCAAGAATCCAAAAAAGGGGGTATCATATACTAAAAAGATACTAAGACAAGGAATCCAGTAACCGAAGCGAGCAATCTGCTTTCTCATGCCGTCCCACCCAATCCCATCCCAGCCTATTCCATCCCATTCCGATAATCCACGATATAAAGACAATAACCATAGAACATAGATAATAATGACAGCAGACAGAAAAGGCAAACGTATAAGATGAAGATCAAACTGAATATGAAGCCGAAGATAAAGACAAATAAGAATAAAAAGGGGGAGCGAGGTTGAAATCAACACGCCAGTACCAAGTCCATATATAACTCCTGGTTTTAGTACAGGGGGTGTTTTTCTATCCATAATATAAAACCGTAATGTACGTTGGTGAAATGTTTGTTTTTTTGGTTTTTTTGGTTTTTGGCTTTCATTTCTTTTTTCCTTGTTTGGACAAAAGTTGAGAGGTGGAAGGGTAGTAGGGTGGTGTTGTTATGTTGAGTTGGGCTGAGTTGTCGTATGCATAGACAGACATATGCATAATTAAATCGAATTCGAGGTTATGGAGCTGTAAAGATGTAATCGAATATCCCGTGCCGAGATTTCCAGTTCCTGAACCCCTCCCCTCCCCCTTCCTTCTCACTGAACCAAACCACCAACCCTACTACCAGCGCTACCACCAGCCCCTCAACCTACCCCACAACCCCAGCCAAAACCCCCATACAAGCCAAATAAACCCCCACACAAACTAAACCTTCTCTTCTCTGAGAACCCGATCCTCTAATACTACCAAGCACATCACCTATTCCCAACAGCCCACTCTGAATCAAAGCCCCTACGATCCCGGAACCTACTAAACAAACGACCGTCATCCTACCCAGAAATGTCGGGATCGTCGCGAAAGTAAGGATTGGGATTAGGATACTGAGAGCGATAGCTAGAGCCAAGGTTGGGAAATCCTCTGCGTGAGAAGAGGGTGGAATTATGGGATTATGAGCTGAAGGAAAGAGTGGAGAATCCAGTGGGGTTCTTGTGGGTGTTTTTCTGATAGGGTGATCATTGGTGCTGCTGTATGATGTTGAGAATGAGGATGAGGATGAGAATCTGATTGGATGTCTTTGATGGATGAATTGATCTCCGTTTTGATATGATTCTCGACTTCTTGAACTTGATGAATTTGATGCGATGGATATTAGATCATCTTCCACTTTTGGGTCCAGAAATCTTGTTTCTACTTCGGTTTTATAGGACGAGCGGTTTGGAGGTAGTGACGGTAGTGAGATATATCTGGTTGAGAGGCAGGAGGGAGTGATTGGATAGAGTGGAACGAGCTTAAGGTTTGATCTAGAAGGGGTTAGAATAGAGAAATGGTGGGGTTGAGGGAAAGTAGGGGTTTGGGGAAAGTAAGGGTAATGGGGATTGCTGACTGTATTGTGCCAACTTATAACCAATCCTTCCCAAAATATCAATCTTATGCCATTGTAAATCTCCACCCATTTGTTCACTTGCTCTTCTTGATGCAGGTATTACATCTATACCTATATTTGCATTGCCAGTATGTCTTAACCTTCTTGATTCTGTATCAGCTTTATCGAGTCTTTGTAATTGTTCTTTCCAATTCGCTTATCTCATCTTGAAGATGAAGGAGAAGGCGATGATTTAAAGCTTCAAATTTTCGATACATGGGTTTGATACGATCTTCAACTACTGTGTCGGAACCAGAATGAGAAGATGATAATCGAGAAGCGAGAAGTTCGTAACCTGTAATTGTAGGATCGATCTGAGAATAGAGTGAGTGTTTAGGTGGATGTGAATTGCGAGGTGTTTCAAGATCGGAAGGGGAAAGTGGATTGCTGTCTGTTCGATGATGAGTTTGAGGTTTGGGTGGTCCAAATGACGGCGCTGCTCCGTAATAATTTTGTCTTTGATTAGCGGCTGCTATCTGAGATGCTAATTTGATTGATGCATCTTTGGAGTTTGTAGTAACTCGTAAGCTTTCTCGACCATGAACACTTCTTTCTGGGGACGTACTCCTATCTGTGTCGATATCGGCTTCTGGAGCCGAAAAATCATCACTATGGAGACTACTTGATACAGAAGAAGGACCACTTGGATGTTCCTCGGGAGTGTGAGGGCGTGATACTGTGATGAAGTCTTTGTTTTCATGATTAATCAACCAGTTGGATGTATCTTCTTGCTTTTCCTCCTTCACGTCCTGCTCTTCCCCTTCTTCTCCCCCTTCTTCCTCTTCTCTCTCATCTTCTTCCCCATCAGAATCCTGTTGTAAATATGCAAATACATTGGGAGGAGATGGTACAGCTGGTGATAAAGATTCTTTTTTAATCTCGGCTTCATTTCCTATCAATGATTGTTTCGTAATAGAAGCTTGAGTTACTGTCGAATTACTTCCACTTGAACTACTTGAATTGTTTGTTGTAGTAGTTAAGAAAGTTAAATTCGATATCATAGATGGAGATGTTAATTTTGATCTTGAATTTGAATTTGAATTCGCAAGAATCAATTTGTGATCTGGTATATGTTCCTCTTCATCCGAACTTGATGATGATGATGATGATGACGATGATGATGACGATGAGCTTGAATCCCGGTTCAGTTGTGCATTCGTTTGGCGAAGACGTTGCCCCTCCATCTCATTTCCCTTTGAAACTGATCCACTCGCGCGCTTCGCATTTATAATTTTGGTTTTTGGTTTTGACGCTGGCGCAGAATTTCTGCTAGAATTTGGAATAGATTTATGCATCCTCCTAGATCTATCTCTTTCCCTAGTAGCATTCAATTTTGTAGATGAAGAAGACATGGTAGAAGGATGAATAGAATGATGTTGACGACGAGTTATACCACCCCTCTGGAATTCTTGTTCGGTACCCTTACATCGTCCCTTGATTCATCTTCGGAATCTTCGATTATTGATTCCACGGTTGGTACTTTATATCTTGTAGGCATATCTAATTAGGACTTTGCCAATATTAGTTTGAAGCCATCACGCATAGATACGAAGGAGAGGGGAGAAAAAGCAAAAGCCAAAAATCACTATATTTGCATCATGAAGAGAATAATATGATATTAACAGGGCTTACCTGGAATAATCTTGGGTAGCTATGGTGGAGAGCTATGGTGGTGTATCAATATCGGATTCGGATAATAAGTTGATACCAATGCGCGATGAAGGTAAAATGATTGAACAAATTAATACAGATGGATTAAAAGATTTGATAATAGTAAACATGATAATGAAAAGAGGGTTTAAAGAGGAGGAAGAGGGAGAGAAGAAGGGAGAAGAGAAGAGGAGAAGAGGGGAGAAGAAAGGGAGAAGTGAAGAGAAGAAGAGAAGGAGAAAGAAGTATGAGAATTCAAGAAGGATTCAAAGTATAACCTTGGAATGATTGGCTGCCAATGTGATTGATTGAGTGATTGAGTGATTGATTGATTGATTGATTGATTGACTGATTGACTGATTATATGAACTTGTTGGTACTGGTTATATCAACCTGAGATACTCTCCTTCAACTAAAACACTTATTAAGATTGTATACCACTGGTGCGCGCTCCGTTTAAATTAGGTGATGATGATGATGATGATGATGATGATGATGATGATAATGATGATGATGATAATGATAATGATGAATGGATGAGATGGATGAGATGGGATGAGATGGATAAGATCAATAAGATCAATAAGATCAATGAGATCAATAGTAGGGGAAGGAGGGGGGGCGAAGAGAAAGAACTGGTGGAAGGCTTAGTGGGATAATAATGGTGTTGTGTTTGATTGAATGTTCAGCTGTTCTTGTGAATATTCAGGTGAGGGAAGAAAGTGTTTCAAATGATATTTTTGGTAGATAGAGGATGTTGGGATGTTATTAAGATGTTAGTATATTGGTATGTTAGGAAGGTAGTATATTAATAAATATAAATTAATATTATAATAAATAATGAATAACTATAGTATTAAAGATAAGATTAATATAATAAACTTATATATAAGAAATAGTTTTTATATATATAAAGTAAAAATACTAAAATAATAATTTTATTAAGAATATAAGAATTAAATAATAAAATAAATAGAATAAAGAGAATAAGAGAATAAATAAAAGAAATAGAAGAAATAAAATTAATAAAAGAAATAAAAGAAATAGAAGAAATAGAATAAATAATTTAAAAAAAGTAAAAAGGTTTTATAAATAAATACTAATATTAATATTAAAATAATTTATATATTATATAGTAATTTTAATAATAGATAGAAATTAAAGAAACTAATAGAGCTAATTAGATTATAATATTATAATATTATAATAATATTAACCTTATATATCTTAAAAAATAAATCTTAAATCTTAAATCTCAAATCTTATTTTAAATTTAACTTTTAATTTTTTAACTTCTACGCTTTATACTTTTTCTCTTTTACTCTTCTTTTATAAACTCTTATATTATAAATATAATATACTTCTTTCTTATTATTTGATTCTTACTTCTCTCCTCTTTTAAATCCTTTTATAATTAATAATCCTTTAATAAATACTTATATATATTTATAATCTCCTTAGGAACTTTTAAATAACCATCTAAGTATTTATCTACTTGAATATATCCAATACTCAAATATACTCAAGACTATATATATCGATATTATTTATCTTATAGGAAATAATAATATAATAAACGGATTATACTATATATTCGTAACTCTATTAGAAATCTTATTATTTTTATACATCTATAGATCTTTAAACAAAATCGAGTTTATTATCATTCTCCTTGCTGAGTTCTATCATTATCGCTCGACATCACCCACCTCTGCCCAATGATCTGTCTATCTTTCTTATAGTCATTCCCCTCAAATCGGATGCTCGATAATCCTAGAAAATCCTTCTTATTATATGCATGAGCCCAAATCTCAATTCTACCTGATCTGACCCTCTGATCCTCTGATCATCAACTTCTCCCGTAAAATTCCTAGATTCCTAAATTTCTACCTCTTATCAAAAGATTACCAGATTCTTCAACTCCGAGACCAATTGGAAACTATTTCACCCCTCCAGGCTCATCCTCACCCCTCTTTCGTAAGAGGTTTCTCAAGTCTGATGACTAGATTCTCACCCCTCACTCTTCGCAGATACCTGCTCAAGGGTCAAATCAAGTCCATAGGTTGTCTTCGTCACAGACCTTTATGTGGCAATCATCTACCGTCAATCTACACTCTAAGATCTCGGGCAATACAAGAATTACATACTGACACCGAATCGGCGTCTTCATCCTCAACGAATCACGGAATTCAAAACTCATTCAAAGCAGCGCGCAAACAACAACGAAAGACGAAGGAACAAAGAGCAATGCAGAAAAGCTGCAAAGTCTTGACGAATGGGAGTTGACGGTAGGAATCGAAATACATGCGCAACTGAATACCGAACGAAAACTTTTCTCCTATGCAGCCTCAACAATCAACGATATCCCTAATACACATGTCGCGTACTTCGATGTCGCCTTGCCAGGTTCTATGCCAATATTCCAAAAGGAAACCTTGATACCTGCGATTCGAGGAGCATTGGCGTTGAATTGTAATATACAAAAGACGAGTCGTTTCGATCGCAAGCATTATTTCCATTGGGATCAGCCTTCAGGGTATCAGATAACGCAATACTACGAACCATTCGCGAGAGATGGATATGTCACATTGTATTCGCATGATGGTATTGCAAAGGAGGATGGGGATGAGATACGGATAGGGATTAAACAAGTACAAATGGAGCAAGATACGGCAAAAACCATCTCACAACCTGGGGATATACATTTGTTGGATTTCAACCGTGTGGGCTTACCATTGATTGAAATTATATCACTGCCACAAATCCATCATCCTAGCACCGCAGCTGCATTTGTCCGAAAGGTACAGATGTTTGTTAAACTCGGTGGATGCTTGTGTTCTCGGGATGCAATCTGGTGGGTTGAGAGCAGATGTTAATGTTTCGGTGAGGAGGAGAACCGAAGAAGGTTCAGGTCATGAATACGCGGGCGTTCAAGGACTTGGTCAACGAACCGAGATCAAGAATTTGAGTAGTTTCAAATCTATTGAAGATGCCATTATCGCGGAACGCGATAGACAAATCTCAGTTCTTGAGGGAGGCGGGGTCATTGAAGGAGAAACTCGAGGATACTCAATTGGAAGTACAGAGACACGAAGACTTCGTGGAAAAGAAGGTGAGGTGGATTATAGATATATGCCAGATCCAGATCTAGCCCCTGTGGTTATCGATGAAAACCTTACACAACATCTCCGTGCGACACTCGGCGTCCTACCCGATGAGGAATTAGAAATCTTGCAATCCGAGTACGGCATCCCGGTCAAAGATGCAATTGATCTAGTGTCGTTAAACGAAGGAGGACGAGTTGAGTATTTTCGAAATGTCGTAGATGTTCTGGCATCATTGAACCCTGATGAACCTCGAACCAAGTTGGGGAAATTGGCTAGTAACTGGGTTTTACACGAATTGGGGGCTCTGATATCGGATTCCATGGAAGAGGACAACCCCTTACATTTCACAAGTGACGGATCATGCATAATTCCCCATTCTCAAATAGCACACCTCATCCATTACCTCAACGAAGATCAAATTACCGGGAAGACGGCCAAAAAGATGCTGAAAATACTGCAGGAGAATGCGCAATCGGGACAAGAGAAACCGGTCAAGGATTTAATCGAGCATCATGATTGGTGGTTGAGGAAAATGGATATAGCAGAGTATGAGGAGTTGGCCAAGAGGATCTGTGAACAGGACTTGGACACGGTGGGGGAGATTTTAGGGGGGAAGGTCGGGAAGGTCAATTTTCTTCTGGGGAAGATGATGCGGGGAGATGTGGAGGGGAGGCTTCAACCATTGGTCGCGAGGGAGGTTTTGGGGAGGGTCGTAGAGGGGTTTAGGGTTGAAGAAGAGGTGGTTGAATGATTAAATGATTGAATGATTGAATGCTAGAATAAAAATAAATCTATCTATCTATCTATCTATCTATCTAGTCAAAATAATGTGCCTGTCTTGCTCCTTGCTCCTTGTTCACCAACGGTCCTCTATTTCTTCCTCCTACCCACCCTTCCACATTCACAATCCCAACCCCAAATCCAAATCCGACTCTTCCTAGTAGGTAAGGTAGCTGATATATAATCAATCAATTATATCATATTATTATATTACATTATATTATTATATTACATTATATTATATTATATTATATTATATTATATTATATTATATTATATTATATTATATATATTTATTATATTATATTATATTATATTATATTATATTATATTATATTTATTATATTATATTATATTATATTATATTATATTATATTATATTATATTATATTATATTATATTATATTATATTATATTATATTATATTATATTATTTATATTTATATTATATTATATTATATCAATTGCATATCCCCTTCTCCTTTCATCCTCCCTCCCCATCCCGAAATTCCCGCCCCCCGCGCAAAAATAAACTTCATCGATAACCGAATCGCATACTGTACTGTACGTTGAGAGCTCTGATTGATAAGCCAATAGTTCTACCACGTCACATGTCACATGTCACATGTCACATGTCACCTATCGCCTATGCATCCATGCGGAACGATGACGGGATTGTGGATTTCTTTCTCATGGGGGTTTTGGGGAGTGGCGGAGATGGGGATAGGGATGCGGATGGTGTGGAGTGTGGAGTGTGGAGTGTGTAATGCAAAAACGTAGCATGGTAAAAAGATTCAAGTAGAGGAAAAAAGATGGGCAAGGGGTTCTGTAGGGCGGGGCTGAGGGGTTAATGGGGAAGGTCTGCTTGTGGGTGTGCGATTTGATGTGTAATGGATCAGTTTGTGGGGGAGAGGGAGGGTTGAATGATTGGCGAGAGGTGTTGGGATCGAATGATGAGGTGGGTTGTTGTGGTTTTTGTGGGATGGGGGTTTGGTGGGGTGGTTGTGTTTGTTGTATTGGTATGGATCTTGTGTGGTTTTGCTTGACGTCTTATTTTGGGGGGTGGGGACTATGACTATGCTTTGAGTTGGGGGTCGTCGCTTTGGGGATGGGTGATGATGGAGGGTGTTTGTATTTGTGTTTAGAGAGGGGAGGGGGAAGATTCGTTGGGAGTTGAGAGTTGAGGGTTCGGCGTTGAGGGTTGTGTTGTGCTGTCTTGTGCTGGTGTTGATTCTTGATTTGGGTACAGTTGATTACTTGATATTGGACATATAGGACTACTATGTGTGAAGCATCTGAAAGCCGATCCTAGGGGCTACCCGGGTTATAATCAATTTGGTAGATCAGGGCCGCATATGGAGATATTGATTTGTTTTGTAATCAGTTGAAGAGTTGTGGAAAAGAAGACTCGAAAGATGATTCAATGATAGAACGACCTGTAAGTAATATTATGGTTAGGGGACATAGTGTTGGCAACATAGGTACCGTGTAAATGAAGTAGATGTAGAGAATTTCGGCGTAGGTATGGTGGATACAGCTTTTTTTTTCTGCCTATTCTGGATCTCCTCCTTGTGACGAGAATGGCGTAGTAATAGTTCTAAGATAGAAAGACAACAATTGTCTTCGTTCAGAATATGTAATTGTTCGCGATGTAAGACTGTATGCAATGGCGGAACTCCCACAGCTTAGAAATCTATGTACGTAGACCTACCCAGGATATTATTGAATTTTCCATAATACTTAAGAGATCTTCTCTTTGTATTCGAAGTGATCGGATTTGTAATATAATGGATTCTGTGGAAATATTTTGTCCCGAACTGGTGCCAATATCTGAGTAGTAGAATGAAGGCCATATCGAAATCCGGACTGCCCCGTTCAAACCAATCGACAATGCTAGCTCCCTCGGGATTCTCAACCGTCTCTGACGTCTGAATTTGCGACCTCATAGATACTGGATATCTAAAAACACTGCCACTATTGTTGAATAGACTCGCAGAACTATCCACTTGTACATAGAACACATACAGTATATGAATTGAGCGCAATAGAAGTCCATGACTTTCGGAGAATTCATACACTTGTAAACTTGACCGTAGCACGAGAAGCCTGGGCTGAAATCATGCGAGACGCGACTCTCAACATCTTCCCGTCGTATCCGTACATATCAATATAAGCCACACCGACCCTAGTAATTTGGAGGATGTATTCATGGAGCGAACCATTTATATACATGAGTCTTCCAGGGGGTCTGTGGTATTAATCTGTGAGTTTTCAAATCCGAGACTGTGTATTGGAAAGTGATGGGTTGCTTTGAATGGATTTCAGGCGAGGATGCGATCTCATAGATCTTTATATCCGTGGTTTGATAGCCATTACATTGGCAACCGGGAATTTCAATTGATATGCCTGAGATCCTACTCAAGTGTATTGTTGAATCTCCAAAGAGAACGTAAGGATCGGAAGAAGAAACGTCAGGAAGAATGATCCATCCTTTCCTCTCATATAGACATGCTAGGGGTTGACTCGGTTCGGAGACATCCTGCCGAGATGATATCTCATGGAAACTCAAAACGTTCTATTTTCAGAACTGGATGTGCATGGCTGTCGGAAAATCTTCAGACACGTTGACACAGCCACATGGCAATGTGGCTGTGTGGCGTACGTGGCACTATCTACACATGACGTGCAGTTGATGTCAGCCCTATACGTAAGGCTAGCGTCAAAGGTGTTTGGATGTCCAAGTCCCTAGTGGATGTATGATGGTGAGATGTAGTCTCTCGCCTGATACTCTGATTCTTTAGTTCTTGTTCATATCATATCTGCCAAGAGAAGTAGAACTATTAGAGAAACGGACTCAAGACCAACAATGTCAGAAACCGAGGTTCAACTCTGGAAATCTCCGCAAAACTTGAATGAAGAGATGAGAATCCTTGGTGCAAATGATGCTGGTATGTAGCTTGAGGTGTTCGCAGTCTGTCTTTTCGAGGTCGTTATTCCATTTTTGTCTTATTCCAAAGATTTGGTTTTCACCTTAGCCCTAAGGTTACGTAACCTATGAACCAAACAACCAAAACTAACACCTGGTGACCTCAAAGTCGTGACCGCCCTCCACATAACAAAGTTCCACATTATTACCGCGCTTGATTCTGGCGTCTTGCATATTTTTAGCCATAAAGATGGAAGGGATACAGGAAAGGAGCTTGTGGTGAGGATAAGTGAGAGAGGTATTTGGTGTGTGGGGTCTTGGGAGGGAAACGAGAGAGAGCAATGGATTGTAGTAGGTGGAACTGGCAGTGAGGATAATTTGGCGATCTGGGGATGGGATGAGAGGGGGAAATTGTAAGTTGACTCTTTTTCTTTCTCCCTAAGATGCTTGGGAAGTGAATGTCCGAGAGCCTCATGTGAATTTCATTACAATTTTTCTGTATTTTGGAAATAGAAGTATTGAACTTAGAGCTCATTGGAAGTTGCTGGTATCTGATTGATGTGTTTGATTGACCTTTGGTTGGTCGAAAGACCCTTTGATCACTGAGAAGTTCTCAGCATGTTTCGGAAGAACCTTAAACGTGGGTAAAGATGTAAAAGCTGCCCAAACACTTAAGTAATGTTAATTTGGAAGAATTTCATGAGTCCGTGACTGTTCAGGCAGGGTTGTCTCTCTTCTCACGTCGCACAGCCTTCAAGTTGTATCGAGAATATAATCTTCAGAGTTGATATTCAACTTTTAGGTTGTGGCAGTAGATCTTTTCTGTAGTCTCGCATGAGATTGATCGAAGGTTCTCTTGCATCAGCTGAATACCAATCCAGACGGTAACCCCTCAAGAGCCTCATATATTGCTATAGTATCGCGATATTATAATAATATCATTTGTGGTTTCGAGTAGCAAGCCAACTTTGATGTCGAATGAAATGTCGAATTTTGTACACTAGCCATGAAAGTAGGAGGCTTGGTACTCGTCACTAATAGCTGCGCACGATTTGAATAGCTTGAATTTGTCACACATGATAGTGTCATAGCCATGCGAGCTAATCTCCTGTCCACAAATATTTTCCTCGCGATCAGTAAGAGGCTGATGCAGAAAAGACGCAGTTCTTGGTCTTATGGCTTCGATGTCGATGGGTTATCCATTTCTGGATGATTATATTTCATGGTTCGCTGCAAGTGCTGGATACTGATCTGCTAGTATGGCGGGCGTAATTTTCATTTGCAAAGGAGCTGCTGTCAACATCTTTAGTGTCTAGTTCAAAGCCGGTGACCTTGCAGATGGTATCGAGCCAATTTCCTTCAAGATCTCTTAGTAAGAGATGAGAATTATCGTTCAAGTGGCATCAGAACCAAATCTAGATCGATCAGATGAAGTGGAGTTGAACCAGATGTTGAATGCACTACAAAATGCGAAAGTACTTTACCCGATGCTCCCCATTAGAACAACCACGACCGTCTGTCAAATATCTCTGTTGATTAACAAACAAGGTTGTCAAAGATTCGATGTTCAAGGATCAAGATGGAGTTAGAATGTGAGTTGTAATGAATGAATACAGGTCCAACTTAACTTCTGCATCTTTACCGTCTTTTTCATCTGAAATTGTAGCATCAAAGGAATTGGGCAGGTCTTCCTTAACTTTGGAGCCTACATGAGTTATCTGGCTGGTATATCGGTTATTAATACTCTGGTTCTCAGACACAGTTCTCTGGATTGGTCCATTTGAGCCATGGTCTTACGTATAGCGAAGGATTCCAGTGGATCCAATAAGCACCAATCTTTTCCACTTGATGCGATGGTAATCTTCACTTCCAAATTCATGGTGAAAATTTTAATTTGAGGTTTTATCAATAGCTGGTATATTGGTCGCATAATATCATGTATCAAATTAGTAGATGTTTTTATATGTTTTATATTTTCTCGACAGTTTCAAGTACTATGATGAGCGAAGGATTATTTGGCTTAGTCGTTTCTCACTAAGGAGGATCAACTAGCGAGGCTCATCATTATTCCACAATCTCATGAAATTAGGTATTTTGAAGGATGAATCAAGGCTGACGATAATTTTTCTCGTGGCCTAGAGTTGAAAATAATAAGCTGCAAGGTCATACATCAACAGTACGAATAGTCAAACTCTGTCAGCAACTACGGTCATATCCGCATCCCGCGATACAACTATCAGGATTTGGGATATTGAAAAAGGGACATGCAAAGTTATTTTGGAAGGTCATACTGCGAATGTCAGATGCTTGGATGTGCATGGCAAAATTACTGCATCGGGTAGTTATGATAATGATGCCAGGATATGGGATTTGGAGAAGATGGTGTGCTTGCAGGTTCTAAAAGGTCATGAAAGTAAGATCTTTACGATTGCAACGGATGGAGCGAAAGTCGTTACTGGAAGTTTGGATAAAACGGTCAGGGTATGGAATGCAATGACTGGGTAAGTAAGTCAGTCACCTCAAGTTTCATGTATCCCCCCCACTGTGCTAACCAGACTCTCGTATAAAGAGAATGTCAGACTATACTTGAAGAATTTACATCCCTTGTAACATTAGTGCAGTTACTTCCGTCGAGTCTTCTGACGGCAGATGCGAGCGGGGTAATTCGTCTATTCGCCAATAAAGGCTATAAAGAGATATGGAAGGTCGAGGCACATCAATACTCGGTCACATCTATGCAACATCATGATTCTAAGATTGCTAGTGGAGGGTCGGATGGCAAAGTCAGAGTATGGGATTCGAATGATGGCAAGCTATTGCAAGAATTAATAAGTAGTAATGCAGTATGGCAGGTAAGATGGACAGGCAATGCTTTACTGGCATTAATGTCAAAGGATAGTGACAGTGCCAGGAAGGTCATCATGAAGGTCAGTGCAACCGTGTAGAGATTTGAGATTTCAGATGAGCAAAATATGCAAGTAGACATTGGCTAACTTTTCTCCGTTACAGATTTGGACTATGAGGATGTGATTCTGCAGTCGGGCAAGGTGATATTTGTTGTAGGTCGGGTACTCACTTAACATGCAGAGTAGGCGCTAAAATGAGGCATACTACAAAGTCTTGATATTTCGATGTAGATTGGCAACCTTCAAATCAGGGGAGATGCTTGAGAGTTGGTTCTCCATAATAGACAACTGTAAAAGCATATCGTCAGGGTGAATGAGGATACTCCCTATATGATACAAACAAATGAAAAAACGAAAAACAAACAAACAAACATTCGGCCACTGGCCCGGATCGTAAGCTACATTCACAATGTAGTGTATAATTATCAACAACCTTAACACAACCCTTTGAGCTCCCATGTGGCTTGACGGGTTTCTATAAGAGTTCGAAGGAGTCTTCAACACTCCAACAGGTGGTGGTCTCTAATTAGGCCGTATTACAACATGTCCAGAGCTAACGCCACAAACTCCTCGAATCGCGAGTGCTTCCTCATTCCGTCCTTGTATATTGAGTTGTGCTCCGTACACTCGATTGACCACAAGTCATGCACCCAATTGTCCGAGCTTGAATTGTCATTTGGACATGGATCCACTCCTTCCAAGGTTTGTTCTGGAAGTTGGGGGGGATCGACATATACTAAGTTTGCCTTCATAATCTGTAATCTTACAATAACTCAATGTTGGTAGTTTTTCGAATTTCTTCATGATCAAAGCCTCCAACAATCTTACTAGCGAGTAGAGAAGTATTAGACACGGTATCAGACAGAATTTTGTATCTCAATGGATGAGTGATGATCCAAATTATTATGGGATCATTTCATTTTATCTTATATAGTTCGTCGTGTCATGGATCTTTATTATAAGACAGGAGTCGTCAAGTGGATATTGTACAATCAATCGTACTCGTACATGGAAACTATCCGAATGTCCGAATGCGGGATCAAAAAATAGGACGGAGAAAAACGAATCGTCTACTGTATGGATCTTGTCTAATAAGAACTTTATCTACCTTTGTCAGTCTCCACTTCATGCATAATTCAATATTTGCATGTCGAAAGAATTTGATATGGATATAATAATGAGGATGATTTGTTTGCTTTCATTCCAATGTACGGCATGAGGCATACTAAGCCTCCGTACCCCTGAAGGCTGCATCCTTCGTTACATACTCAACTAAGCCTACGATTGCACAGCGAGCCCTGAAGCATCCTCTCCAACTTCGGCGGAGTAGCACCAGTTTGTCGGATGTGATAAAATTACCTTTTGGGTTTTGGGTTTCACGTCATCTAATCGGTTGTCACCCTATGAGATTGCAACACAAAACGGCTTTAGTAAGGTCATATAACTCCTCTTCCCCCATCCGACCTACAAGCGACTTAAGCATCCAACCAACAAGTTACCAATCCGACCTCTACTTTGGATAAGTGATCGAAAGGAAGAATTGGAGAAACAAGAAAAGATGTCGACATCTTCGAATACTCCAGATCCGCCGGTTCCAGAAAAGAAATCTCGTTGGCCACATTTACCAGGATTCTACTTTAACGTCGAGTTCAAGGTCTCGACGTCTGATAATGATAAGGGACATGGGGCGTCGCTGAAGTACGCATCTAGGAATATGAAGGACAGGGAGAGAGCAAGAGCAAACACGCATTTGGGTGATACACCAGCACCAGTATCAAGTCCCAGCCCTCCACAAGCCAGTCAGGAACCTTGCTGTCACCAAGCACCTCAGCATAAGCTAGGAAGATCTAAAGCTCTAAGGATCAAGACAGATGTACCGGGTAGGGGAAGATCTGCACCGGTGACTAATTACGATAGGGGTTATTCAATAAGTCCAGTCAGCCCTCTGACTCCTGACATCAGTCCAATACAGCAGCAAACACTGGATATTCCTGAACAAGCCCTTACAGATAATTCAGAACGACCTTTACCGTCGACACCAGGAAGGTTTCGTCTCGGCGGAGATGACTTACCATGGTCAACCCCCTTTTCATATTGGAACGCTGAGCCCGATACATCAGAGAGTGTCGGCCCTACACGAAGGAGTATTGAACCTTACCAGTCACCTCCGACTACCAGACAAAACGAAGATTCCGAATCAGCCGAAGAACTATCGGAACTTCAACAGGCTATGATGACGGTGGATAGTATGGATCATGATGCCTGGGATCCTTGGACGTGGAGTAGTGCTGGAAATGCGCCAGCAGCGCCAAAGAGTATTGGATGGGCTGTGAGTTCGGAAGATGCGTTACAATCACTGGCAACGCCGTCAACCAACAATCCTCCTCCGCCGCCGTATGTGGTTAGTCAGTGGGAACATTCTTCTAGAACGACGGTGGCTGCTGAGAGACCGCGGGGTTCAGATTGAGTTGGAGTATTGGGAACTGGAAAGCTTATGGGAACTGCTGGGGACGGAGGACGAAGGACATAGGACTTGCGAAATTCGTCATTCGTTACTACAACATCGCAAAGGACTAGGTGGAAGGGGATTGATATCCACTGATCGCTCGCCGAGTATAGCAATCATGAGGTATGGGATGTAAGATTCTCAATCAAAGTGCAAGCGACAACTACGATGTCGAAATCAGGTATATCAATGGGCATCAAAGAACGTCCAGACATAGTCTGCGCTCAGGCTCGCGAGAAGCAAATTTACATCGAAGATTGCCACCTTTAGCTCGCCACCCGTCGCCGTCCTTACGGAAAGTGGCCTACAAACTCCACGATGCGAATCATCCCGATATCTTCCACTACTCTTCACTCAATCACACGTACCCGTGTATATACATTCACAAATTATATTATATATTATATTATACCCTACCACCACAGACCATCCAGCCAAGTTAGTGGAGCACAAGAGGATCTGGCAGTCCGTCGGAACACGGCAGAAATAATGGGAAGTGGAATAGAAACTAGACGTCTCGATAGAGGGGAACCGGAATTCACGGGTAATGGAGGAAAAACGGATACTTATCATTTGGAATAGTAATTTTTGAGATGGGTTGGGAATGTCTCGTGGAAGCTGCATAGTTAGAGACAAAAGCTTGTATCATAAGAGAGATCTTGCACATAGTATGGCGGAGTGGCTGGAGAATGGAATGCAGCTAGACTTACCTTTGGTAGCAGTATTCCACAAACCGATACCAAAACGGCATTCCATATTTCAACCCGAGGATTCCTCAGAGATGGTGAAACATGTAACCGCGAATAGCCCGCAAGAAGGCTATGTCAAGCTCGAGATGCCTCCTCAATTCCCAAACAGTCTGAAATTTTGCAACGATCGTGATTCTAGATGTCATCGGATGGTCGAATCAAGCGAGGCGAAGTCCCGGTCGCCCACCTTACATTCCTCGCTTGAAACATGTCCGTATGATGCCGACGGGTCAGTGCTAATCCCCCTGTCCCTGTCTCCAAAGGCTTATCACGGTAGTCTCGGCCTTTTAGGTTTCGGACCAGAAAGCCACCTCGGATTTGCCGAGATTAGCCGGCTTGTCCACTAAAAGTCACTTATACTACCTGGTATTGATGTCGTTTTGTGATTTAGTGTGGGAGATTTAGGTATGCTTGAGCCTTGAGGCAATGGATTCTGAACTCTCTCCCAGTCACTAACCGGAAATTGGAGATGACGAAAGAAGGGGAAGGGAGTTTAAAACTATTTTTCAAGAATGTTTTACCGAAGGCAAGGCATTCTGAGATATCCTTGTTTGTTGTTTGGAACTGTGTGCTTTTCATTGTCGCTGTGTCTTCCTAAAGAGGAATGCTAATCAGTGCATAATCTAACTATATTGCTACCCTGGGCCACGTCAATATTTCTTCTAGGGAGGGCAGTTATTCAATGCTGTACTTTCTGTACTCTGTATAGTATCTTTGTCTGTAGTATATTAAAGCGGTTTGCGGTTGAGAACGATATCATCAGTGTACCGTCAGCCGTTCGGACGCAAATTCGAGGTCTTCGCGCGATATTAACTCGGTACTTTCTGAGGAATGTTTCGAGTTGAATATCAAGGCTGTTGCGAACGAACTGGGAGATGTTTGTCTACAGAATGCGAAACTTTATTGCAAGGAGATTAGAGAAAAATGATAAGGAGTCTTGAGGAAGGGAAACAAATTATCATTCAGTCGAATTCCGCTTTCTCCCAGAGTTCTTGCCCAAGAATCTATATCTGATTCTGGTAGCATTGATGGAGCCTCAAGAGAAGTTGAACAAGAGTTCTGGCAGCAGCCCTGTCAATTGTATCTAAATATGGGAGCTAAGTGATGAATGGCTCGAATTAACTGTGCCGCATTGCAACACGTGCACGGCACTGACAGAAGACAGTTCAGAAGTCCTACCGAATTGGTAAAGTATTTTAGCTCGAAAGACAAAGGGACTGACTGATTAGATGAAGCCCGTACTAACATCTAACTCTCTGAATCGTGGCCAAGGTTTGGGTAATGTGATTTAACCATTGATGATCCGTTACCCAACAGAGAATACCATTTTCCCTTCGCTAATCTCGAATAAGTAAAAGGGATCTGCAGTTTTGTCATCGCTCCGACGTCACTATCATTATCACTACCCTTTCTTAAACGATGGTAACACCAAAATGCAACCTCTCGGTTCAGACGAACGTTCATGAACCCCTCCATGCCAAACCCCTTGCTAGTCCATGTATATCCTACCCTGTCCTGTCAGACTAGCCGAAAGAAAGATTAGTACCAAGCAGATTCTACATGATCAGCTTTTGATTGGAGGATTAGTTCCGAGCGGGTAGTGGATCTGTGGGGTTGACTGCGAGGCGTATTCAGAGTTTATCATGATCGGATATGCCTCCCGTTTGTTGTTTGATTGCTTTGCCATTTTTGGCATGCAATTTGTGGTTACATCGATACCTGTACTTGCATGTGAAGGGTCTTTTATGTCGTGAAATTCCATGTTGATTGTTTTGATCTGACTTGTGTCTATTTTTGGGACTGCATCCAAAATTAGGAAGTCATTGGCCATGAGTTCTCGGTCGCAAATCTAGACTTTACCTTGAGCTTGCGATAGATGCAATGGAAAGGTACGGGAGGCGGTTGCCGCTTGATTTCCATCTATCGGCGGCGAAGTATCTAGTAGTAGACAAGAGAAATATTGCCAATAGTACTCTTCTAGTTCTCCAAAGGAAGAATGCCGCACGCAAGGTATGGCAAATATGCCATTAATGATGTTGTTAATCAATGATGTTCTACTCTTGAAATCCCGGATGATATGACTATTGGGAGAACATCTTCATTGAAGATGAGGTTGCAACTCCTCTCAGAACCCGTCAATCGCCATATCAGCTGCTGTGCGCCCATAATTATACGTGAGGCTAATATGGCACCTCCCCACCCGAGAAGTTTTTATGAAAAATTGCATGGTTTATCGAACTCTCAAAGACTTCTCTCTAATGGCAAGCATCAACCTTGATTTAGAAATTCGTGTAAAGCCATACAAGTGCGCACAGAACAAAGCATTTCTGGAGGAGCGGAAGGATTAGCAGGTCTCGCCTTAAGTGCAATCAGCGTTGCAGCCCTATTCACGATATGTATTGAACGTTTGACATTGTTATTTCTGGAAAGAACATCAGCGAAGATTTTGAGCGACTCTGTTCTTTGGTGTATCAGGTACTCGCGACATGAATCTCAGCTAAACTAATTCTCATAGCTCTTCTTCGAGCGTGCTCAATTTGGACTTTGGGGCGCGTCCGTCTGACTGCTCCCTGAACCTAATATCCGTCTACAGTACGACATGAACATTGATAGACCTGATATTTGACCGGGAGTAGAAAGAACACTCGATAATATCAAGTCACTGCTCGAAGAGGGTGCGCGAATGCATAAGAAATATGGTGAGACATCGATAACTCAGCATTCAACGTCGCAAGGCATGCAAGTCTTCAAGACTTCCTTCTATTGATTCAAATCTCGAATAAAAACACACCAGAGAGATACATCTACTTGGAAAGTGACTTCATGGAGGGTGCGTCATTCGTTGAACGGATAACAAAATTTGTCGATGAGCTCGAAAGTATGACTTTGTACATAGGATTACTGGAAGACCAAGGTGCTAGACTGAGACAAGAAGTTGAAAGCATATCAGATGTTCAAAGTCTGAGGCTACTTCGGGATACTGCTTCGACCCATGCAAACTCTGCGGCACAAGACATTGCAGATACTTCGAGTAATCGTACGGTCACAACTGTAGAAGGAAAAATATACTGCCCACAATTTCGTAACACAACCATCTAACTATGACTCGACCTTGTTATTTCAGACCGCACGTATAAGACAGTCGACAAACGTTTATAGTATTCCCGACTCCAAGCCACAACCGCCAGGAGCTTGGCCACAGTCATTGTTGCCGTTCACAAAGAGAATGAACCAAGAAACACATTTCAAGCTGATCATGAGTATAACATGCAAAGAGTGTCTTTAAGAGCATCACAGACGTGTAGAAGATATTGCAACGTCTTCATGCGTCAGGTGTATACAAACTGAAAGGATATTTACCTTCTCGGAAAAGAATACCCGTAACCTAGCTGGCCTGGGTAAGCCGGCCTCTCAAGTTTTCGATGCTGTGAATATTAGTGATCTCTTGCCGCATTCTGTGGTCTACCATCATCTTCTGATGTGGACAACCCTTTGGTACCAGAAATTGCGCGCACCCATCTTGGAATCTAAAACGAATATTGTTCAAACGCCCGACTATACACGAGGATATACGCGACCAACCAGATACCCTATGAGTCACAACTTGTATTTCTTGAAGATTCGTCTACGGAAAATCATACCCTTGGTTTTTTTCAATCCTCCTAAAACTGATAAGCCAGGAGGCGATTTGGTGAGGTTACACACTCTACAAACCTATCTTAGGGGTATGACGACCAGTGGCTCCACCCCGTTACGAAAGATGATTCTGGCATCGATCTTCCGGGGCTAGAATATGATCTTACAGCGATACAATACCCACGCTGAGAACTCCTGATCGGTGAATGAGCTGGACTTGGGCCACTTCCGAGGTCGTCCACAAAGACAATTGAGATCCTGAAGATGTAAGAAGCCACTCTAAATCGATATCAAATATGACGAAAGAAAAATCGGTTGAGTCTCTAAAAACTCCTTTGAGAGTTTGCATATAAATCGCTATATCTCTTTCTGTCTTCCGCATCATAGTCTGTGTTCGCCCTCCATCTAAACTGCAGCGTAAAATAACCGAAACTAAAAAAGAAGACCAGATTTGCAAACCTGAGAAAGATCAACACTTGGCCTTCTGATAAAGAGAAGCTCGAGGTTCTGGAATCATATCGCTCTTGTTTCATTCCCCTTCTTCGTCTCAGTGATACCTTCCACTTGACGATTTGCACCACCTTGTCCCACACTCCCCACACCATCCTGTTCCCAGAATCCCCGGTGCAAGTTCCTCCCCTTACACATCCCATAGATATCAAACGGATCCAGAAACGTAACCCACCATCTCCTCCTATCCTCATACCCCGTCCCCTCAATCTCCGTCACCCCATCCTTCCCTAAATAGATCTTGTTGTTCCTCGGAAGGAACCTCATCGGATGCCGCCAATTCAACAAAAATGTATTACAAGTCATGAGCACCGCTTCGAAAATCCAGAAAAACCACTCATATCGAATGATCGGACTGATGTCTTTGACCTCCAACCCGGCTGCTGGGTGAAGATCTGCGATGCTGAAATATTCTACCGTGCGGTATATTGTTCTCGTGCCAATTAATGCACTCGATATGTATAGTGTGATTAACACGTTATTCAAGTTACTGGGTAAAAGAGAATGTTTACGACACTTGAGGTGGAAATAAGCGACGAGAAAGACGAATGCCCCGAGGACCCCGAGCTGAAGACATAATGCGGCTTTGAGGAGGGATCTACCGGTCTCTTGGGCAGATTCCGAGAGAGAAGAGTTGGCTACTCGGGAGGCGCCGTGACCATTGAGGGCTTCGACGACGGCGGAGAGTGCACCGAAGGTAGTCAGGACGCGGCCGGGATGGAGGGGTGAATGGTAGGGAACGTAGTAGAGAATGCGGGAGAGGATGAAGTAGTTTACTAGTTCGTAGATGGGTCTACGATTTGTTTTACGCTTAGCATAAGGTTCTAAGTGTATCAGTGGCAACGGAAAGGGGTGGGTAGAAAGTGAAATAGTATGAAAAGACATACGGGGCAGCGTAAAGCAATACAATACTCGCGATGTAAATATCTAGGTTACTATAATTGAAAGCACCGACTTCTCTTAGGATAAAACCAGCGAGATATATTAATGCAGACCATGGGAGTAGACCGGTAACTTTCCAGCATTTGTACCGGCTATAGAATCATCAGCTTTGACACTTCATAATTTGATGCGGATTTCTGAAAGAATCTGGGAATAGGACAGAAGTGACAGACTAGCATTGATATCCATGTAGTACCATAGAGATTGCTATCAAAGCTGCAAATACGACTGGAGCTACTTTGTTCGGTGCGTAGAAATACAGACTATCCTCGACTGTGATCGCGTGAATCAGCTCGGGTACTTATAATGAAAACTTGTAGAATAGACACACCTGGCTCTCCGTTCTCCATATTGAATATGATGTTGACGTCTGTATTGACTACTGATTCCAAGCAAAGAAAGAATTTAAGGTCACACGAGAAAAGTACTTGGGTACGTAATCTTACCTTTGAAAAAGGATTATCAACAGACTCCAAATCGCCACGTTTTTACCAGCGGCATGGATATCCTACTATATGTCTTCCAAAAGCCAGCCTTATTATAATATCATATACATCTCCCTTGCCTCTCATCCAGTTGTTATATGCTGATCTCACTCAATCACCAGCGCCATCACTTGACATCACATATCTCCTCACATAATGATTTGCTGATTCGCCAAAATACTATGGCGGTACCGTACTATTGGGTATTATTCAACTGGCTAGCAATGCCCCAAGAACCTGGGGAGACGCAATTTCTAGAACTGATGAGGTGTGATACAGCGACGTGATGCGGCTGGAGAAAGGCGTCGAAAAGTTTTCTGGGCATGACGTAGATTGTATGACATGAGAATTTGGCTAACCAAAATACGGCACGACGTATAAGACGGGAAGAATGATATGCCGAGAATCGGGAGGAATGTACCAATCATTTGGGAGAAATTATGTTGTCTCAGACTTTGGCTAAAACTAAAATCACAGGGCTGGGGCACTGCATTTTTTTGTGAAGTAAAGTCATTTGAGAAATTCTAAAGAACAAAGATCTATTGAACTTGGAATCTTAGTCATTTCCCACGATTCTTCGTCAGATTTCAGACCATGTACATTCGTCGATATTGAAAGCTCCTCGTTATTTCTTTCGCTGATCGACAGGTAAGAGAAGCGGCGCGAACTTGATATTCCTTAGATCCCTTATATCCCAATTGCCACAAGAGCAGTATCACCAGTAATCCCAAACGAAGAGCTGACGTCTAGGATATCTGACCTATAGAGTACTTAAGGAAGCACTTTTCACTCTTAATGAAGTCTGTCGAATCGCATATATCATAAGCCACAACAATGCTCTTTGGGTGTGGTGTAATTATCTTCCCGGTCAACGTTCAAGCTGATTCATGAATCCATGTAAGCATTGAAGGAGGGCTGGAAAATATTCAAGAGGACAAAGCCTTCTAAACCGATCCCGCAAAGCCTTATGTATGTATATGCTTTGGAGGGTATATGCTGTGCCGATATAGATGCCAAGCGGGCTTCCAATCACCCTTTGACAAGACCGTCTGCCTAATGCCTTATCTAATGCTGCCTTCTAATACCCAGCGTAATTCACAGAGAGGCACGAATAAGAGGATTGTCTTGTAAGGGATCCCACAGTTCTTTTTATTTACCACGGGTCAGAATGTTTTCGACTGTACCGTTGATATGAAACAGAAGCGGGTAATGATTTCTCATTTTGAAACGAGTGTTGGGTTATTTGCCCAGATTATCGATAACTTCTGAAAAGGAAACATCTCCTGTTGTGATGAAATTACAGAAACTTTCTTATGAACTCCAATATACTAAATATTCACGATCTGTATATCCTCTATCACATGCTGAGGCCTATCGCTGGAAGGTGGAGAGCCATTAGAGGTGGTCATTTTATGTCAAGTTGCTTCCAATCCAATGCAGGAGGCTGAGAAAAAGATAGGTCACGAAGTGCGCCATGAGGATAGGATATATCATAAATTAGCAGTGCTGGGGGAGAGTATCCGCCACCAAAGAGACCGACAAGGGCTGATCTGTAGTGCGGGTTGCATCCTGTCCCACGACAATATTTACTGACCGAAAAGGTTGATTGTCGCATCTCTGAAATAGGTTACAAGCGTTGATTGATGTACTTGAGGATGTTCTGCATTGATGTTTCACGAAAGAGATTGAAATGCAGTGATATTACCTAGCCATATCATGAGAGCACTGTGCCGTAGCAGGAATATGCTCATATCTTCCACAGGAAGAAAATTTGATTTCGAGGACGAACATATTCCAGATTCTCACTGAGAGCTTTTCGTGGGAAGCATATTTAAACAGCTATACGGATAGAGTGTATCGTTCATGAAGGGTTCGGCAGTTGCAATTTCGCAAAGTGCTGAAATTGAAGTCAGCTTTGTAGCTATATCTCGAGCTCTTGCACTGATTGAAAGGGTTTGATGAAAAGACACAACACGCTTACTCCTGTTGCCACTCACGCATTCTTCAATGCAACCCATAAAATGATGAGGTGATAACAAGGTGTTTGAGGGTAATGTGTCGTTCAATTTGAGTTATATGCCAGTGGGAAAATCGAGGATGAGCGGGCTAGCGGCCGCGTGATTAGGGTTGAAGGACAGTCACGTTTTTGAATGCTTAGAGCTAACTGGTAAGATTATCGTTTGAAACCAATATCTCAATTAAACCAACAAACGAAGTAAGACTTACCAGAGGCGGCGGTCCCAAAGATGTATAAAACGTTTCCCCAATCCAAAAAGCATCTTTTCACACATACAGCAGATATAGTGTGGTCAAAACCTCTGAAAATTTGAATATAAGGTTAGAACTATACTTTGATTCATGATCAAGCATCACAAATTATCTCGCTACCAACGTCATTTGGGAACTCGAAGCTGCAGCTAATTTCATGATGCTGCCGGCGCCGAAGACAATTCTCAATACATCGATTTGCAAGCGTTCGAGACATCGTACTAGATATGTGGAACTTTGTCCTACGTCGGCTGGGTACTAAAATCTTATGCCAAGGGAAAAAGATAATTGGTCAAAATGATCTGAATTCTGGGGCAATCGCTCTTAGTTATGGGGTTGAGCTGACCACCACTCTTGTATCATTTCACGCTGTAGCCGCCGAGCCTCATCCTCACTTTTCCTCTCCTTGAGCGCAGACCTTTCACCGGCAGAAAGCATAAAATAGATCTTTGGTGTCACTGCTGAGTCTATTTAGCTGTTGTTATCTTTATCTTCTATACTATGTCAGAGCCGGGGTCGACAGAGCAAAGGAGTGGGCTGTTGAAAGTTGAAGATGCGGCCAACGTTGTGACCGAGGAGATCCAACAGGTATATCACGCAGGCCTCTTTTGTCATGCTCCCGCTAATCAAATGCAGACAAACCCATCCAATCCAAACACCATTGGAGTCTTAAAATTTATTCTCGGAAAACAAATACTCCTCGCTTTCGCGACAGGCCTTTCTTCAACACTGGCTTGCTTCGGCTTCACGTATTGGCTTAGCTTACAGAACATCACATGCCCTTCATGGGCATTAGAATGCACGGCAACGTCTTTCGTTGCAAATCCTCTATCGGAGCTTCCTCTGATACAGGGTATCATCAGTTTAATCCACGGACTTGGTCTTACTTGTCTATTTTTTGTCGCTACGACTATTGCTGAACCCACTCTGTGGCCCCTCTTGAGTCGCAATTCCTATACTTTAGTCTCAATCGATGTGTACTTGCAAGGGATGCGGGGATCTTTGCCTTCAATTGTTGGCGCACTATTTCAAGTCAGAGATCACTTTGCAACGGTTGTGCTTTTGTGCTTAGCGCTTATTGCTGTACTCACTCAGTTAGATAGAGCTATTATAGGTCAAGTTTATACGCTGCAAAACATGACTCAAACTTACCAGAGCGAATATCAAAAAGGTGGAGGGATTGGCATATCTATTCCAGCTTCGAACAGCGATGGACCACTCGCTGACCCAGCGATCAATGGCTTCGCATACTATACATCTTGGTCCAAAGGTCTATCTATGGAGCCAATGCCAGATCTGAGAGAATTTCTCGTTGATCGCTATAACCTCTCCAGTTTGGATAGTTTCACTATTTCCGGATTGAAAGCACAAAAGAGCGTCAATTGCTCTGGACGGTCACTTACCATTCGGGACGATTACAGTGCCATCCTCAATGTCACTGCGAAGCACAGCGACACGGCAGTCTGGATACGAACAGATCCACGTCTCTCATGTTGGATTGATTCATCTCAAATGCTATCTAACATGACCAGCATCACGACAATTATGTTTGCGGCGATGGACGGTTCCATTGAAGGTGGATCTACAATAAATCATTCGGGGCACAATATTACATCTCTTCAATGTGATGTAAGAACGGAATTAGTTCAATCAACGTACCAAGCGGGCTCCGGGGGACCGCAAATGACGACACTTTCCAATGCATCATTCCACGCACCGGGAAATAACATAACCGAACTAGCCAACTGGCTCGGCGGTGCAGCAACCGCTTTCGGGATCAAGGTATACAATGCCCGTCCCATGTTTGGCGTAGGTCTTACGAGTGGCGACCATGGAAGATTAGATGCAGAGAAACTACCGCAAGGATATACGACTATCTACGCCCCAGATGGAAATGGATGGGAGATCAACGACTGGTCTCAATCGGCCCTCAAGAATTTCATCAATGTGACGTCTGGGGCAGTGGCCCTTGCCATGTCAATGCAGATGACCGATGGGCCAGTTATCATCCATTCCGTTTCCAGCTTTCCGAGACTGGACACGGCCAAGACCTTTCTTCTGCTCTTGCCAACGGGAATCATTCTATTGACGATCGCTGGTCTGATTGCGATGAATAGATGGAGTCATGAAGTGACTCGGCTTCAGAAAATTCGCTTGGCGCGAATACCGGAATGGACTGAGACTCTACACGGATCTGAGAAGGCACAGAAGAGTAACGGGTTGATTGATGCCTCGGATGAAAGTGTCACGGATGTTAGATATAGACTGCGGAATGAGGATCACGGGGTTTGGCGTTTGGATATAGATTAATAGCATATCCTCATAATGAACTGATAATTGAAGATTTGGTGAGCGGGGGAGGGGAGGGGAGGGGGTGGTTGGTTGGAAACCGATCAACGATTCCTTGGTACTGCAGGATATACCAACAAGGTAATCTTACAAACCTCAAAATTCCATACAACGACATATCTCCATAAGCGTAGTTCCACCTCATAATACAAGCTCATACCCATATGCACCCCAAGCAGCAACAAGCCCCCATCACAACCTGTCCGCAAACCCGTAAATCAAAGCCCATCAATCCGACTAACCACCAAGCCAAGCCCGACACCCGTTCCAGCCTCCATCCTCCCCAGAACCTTCACAACACAACAACACCGAGGCAACCCCAACACAACCCCAACACCAGGCCTTCACCCCGCCCCGCCAAATCCCCACTCATCCTCCCCTCCATCCCGAAACCTGCCAATATGAATTCTCACCATATTACCCCGCCCATCAATCAACACATCAGCATGCATGCACTTGGAACAGTTTCTATATTGTGCATTATACATTGTACATTGTACATTGCATACTGTTGAACATTGCATTGCAACCCCGATCCGCCCCAGAAAAGGTGCATCCATGACAACAAACGAAGCCAAAAAAAAAAAAAAAAAACAAAAACAAGCTGAGCGACGATAGCTTTACAAGTAGCGGATGAAGAGTCAGGGAAGGCGAGCACGGAAAACTCGGACTCCATCTATAGAGGTAAAGAGGTAAAGGGGGAGTGGACAGATTGGCGGCATGACGTAGCGGCCATGGATTGCGAGGAGGGAGAACAGATAGAGGAATGGCGAGCTGAAGGTAAAGGTTTGTAAAAGGATGAATGAGGGAATTATTGGATGGTGGGGGGAGGGGAGGGGGTATGGCAAGCTGATAAGTCGAGACGGAGATTCTGTGGTGCAGAATAGAATTATGGACGGAGATGAATGTTTGGTTGATTATAAGGCATGTTTAGAGATGGAAACTTTGATTTACATTGAATGAAGTGTGAATTATCTAGACTATTACAGGTGTGCCAAAGAAACATGGATATGTTTGTGTTTTGTTTTGTTTGCTTGCCTCCATTACTCCTTGAGGATACAAAGAGAGGTATCATAGGTATCCTATCGTGAATAAAATGACAAAAAAAAAATAGTAATATAGCGACAGATATGTGTGATCAACAGATAGACTTCTATCCACTCATCTGGTTTTGATTTTCCTTTTTGGACCCATGCCAGCCCATCCCATACATTTCCTCCTGACCAGTCCCCCCTCCCCCCTCCCAATGGTATAGTACATTATGGTATTCAACTCCGAAATTTTCCTGAAACAATTCATCAATCCATCATAAATAAATCAAGCAGACATATGCAACTCCTCCCCATCACCATGCATATTTTCACTCTCACTCATACCCTCGTCCTCTTCCTCCTCCAGAAATCCCAGACCACTATCATATCTCCTCTTCTTTTTCTTTCCACTCTCTACAGCGCCACCACTTGATCTTCTCCTGGCTAAGTTTGCATCGAGATACTGACCTTTTCTTACAACTGGAGCTTTGACTTGAAGGTTAACTGTGGATTCTCCAGCTTCCGTCTCACTCGACTCATTACCATCACTCTCTAGATATCCTTTTCCGATATCCAATACACCCGCAAGTTGTCTCCTCATTCCCTCGACTGCTTTTTTTCCTCTTCTCTTTTCTTTATGTACTTGTTCCTTCAATTGCTCTGCAACATTATCGAGGTTTTCGTTTTCAGTCTTCAAGTCTGAGTTTTCTTGTTTCAAATTCTCAACCACTTTTTGAGTGTTCTTCAGAATGGATGTTGTTCTCTCAAGCTCTCCCTGAAGCTCTACTATCCGTTCATCACGTTCAATCAAGTCCTCGTCATTCTGACGCCCTGAAAGAAACATTTGGCCTTCTTTCTCATTGAGGAGATCTTGAAGGGCAGAGGAAGTTTTCAAAGCAGCTGTTAATCTCGTCGATAATTCTCCCACGATCATATTCTTCCCTTCTAGTTCCACGGCGAATGTATCTGCTCTCAATATTTCTCGCTGAAGCTGGTCATCTAGATTATTGATTCCACATTTGAAATCATCCTCGACAGCTTTGTGCTCCTTTTCGATTCTCTCGACAAGACTTTCCAGTACCGATACTTCGTTTCGATATCCTTTCAATGCATTTTGTAGGCGTGAGTTGGAGATATCGTTCTCCGCGACTTCTTTGCTCATTCGGGAAACAGCAGTCGAAACAGCAGCTAACTCTTCCTGTACATCATGTAAGGCATCGATACGAGCGGCCAACTGTTGACGAAGAATGACTTCTTGCTCATGATATTGATCGATTATGTCATCTTGTTTCTTGACTTTCTCGACCAAATTCTTGAGTCGTTCTAGTAGCATGGTGAGGAGTTTGTTATTTGCGAATCCTTCAGTTACTTCTCCAGGGGCAAGGTATTCGAATTCGATTCTTGCGGCACGAAATTGTTCGACGATAATTTTAATGGTTGTTTCAGGATCAGTAGAGAATCCCAGAGAGGTTACTTCATTTGAGAGAGCATTGAATGAAGCTTCCTTTTCTAGAACTTGAGCTTGGGCAAGAGTGAGAGTTGTGAGAACGTGGTCAAGCGCCGAGTCAAGAGTTGAGTTATCATGAGATTGATCCGATGCAATGTATGTCGACAGTTTCCGAGAAAGACGATGCTCATTTTCCTTATTCAGAGCTAAAGCAGAAGTAAGGGTTTTGATTTCTGCCTGCAAGTCAAGAAGCTGGACTTCGAGCTTGTCATTAAGAGGATCCTGAAAGTTGGCTTGTGTCGAGCTCGATGCGCAGGAAAGCTTTTGGAAGATGAATCAGCTATGGTGGCAGGTGGTGAGGGCAATGAGATATCGTGTAGTGAAGGCGCAGTGTTCAAATCACCAGTACTGGAGAATGCGCTATCAAATTTCATCATGTCATGGTCGTCACATGGAGAGTCGGTCGCCATATCAGCATCAGCATCCTGTACACTCATGCCACAGTGGTCTCCATCCACACTCATATTCATATTGTGATCATCATCATCGTCATCATCGAAGTCAAAAGGGTCCTGGGTTCCCGTTTGCCAGTCATGGTGAGCATTCGAACGTTCTTCCTTCTGTGACAATTCTGTCTTGAGCTCCTGGATCTCTCTTTCCATTTCCTGAAACTTCTCGGCCAGAATAGGATTTGCACGAGTAGATGCGCCCGCCTCGAAGTCTAATTGGTTCGCAGCGTCATGTTCATCTTGGATGCACTGCAATTCATAGTCTTTTTCCTCCAATTCCTTCTTAAGTCGATACACCTCCGACTTTCTTGCTTTGGCCTCATGTTTCTTCTCCCACGCTATCTTATTAGTTTCCTCACTAAGTCGATTTCTCTTCATACGTCTGGTAACTCTGCCATCTAAAACTTGTCGAAGTGGGGCGAATTGCAACTCTCCCGCAAATGGCTCGTTGTCCTGACGACGATCAAGCAGACGTACAGGTGCCGAATGTCGACGATTTGATTTCGTGGATGAGATGGAAGTCTTTCGAATGAATGGTGTCAAGCCAGAGGTAGATGTTTGAAGTAAGTTCGGTCCTGGATCGGAGAACCTTACCTTCCTCCTAGGTCTTCCTCTTCTGGGTGTTGTAGGAAGAGGGATCGATATTTCTATGGTAGAAGCTGGAGAATTCAATCGCGATTGTATCTCTCCCTCATTACAGCTTCTTCTTTTTCTTCTCAAAGAAATAGGTTGATCTTCCTCCATGGCTATGATTCTATCGTAATCCGCCATACTCCCTAGTGTAAGTACACCGATCTAGGTTGTTTCTCCACCTCGACCAAGAGCTGATTTGTTTGTTTGTATGGCTGAAAAGTACAGTAAATACTGTTGATGCTTCCTAGAATTGTCAACCAAAATACAAAGCATGAACTAAAATGCGATATGAGTTGAAATCATGATACTGATAGATGAAGAATATTGTTGACGGTGGGATATGTTGTGTTTTCAAATGTCCACGGGTAGAAGTAATAAATCAAGCAAGCAAGCATGTATTCCATCAAATCAAGTTGGAGGTTGTAATTGATTGCAAAATATCAAAATAAATTTAATTGTTTACATCCTACCGTATTAGGTTTAGCGCAGTTGCTTTTTCTTTCTTATCAATAGATTACCCCACCTTATCAGGATTTGGTTGGATGAGAGAGAAATGCTAGGGAAGTTGAACCAGTTGCACCAGCTGGACCAGTTGATTGGCATTACCGGTATACGTCGCACGACAGGAAACGTATTATGATTATGAGGTATCCATGGATGATGGATGATGGATGGTGGATGATGGATGATGGATGGGAGTTGATGGACGGTGGATGATGGATGGTGGATGATGGATTATCATTGTGTGTTGACTCATGAGTGGAGAGTGGAGGGTGAATGGGGTCAAGGTAGAAGAGAATCTTGAGAATTACTTACTGACTGATGAGTAGCATCTTCGTTGCAGGGCTGCAGCTGGATCCACGATTCTATTCTTGTTGAGTTGTCTGCTACTATAAGGATATAAGACGGTTGTGGGTGTTAGGAACATGGAAGAGTACTCGTAGAAGCCCTGATATAACTCCACCAAATCTCCGACATCTTTAACCTTACCCTTGTACAGGGTTTTCAAAGGGTATTTCGTTGTTGTTGATGTCGGCGTCGTCCGAACCAGTTGAGGAAGAGAAGGTTAAGAGAATCTCCAGGGCTATGGATCGAATTCTTCTGTTGTGATTTTTTATTTGTTTTGATAACCTTGAAAGCTTTTGTAAAGGCATTGGACTGCAATGGGTTAATCACCTACTGGTTGGTCGAATGCATGTATGGCCGCCAAGCTAGTTAGTACCTGGTTTGGGCGTACTTACATTTGACATTGGGTACTTACTTTCCTGCAGAAATGATGCACATCTGCCGGTTGGGATGTAAGCATAGCTGAACGTTTTGTTAATGTTTTTCGATATCACTACTTACTTTTATTGGGGCAGACACAGACTCATCGTTCACAGGGCCACATTTCCACTACTTAAACATGCATCAATATCCAACTCCACAAGTTCCGGTTTTCTATTAGACTTCAACAGAACTAGGCTTCAACTCCATAACTTTCCAGGGTATCTTTGACAGTTATAGATTCCTCAACTTCAATAATCCATATAATTCTCAAGCCCACATGATTGCGCCTGTGCCGGTAGCCGCTTTCATTGATAGCTTGCTTGGTGGATTTTGTGGTCCTTCACTTCGGATTTGAGACGTTCTGAATATTCTTCTGTTTCTCGCTTTCCATTCTCAACTCTCAAGTGAGGAAACGAATTTTGATCTCAAAGTTTGGTTTGGTTATTTTTCTTCTGTTTTCCAAGGTTCGCTGTGGCAATACGTGGACAAGGAATACCAGGGTTTCATCAAGAAAACTCATATAATTTGTGCACACTGTCCATCTTACCGATACTTGATAACAATGACGTATCCGTTAAGATTTATTTGGAAGTACTGTCATAAGTTTCGACGAGATATAAGCAATTTGCACGTGTATGATTTTGATAAGTCTAAAATTCAGTGGCGGAACTTGATTGGATATTGAAAGAAGGTGGGAACAAAAAGTCAGGGAGGTCTATTTGACGCCCAAAAATGTATTTGACGATTAGCTTCCGCTTCATGACGCTGAATTATCATTCTTCTGTTATACTTTGTTCCCAAGAAAAGCTTCTCAAATACTGTTAATCACCATCAACACGTTATTTCTAGCGGCCGAAATCGTAACACCTTTCTACTATCAAGTCCTTTCCTATTATTTCAACCCAGATTCAAGCAGCTGTCCTTATTTGAACACCGATGAGTCAGAGCCAAGCGAGCGCATAGCCAATAGAAGGTTTTGAAGGTTGTGGTGGAACCATGCAGTCATCGCTGACCATGGTATGATATGGTCACACAAAATCGGTTGGTTGTACTTGGGTCGCGGCTATAGTGTTTTATGCACTGCAAGGCTCGACTTGATGCTGCGACATATATACCCATAAGTTGATTGAGGTCAACATGAAAAGTTCTTCCATTTCAACACTTACATCGTAACTCACTCGCTCAAACTGCAGTCTCCTTTCAATATAGTACGAGATCACCAAAATGGCTCAGCCAACGTGGATACATCATCCAACAATCGGTTATTACTACAACTGGCATCCCCAATGGCGGAGATGGGTATGGAACACAACAGACAATCGCGCTCCTTTTGAGCTCCATCCTGTAAAAGCAAGTCTTATTTATTTCCAACTAGACTGCAATATTCCCTACGACCCAATTGCACAATTAATATTGTCCTGGGGTGCCACGAAAGAAACAGCCCCAGAAACAATCCAGCAATACTACGAAACAACCGGCGGATGGGAAGTTTGGGTTCAATCAGAACTACACGTGGCTTTTGAAAACAACCCCTCCCGAATCCCCACAGATAGCACATGGCGCGAACCCCATATCTATGCCAACACCCCAGACGATAAAGCAGATTTCCTGCTTCATTTCCATCCCAGATCTTCGCATGAACAAAAACGACCTATGTCTGTATTCATCGAGTTAAAGTGCGAACTCTTTGGCGCTCAGGATACAATTCATGAATGGGCAGGAAGAGTGAGACGTGATATTGCAAAAATTGACAATGCGGTGGTGAAGAAAGATCATCATAATGTAACAGGGCCGTATCATGGATATGCGATTGCGCTTACCAAGACTCGCGTTGCGGATAATCATATGAGGGGGTTGGGCATGACTTTAGAGCCACATTTGCCGGGTCAGACTCCTGGATTTAATCTCTGGTGGTATCATCGGGTTATTTCGTGAGCTCTGGCTGTGTGGAAGTAGGCCTAGTTTGCTGGCAGCTTGTTGATCGATTTTCCGGTACACCTGAACAGGAATTCGAGGTTCTTCTAAGTAGAGTGAAACCGTTTGAATTTCCATGGTACTGATGATAGTTTTAGCCGCCGATGCATGCATGTTGCAAGAATTATATTTCCCATGCGATAATAGCTCTGTTGATTCTAACTTCACAACCGCTAACCCCCCATCTATTGACTCCGAATCCTTCCATTTCCCCTCCGTTACTCATCGGTCCATATCCCTCCTGCAAGCTACTAGCAGTTACCACATTTCCCCGCTCGGTACAGGAAACGACTTTAGAATTCAGCAATTTTACCTTACAGAACGGGAAGGTCGGATGACTGGAGATTTTGAATGGTCTCAAATTCAATCATTGCAAAAAGAAACACAAGTAAAAAAATGCTTCAGTCATCAAATTTTGCCTTGCACATTCAAGAGCTTTATAATATTTGATCCAATCAGAAGCAGGCGTTGCGAGATCCAAAACGAGAACATTGCTTTCGTTGTCACGATTTCTGTCTCGAAAGCCATCATGACTGTTGCTGCAAGTCACATATACAGTCGTTTAGATCCTCGGAACCCTACTTATAATGTAGTACAATTGAGCAGTGTCCAAAATCCATTGGAAGAAGCACAATTCGACGTTTTACTTTTGCCCGAAAGTTGCTTCTCGGGTACAGCAGAGGCGGAGGGGTTTGTATCTGGAACTACAGAGGTTGAAGCTGCTTGCGGTTTCAATAATATGGCTAATGTTGTAGAACTCAGTTCCTTCGCCGATGCTCTGATGACTGAACTGCGCCGTCTGAGCCCTTAGCTGAAGTTTACCGCAGCTTTACTGTACAACAGAGTACTCTATCGAGTTCAGTACCGGGGTCTCTGCATGAAAACAATCATGGATATTCGTGAGCCATATAATTCAAGTAGTGACGGTCAGACGATGGAACTCTGAAGACTCATAAATGCAAATGAACAAAAAGTTCAACCAGTGAGAGAGTGATTCGTCAGGTAGTCATAGTTTGACTCGATCTACGAGGCTATACCTAGTTGCAAACCTGATTCAAATGTATGCTCATAGTATAGTTAAGTAACTTGCTACAAACACTCATCATTGTTCTTGTTCTTGTTGTATAACTCTTTCAGGTTCGTCTCTTGGATGTTAAACTTCGCATCCTCAATGACGCAAATGATTCGGATACAAAACACAACACCTGCATCCATAAACTAACTACGTTCTTCAATCAATATAGCATACTTCTGATTTTAGACTATCACACGACTGCTCATCACACGACTGCTCATCAAGCTTGTCGTTCCAATAATCCATCACTGCTGTGTATTATTGCTCTAGATTTCCTAATTTATCGTGCGTATTTTGAAATGGTGCCGTGATTGTAATACAACTGATGGTAGCACCACCACGAAACGGTTTCGTGCATATACGATTGAGTGGTCAAAGGTGATGACGCTGTGAGCCGGAGCCATCGAATCGAAGCTGGCAATTGCATATCAACGGTCAAGAAAACCGTCGTTCCAAATAAGTCTTGGCCAGAAATGAATGCGAGCCTGATCACAAAAACAGAGCTATCCTTGCATCTTTCAGTCGTGCCTGCAGATTCCTCCAGCCTACTAGACAAACTTGGCAGTTCCAGACGCGTCATGAGGCTATGGTGGATTCAGTGGCTGCTAGCAGATCCGAGGGAAGTTCGCAAAGGTCCATACCTTGTTTTGAGAAATTTGCTGTTTGTTTTGTTTCCGAGGATGTACTAATAGACATCGTCCCCCGGCCTTGCAGCCAAAATATCGAACTCATCAGTATACACTTCAAGCCGCGTTATGACTGATAACGACATAAACGGATCCCCCGCCCCGGCCGTGTCGGAGTCTGGGAACGATTCTGAGTACCCCCCCCGGTCATGACAACGACGATAGCCATATATCACTGAAAGAATTAGGGAAGCGTATCAACTACGCTGCCAGCACTGGCTTCCCGAACAATTTTAGTGGCAAAGACAGATATAATGAAGTTCGTGTCTTACTTATATCGTGGAATGATGATGACCCGCGCATGAAAGTAAATCAAGAAATTCTGAAGTTGGAAGAAGTTTTCTCAAGTGAATATAATTTCTCTGTTGAGAGATACGAGATACCCTCTGGGCAAAGAGCTCACAGTGCCTTAGCTCTGAAGATCTTGCAGTTCGCGGACTATCATGAGGAGGACGTCGATGGGAATAGTACAGATACTTGGGGTAGGGAGAATGTTCTTAAAATCGTGTATTATGGTGGGCATGGCTTCTTAGACCAGAATCGACTCCTTTGTTGGTGCAAGTAAGTTTTTTTTCGTATCAATGATCCATTTAACATCAAAAACGTCATCTCATTGTGGAAACACTTGCGTTCAGAGCCATAGACAGTGGTAACTTACTAACCAAAAATTGATAGTCGCTCAGACAACTCCGATGGCCATTATTTCCAGATCCAGTGGAGCGGCATTCAAAGTACCCTTGTAGCATCAGGGTCGGATGTGCTAATAATCCTAGACTGTTGTGCATCCGGGGTTGCAGCTCCCTCCCTTGGAAATGGCGCGACAGAACTCATCGCCGCGTGTGGCTTTCATGAACATGCCAATGCTCCTGGGCCCGCATCTTTCACGGAGGCTCTGATTAAAGAATTGAAGCATATGAGATACATGACTTTCACAGCCGCTGAACTTTACATCCGAATTCTCTCCCGAATCCACAAGTATATGCCAGACATGAACGGCGTGGAAAGGATGAAAGCTCCAATACATGCGATACTAAAGCACCACCCAACCAACATTTATGCTCGCTCAATAAGTCTCTCAGCAATCAGACCCTCAATCCCCCCCACGGAGGTTGTCCAGAGCCCGGCGCCGAAGCTGAGCGATGAAGTCTGGGACTCCATGAATCATCCACCGGGTGCACCAAGCCCAGCCTCACTTCTCTCGTCAATGTCAAGCTTTCAAACACAGTTACCTACGTTTATGCTTTCAATAAAGGTCAAAGGGAACCAAGACCTTGAATCTTTATCCGATGCTGTGGCTGACTGGATCAAAGCCGTGCCTGTGTCTGCAGAAAGTATCAACTTTGAGGCAGCTTATAGGAGCTTCTCAACCTTGCTTATCATCTCCATGCCAGCTGCAATGTGGTGTTATTTCAAACGTCATCCGGCCATCACATGCCTAGGTATCGTCATGCCAGCTCCCAAAATCACAGGAGCTGAGTTGTGTTTTGCAGTCAATAAGAAATTGACTGGAAAGAGAAAACCGTCGCCAAATGTAGACATGGATTGCTTTGAAAAGCCTCTCCTTAAATCGGCTAACAGTGAATTGAATTGGTATGAACAGCAGCCCTCTCGTATTTCGTCTTCAAGAAACAAAAAGGTTTTAGGAATTGAAAGTAAGGGGAGATCAAAGCCTCAAGTAGAAGCATATGATTCATCCTCAATTTTCGAGACTACTGACGTCTCAAGTCGCTCTGGTTCTTTATCTGCATCTACCGACGTCTCAAGTCACTCTGGTTATACATCTGCGTCTACCGACATCTCAAGTCACTCTGGTTATACATCCGCGCACCCTGTAACTATGCCGTACGTTACAAGTCAATTTTCGTATAATCTAACGCCCGAGCAATCTACCTGCGCCAACAATAAACGAAAATGGGCAAAGGCAATGGAAAATCCCTAAGAGACATGCAAGTAACACAAACGCATACCAAGCGGTGACACCACTCGAACCGTGTAGAAAATTGCAGAGAAGGCTGGTTCAGGTTCCAGGACACTACCAAACATTGTATGTTGACCAATTCTTGAAGATTGGATTGGAAACTTGCTTATAGGAAGGCGGCAAGAAGGGGACGCCACGGTTATCAACGTCTTGCTACATTAGCTGGAGGGTTTATCAGTTTATTATGCTCCTTTTGGATCTCCTATCTCATCCTAGTTTGGCGGCCGGATTTCTTCCATTACGAGACAGAATTCGTTTAGTTGTTGTGTTTTCGGATGGTTTATTGTAATGGGAGTTTATTCTTTACGTCACGACATCTAACATCTGCTTTGATGATTCCGCGCCCGGGTCCTAGTAATACAGGGCCATATGCTCTTGATCAATGTGCAAGCTAACCACTCTTAATCAAAAATTTATCCTTCGACGCGAAAATAGGCAGTCACCCTTTAGTTTCATGACGAATCATTTATCGATTTTCGGATTCGTATCAAGACTGATGGAGAGAATATCACCTGATGAAACTTCACAACGCTCCTCGAGATTTGGTGCGACAAATAGATGATGCATGTATGCAGAATCTCCCTTCATTTTAGGGGGGCGGAGCGAAATTGGCACCGGATGGAACATTTGAATGTCCTCTTGAAATTCGGACAATGGACAATAGACAATAGACAAGCGAGATATGTTTTCGCGACGTCTAAACTAATTGATCTCAGTATCGACCTTTTATCATCCTCCGTGGCGCTACCACATATATGTATATATATAATATATACCAGTATACTTGCATACTTGTCTATCCATGGATATACCAAGTAGATAACGGTCCACCCCCACTTTCCCCATACAAATTCACCCCACCTTCCCTGAATTCAGGCTAAACACACATTTACCCCTCCTTCCTCGTATACGTATGACCTCACCCAATTTCCCTCTCGAAACAAAATCTTGACCAACAAACAAAAGGACCAAAATCTCTTCAACCCATCCACCACCACCACCCACACTCTTCCACACTTGTACCCTTCACCCATCAAAACAAACGTCAAGATGCCACTCGACGCCGATTTCGAATTTCTCCCCTTGGGAGCCATCATCCAAACGTTCCTCGTCCCCACGAAAGACAAGCCGCTGAACATCGTCCAGTCGTTTCCCACCGCGGAGCTCTACCAGCGCTACAACCAGCCGTTTTTTGGCGAGACGATTGGGAGAGTGGCGAATCGGATTTCGAATGCGAAGATTGACTCGTTGAATGGGAAATCCTATGCGTTGGCGCAGAACAATGGGGCGAATGCGTTGCATGGCGGTGTGAGGGGATGGGGCAAACGCGTTTGGCAAGGTCCGGAGTTGGTGGGGAAGAGAGACATTCCGGGGGTCGGGGGATTGGAGGGAGGTGAGAGTGTGGAGTTTCGGCTGAGGGATGAGGATGGTGAGGAGGGCTATCCGGGGACCTTGGATGTTAGTGTTGTTTATACGACTGGAACGCAGAAGGTTGGGGGCAAGGAGGTTCGAGTGTTGGGTATTGAATATGAGGTTAAGTTGGTGGATGATGGAAAGGGGGTTGAAGAGACGGTGGTCAATGTTACCAATCATTCGTGAGTTGCCTACTCTGTCCTTGTCGGGAAATAGTAGCATTATTCTCGGGAAAGCAACTGATGTTGATATCATGACAGGTACTTTAACCTTAGTGGAAAATCGACAATCGAAGGCACCCAGGTCACATTATCGACCAACGACTACCTACCCGTTGACGATGGAGGAATTCCCACTTCGGGCCCAAAACCATACGAGAGCATTACGCCAAACAAGGAGTTTACATTGGGAGCCGAGGAACCAAATGTTGATGATTGTTTCATCGTTGATGCGAAATCCGCGTCGACTCCTCTCGATACACGATCTTCGCCGCTCACTACATTAGTGAAGGCTTCTCATCCAGAAACCGGCATCCACCTAGAAGTCTTGAGCACCGAACCTGCATTCCAGTTTTATACTGGAAAGTATATCGACGTACCAGCGGTTGAGGGACTAGCCGCCCGAGGAGCAAGAAGTGGTTTCTGTGTTGAGCCAAGTCGATATGTCAATGCGATTAACGAGGAGGAATGGAAGGGACAAGTCTTACTCAAGAAGGGCGAAGTTTACGGAAGTAGGATTGTCTATAAGGGTTGGTCCGAGTAAAAGGATCTAAATTGAGACATTACATTATCGGGAGGATTCTTGAGGTAGCATTCCATGGATCAAAAGTTAGTGCGAGCGAGTACTTGGTTTGAGCTTTCGTTGAGCTTTCGTCAGTAATCTTACAATACCATTTGATAAGCTTAGCACAATTCGCATTTCATGTCATCATTGTTCAACGGAATCTACACCAAAATACGTGAAGAATGCGGTCATTCGAAATCCAAACATGCTGGTAACAAACAAGACTACCTAGGTGCTCGTTTGCATTCAAAGTCCCAAATGAAAGTGCCGAGGACGAGAACGAGAACGAGAATGGTCACGTGTGTGTATTTTCGATGTTAAACATTTCAAGGTGGGACAGAACTACAGAGTGGAGGGAGAAAGTACCTCGGCACCTGGCATCCGGCATCCGGGTATTAGTGGTCAGCCGGAGAGTAGTAAGCGTACTGTACTGTACTGTACTGTACTACACTAGAATGCAAGCGGTCAATCCATGACCTCCGGATCTTCACATGCCAGAAATACGATGCAATTGTAATTATTGATTATTTCTTATTTCTTTACAACCAATCGTGTATGAAGAGATTGTAAGATCGCGCTCACATGAGGTGTTTCCGGAAGCTACATGATATGATTTTCCTTTAAAGTCCTAGAGTACTGGTAGCGATTAGGTTACCTAGGTAGATACAATCATTTACTTGCAAGTAAAGTAGAGAAAAAGTAGAAGATGGAGAAAATCCGGGGTTGAAGGAGGTTTATTGGAAGTTGAAGCGCTGTTGATTTATTGTTGTTGTTATTGTTATTATTATTATTATTATTATTATTATTATTATTATTATTATTATTATTATTATTATTATTATTATTATTATTATTATTATTATTATTATTATTATTATTATTATTATTATTATTATTATTATTATTATTATTATTATTATTATTATTATTATTATTATTATTATTATTATTATTATTATTATTATTATTATTATTATTATTATTATTATTATTATTATTATTATTATTATTATTATTATTATTATTATTATTATTATTATTATTATTATTATTATTATTATTATTATTATTATTATTATTATTATTATTATTATTATTATTATTATTATTATTATTATTATTATTATTATTATTATTATTATTATTATTATTATTATTATTATTATTATTATTATTATTATTATTATTATTATTTATGGTTGTTGTAACGGTAGACGGGGACGGCGGGGGAGTGGTGGCTGGATTGAGAAAGGAAATGAATGAATGTAATGTTTATGATGTTTGTTTTGGGTGAGAGTGAGGGTGAGTAAATGAGTAAGTGAGTAAGTGCGTGAATGCGTGAATGCGTGAGTGAGTTGACATGTGAAAGAGATCCATCCATGTGTACTTGTACTTATTATCATTGGCCTATTAGGAGAGCTGATTGTTAAACATACCTAGGTAAGCGAGTACTAACTACAGTAGTAGCTTCCCCGGATCATCATCACTCCATCCATCATTCAATCGATAAAACGTCTCATTCTCCACGCTTTGATGAACCTTCCTTTCGATTTCCCATTCACTTCCTTTCTCTTCTCCTCTCTTCTCTTCTCTGCTAGCTTTCCTTCCTCTATAGAGAATCAATTTATATCTTAGATCTATATTGTACAATACGGGATCGTTCAGTATCCTGCTTACAGGTCGGTCAATCGGTCAATCAATTAATCAATCAATCCATCCATCCATCCATCCATCCATCTATCCATCCATCTATCCATCAAGCAACATGTCCAAGACCTTCAGTCAAAGCGATGTTGCATCGCACAATAAACCCGATGATCTCTACATTATCGTAGACGAAGATGTCTACGACCTCACCAAATTCCAAGATGACCATCCAGGTGGCAAAAAAGATTCTTACAAGAGTCGCCGGCAAAGATGCATCAAAACAATTCTGGAAATATCACAATGAAGGTATCCTAAAGAAATACAAGGCAAAGCTTCATGTCGGATCATTGGATACAAAGAAAGCCGCTCCCCCAACACCACCTGCTACTCCCCCACCAGCAAAAGAAGCCGTTAAACCACAAGCAGAAAGTGGTGCTGTTGTGCCCGCTCCAGGAAATGCGTCGAAGGAGGCTGTGGAGGATTCGGAGCCATTGGATTCGTATGGCGATCTGATTCCATTTGCGGATCCATCGTGGTACCAGGGGGTATGTCTGCCGTCGTCTGGATACCTGCGAATGAGGCTAACAGAGAACTAGTACCACTCACCTTATTTCAATGAAACGCACGCGGCTCTTCGTGATGAAATCCGCGCGTGGGTGTCCGCCGAAATCGAACCCAACGTGGGTGAATGGGACGAGGCTCGTAAAGTCCCCGAGGAAATATACAAGCAAATGGGAACGAGAGGGTATCTTGCTGGATTGATGGGGATGCATTATCCCACTCAATACACCGATAATCGAATCAAGAGTGTGCCACCCGAGAAATGGGATTTGTTCCACGAGTTGCTCCTTACGGATGAATTATCGCGTGCGGCTAGTGGTGGATTTGTTTGGAATGTCATCGGAGGATTCGGGATCGGTTGTCCACCTTTGGTAAAATTTGGAAAGAAACCCTTGGTGGAGAGAATCCTGCCGGGGATCTTGAATGGCGATAAAAGAATTTGCTTGGCTATTACTGAGCCAGATGCGGGTTCTGATGTTGCGAACTTGACTTGTGAGGCCAAGTTGACGGAAGATGGAAAGCATTACATTGTCAATGGTGAGAAGAAATGGATTACTAATGGTATTTGGTCTGATTATTTTACCACGGCTGTTAGAACTGGAAAGGAAGGTATGAACGGTGTGAGTGTTCTTCTCATTGAGAGATCAGCTGGTGGTGTCAGCACGAGAAAGATGGATTGTCAAGGTGTTTGGTCTTCCGGAACAAACATACATCACATTTGAGGATGTGAAGGTGCCAGTTGAGAATCTTATTGGAAAGGAGAACCAAGGATTCAAAGGTATGTTTCCTCGTCGCCACCATGTTGGAAGGTTATTCACAATGCTGTAGTTATCATGACGAACTTCAACCACGAAAGAATTGGTATAATCATCCAATGTCTTCGTTTCTCCCGCGTCTGCTACGAAGAATGCGTCAAATATGCACACAAACGTCGAACTTTTGGCAAGAAGCTCATCGACCACCCCGTGATCCGTCTCAAGCTCGCTCATATGGCCCGTCAAATCGAGGCCTCCTATTCTTGGCTCGAATCCCTCATTTACCAATGCTCCAAAATGAGTGAGACGGAAGCTATGTTGAGACTAGGTGGCCCAATTGCAGGTCTCAAAGCTCAGGCTACCGTAACTTTCGAATTCTGTGCCAGAGAAGCAAGTCAGATTTTTGGAGGTTTGAGTTATAGTCGTGGTGGTCAAGGTGGAAAGGTCGAAAGACTTTATCGAGATGTTAGAGCTTACGCTATCCCGGGAGGTAGTGAGGAGATTATGTTGGATTTGAGCATTAGACAGAGTTTGAGGGTGGGCAAGGCGTTGGGTATGAAATTGTAAGGGAACTGAATGGGATTGGTAACAGATTGGTAGATTGTAGTCTCATCATCATCATCGTAGAAGACAAATGAGCTTTTTGTATATTATCACGCGTTTCTGGTTTACTTTCAATATTGGATTAGGAGAATGTTTTCTAGGAAATTGAGGTACATTTTCAAACATTGGTTCCTCTTGACGACTGAGTGCAATTTCCATTTTGGAAGTCCTTCATGAATAGGTAGGTACCCATCCTTCCAGGGTACTTCACTCAAACTACACTACACATCACTCTGCCCTCTCCCTCTCTCACAAAAAACAATCCAACAATTTTCCAAGCGGGAGATAAACTGCAGAAACCGCTCTTACCCACCTAGGTACTGGGTAAGTATCCAAATCAATTAATCACCCAAGCCCCAGTCAGGAAAACAAAGACACGTCGCGGAAGGAACTAGCTATCCCTCTGTCTTCCTCACACTGCAAACAAACATGTATAAGGCAAAAAGACAAAAGACAAAAACAAAATAAACACGTGATACCAAGAAACGACAACCATAAAAATAATCTTGTTGCACATCTACAAAAAGGAACTTTGCACTCGTGTCTAGCAAAGATCATGAATCCTAGCGCCAAATAACTAACTGAGTGAAAAGTAGTTATCAAACCTTGGAAGTTACCATTGGAGATTTGGCGCTAGCGCAACGCTAGCGTGGCGCATCTCATCTTTTGTTGCAGATGATATTTGTAGACGTGCAACAGTGGCCGGGGGGGGTTCTGATCTTCTTGGACACGTGATTTCATCGGGTGGATGTTTGCTGTTTTTGTTGCGTGTCTGCAAAGTGAAATATCTATCCATCCTTTGTAAGGATACCCCCTAATTCCTTGGCGCCTCCAAAGGTTGGAAGAAAGTGTCGATGGGGTGAAATGTTGAAATTTGGCTAATTAAATGGCGCTAGCAGCTTTGCAGCTTTGCAGCAGCGTTATCTCTGCAAAGAGCATTTTTATAGATGTGCAACATCAAAGCTTGGAATAACTTACAGTACACGTGATAATCACCCGTACATCTCAATTTTTAGAGAGATACCGTCGAGGGTGTGGAATTCTAGCGCAATCAATCGCTTTGAACACTGCCAAAGGACTGTTATTAATCTGCGATTGTGGTCTTTTGAATTCCATATCATTCCTTGGATGTGGAATAGAAATTTTGTGACATAATATTTTTAGTACACGTGATAAGGTTAACGTGCCAGCAATTTTTCTGCTTTTTGGTTGCACGTCTCAAAATATCCTTAAATCTTGAGCAATGCATATCGGATATAAGAATTGGCGCTACTCTCTTATTTCCAGTCGATGTAACTTCTAAGTTTTGGAAGATTTGGCGCTGAGAGAACAGCCCTGAATGAAGTATATTGAAGAATTTGAGATGATTTTGTAGATGTGCAACAAAACTTCTGATGTGGTGTGCGCACGTGATTGTTGAGTTTTGGCGACTTCTTTCTTGGTAGCTACGACATCTTTATTTCCATTCTTACTTCTACGTCCTATCTATACTAGCTACCTACTCTATTTTCAGATCAAGATCAATAAGAGAACCAAGTGTAGTATCTTTTGTCTGCGTGCTCTCACCGCGTGATATCGATGAGGTGTGTCTATCATCAAATAATCCCTTTATCATTATTACATGACGACTCAAATGTTGCCTCATGATCAGCGCATGAAGATGTTTCAATGCAAGCCTGTTGCTACTTCGCCTTATTCATCCGTATTAAACGAACTAAATGATACTATAGAGTGGTACTATACTGATTCAGTTTATCAATTACGCTGAGGTATCTCAAGAGTCGAGAGTTCACACAGGTAGATATTAGCCGACGAGATTTGAAGTCAATATCTTAATCTCAAGCGAGGCAAGGCCAAGGAAACGTACATATTCCCTGGAAGTTCATCCAATATATACATCTATTGACTTCCCCTTCATTCTCCACATTGGTGCATTCCGCGTTTCCTTTCTCTCTCTCCCTTTGCTCGCTTATGAAAACCAGAGAAGCCAAACATTTGTCGGTGACCTATACAAATTTCAATATGCTTAGGAATGTCATTCCATTCCGACAATCAGGTAAAAATACTCCCAACATAAACAAATGATGCCAAATGGGCTGAAAGGAAACAAAACAATGGCTCTGGTATCACTTGGCCGGAGTCTAGAAATCTCATAAGTAAACATGAGTAACATAAGAATGTGATCTAATCCCCGCCTCTCAAAAACACATTATATTGTATTTTAATCAGTCACTCGTTTCTCGTTTCATTTTCTCCACCTCCTTCGTTCCTTCATTCGCCTGAAGACAGTCCAAAATGGCAACCTCATCACTCATTCTGAGATGCCTCACCATCTTCAGCTTTATAACTAACACCGTAGCACTCACGGGATATCAACTTGAGGAAAGATACAGCGGTAACAACTTTTTCGATGCTTTTTAATTTCTTTACGGATGCGGATCCTACGCATGGCTTCGTCACGTATGTGAGTGAGAGCGCTGCTTCCGAGCAGGGTTTGATTTCAGTGAGAAGCAATGAGGTTTATATGGGAGTAGATTCTAAGGCAGTATTGAATCCTGGTGGAGCGGGAAGACATAGTGTGAGGATCGAGAGTAAGAAGACTTGGACTCATGGACTTTTTTGTGGCGGATTTGAGTCATATGCCCGGTGGTGCTTGTGGATCATGGCCAGCGAGTAAGTTGTCAATCAGAAAGTCACATACAAAGTGAGCTAATTGTTGTTTTTAGTGTGGATGTTCGGTGATAATTGGCCTTATAATGGCAGGTAATATAGCGCCCATGGAAAGAATTAATTGTTGATATGTGACATAGGGGAAATTGATATCATCGAAGGCGTGAACAGTCAAAATCACAATCTCATGTCTTTACACGCGTTCGTCATCCTTCAATCGACAACCTTGGACCAAAGAAGTATTGACTGACAAACACAAATATAGGGGAGGAACATGCTCAGTATCTGGCACAGGAACAAACGGGTACCCTCCAAAGCGCCAACTGCAACAACTTTGCCAACCCAGTCGGCGTCGGCTGCGGAATCAGCGACCCACGGCCCAACAGCTACGGTGCCGGGTTCAACTCAAACGGCGGTGGTATCTACGCCATGGAATGGACCTCCTCTCACATCCGCGTCTATTTCTTCCCCGCCGGCTCGGCACCTTCAGATGTCAATGGGCCAAACCCAGATCCAAGTAAATGGGGAACTCCCGTCTCCAACTTCGAAGGTAGCTGTGATATCGATGGTCACTTCAAGGACAATAAGTTTGTCTTCGACACTACCTTCTGCGGAGATTGGGCCAATGCCGTGTGGTCTAGTGATGGTACTTGTGCACCAAAGGCAGCTACCTGTACGGATTACGTGGCGAGTAACCCGGGGGCTTTCGCCGATCAGTTAAGTTTGCTTTTCTGATACCTGGATGTTTTTGAATGCGATCGAGAGCAAGAGACTGATGATGTGGAAATAGGTATTGGTTGATAAAATCAATCAGCGTGTATCAACTTGGAAACATTGCTAGTCCAGCACCTTCCAGTCCTTCGGTTGTAGCCCCTCCACCATCTTCAAGACCTCCAATTGTAGCACCTCCGCCATCTCCCAGTGCCCCATTAGTTGCACAACCCTCTCCAGTCGCCCCACAACCACAAAATCCTCCCGCACCAGCCGTCTCCCCCATCTCTTCAATCGCCCCACCAATCGACTATCCCCGCCCTCAACCCAACAACAACCCTCTCGCGAATGATAATCCCATCTTCAGCAAAATCTCCGATTCCATCGGAGGTATCGGAGACACAGGTAACTGCAAACCCCCTCCCCGTCCCGAACCAACCTACGATCCCGAATACCCCGATTGTGGCCACGGTGGCAAATGCCCGCTAACACCAGCCTTCACCTGCATAGGAACGCCCAACAACCTCCAAAACCTCATCCCTACTCCCCCCGCCCTCCCGAGCGTTCTCCCCGCCGGCCAACTCCTCGGGATCGGCTCCGGCGGCCTCCCCGCTCTCAACACGGATGTCAACGCCGAGCTGGACGAGGCAAGAGATCAAATCCAGGCGCTTGCCAAACAGGCTGTTGCGTGGAAGAATCCCGATCCGGTAGACGAGACGCGGGCGGGCACCGAGGGCGCAAGCCATGGGATTGTGGCGAAGCCGTTTTATCCCGATGAGGCGGGGAACGGTAATGAGACTGCGGGGTCAGCGGCGAGTCCCACGCCCGTTTTGAGCTTGGGCGGCGCAGAGAGTCCGGGGGTTGTGGCGTTTGAGGGGGGTGCTGCTGCGCACATGCTTACGGGGCGATGGTGGGTTTGGGCTGTGGGGGTGGTGGTTGCGGGGTTGGTCATGACGTAGAGACTTTTGGGGAGTTGGGGATATCAGGACGTGATGGCTCGGATGATAGATTGACTCACTTGATGATGCGGGCTACAGTTATGAGGATTGGATTCTGCGGGGTTCGGGCATGGAGTATGATTCGTGTTATATAATAGATTCCAGTTTCATAATCAAAGCGAATGTGCTCCTTCCACTCCCTTGCGCAGTCCCAATCATGTCTCTCTTCCGCTTCTTATGTTGTCTTGGTGGTCCTCCACTATGCCGTTTCTTTAGCGTGGACGACGATGTATATCAAATCATACAGTTTCTCGACCCTTGATGTCTCGTTCCCTGTTCACTCCATGCAATCCGAATATGCACTGCTAAAACTCAAGGTGACTTAATCAATCATCACCATTCCGTCCTAGTTCGCTCGCTACAAAAGACTCACAAAGTTTTCTTACCCTACCCTACTGCCATACTTCCCGTGCGCATCATCTCTCCCATTGACTTTCCACGCGCTTATCGTAGCGCCCCCCCCCCCCCAACAAACCTCACCACCCTCCACAAATCCCCCCTATCATCGCCAGACCCTCCCTGCACCAAGATTTCCCCCTCTCCCCGCCCCTCCAGAACTCAACCTGCCTCAACAACCCAACAACCACACCCGGCAAACAAAAAGACGCAATGATGCCATCCAGCCGCTCAGCAAGATCCACAGACGAGCCATCGAGCCCGCGCCATCACCGCCCACGACCCCAGCCACGGCACTCGCTAGCCGCGGGATACCGTCTCGGTGCGCGCATTGCGAATCACAGCTTCCGCCGCGCCACTGCCTCCCGATCGAGCGAGCTCGTTGCCGGGCTCCTCGCGACGGACGGCAACGTTGCCGGGATTGGAGACCGGGAGTGACGTCTCGTCTTGCACGTGCTCTGAGTCGCTCGATGTGCGGTGTCGAGCGTGCGTTTGGGACGCGGTGAGGAAGGCACGGCTTGTGATGGCAAGAGGAGGTGGTTGTGCGATGGAGGGTTGGGGCGTGAGCGTCGTGACTGTGGGGTTGAGGGGGTGCTTTGGTCGTGGGGGTGGAGTGGAGGGGGTACGGATGCGGGGATTGGGCGATTTGGAGGGGGGTCTGCTGGGCTGTTTGTGCGTGGTCTTCGGGGTGGGATGATTGGGGTGTGTTGCTGGGAGGTTTGAGATTGGGGCTTCGTTGTGGATGAGGATGCTGGAAAGGTGGTGGTGATGGTGTTGGCGATGTTGACTTGTGACTTGGTGTATGGGTTTGGGATGGGGGCTTTTGAGGCTTTTTTTGGTTGTGATGTTAATGGGGCCTGTGGGTGAGATTTATCGAATGATGGAGAGGGTGCATCTAATGGTTGGTGTCAGGATCCTCGTCCAATTTGGCCATTCATTCGCGAATTATTGAGAGCGAGCTTGACAGTTGAACTGGCCTTATTTATGAATTATAGTGGTTTGAACGAGAGGACAAGTGAGGGCAGAATACGAAGGCTTGAAAGGTGGTAAAGATGCACTAGTCACTAAAATGAATATGCTCATCCAGTGCATAGCAACGAACCGGGTAGACTGTTACTCATTCTATGGTATAGAGTCATGCTGAGATATCTGCATCAGATACCTTGTCAGCATTGCATCTTGGTAGGTCTGAAATATCGATGATTGATCGGTGGAGTACAGTACTACTTCAAGTAATCACATATGCAGTGTTTTGTAGGATATGGGAGTCACAATTGTACAAAGTACCCATCTCATCATTTGTTCTTTAAAAGGTAATGACTATTGATAAGATAGCTCGTGTTATTGAAAACCTTTGTATTCCCATTGAGTGAAATCGTTGAAACCTATTCCTTGTCCAGACCAGCCTCTAGCAAAGCATCCATTGACTAGAACCATCGAAAGCTACTTCTTCGTCAACGCAGCATCCAGAATATCATGCATCTCCATGATGTTATTCTCAGTATATTCATCTTCTGCATCTTCTTCAATATTCATTTCCTTGGATGTGGTCGACATGAAGAACTTCTTCGCCGTTTCCAAGTCTTCCACCGTGACATCTCTAGTCTTCATGTTGCCCTCGCAGTCCGACCATTCATTTCCAATCAGCACGTATGGCCCATACCAATCCCGCGATGGTCCTATGAGGTTCTCTATACTTCGATTTCTCAAGCCAGAAATCAGTGATTCGTCTTCGGACAAGCCAAACAACGTTGCCACGGTCCAATCCTCTCTGTACGTAACACCCGGCTCCAGAAAGAAACTAGAGATCAAGCCTTGAACCCCAACGGCTGTAGTGTTTGCCCCTGCAGCAAGGATATTGTCAGGGAGTGGATAATCGTTGGCTCGACATTCGTGGCAGCCTTCGCAAACAATGCAATCTTCGCAAGGGGGCACGCATGGTAGCTTGTTCAGCGTGGGACACGGGACCCAACATAACTTGATGGTTTTCTGAGATGGTGGAAAGTAAAATGCAAGCTTGTACATATTTGAGGGGCGCGGCTTTACTCTGATGACCCAGGGTATGCAGAGAGATTTATGCGGTGCTAGACAATAAGCAGAGCAGTAGTATTTTGGATCATTGCATATACAGGCTAATCCGCCTCGTGCTATCTCTTTGCCGCAACTGCCGCATGGAACTGGTTCAGGTAGAGTGAAAACTGTTCTGTCTGGCCTGGTGAATTGCGGCATTGTCGGGCCTTCGATTTGACGGCAGTCGATCTAGATGAAAAGAAAAACGATCTTGGGTATGGCGAGAAGTGATCGAGTAATAGTTATATCGTGAAGACTCGGAATAATCACCACTGCTTCAAAGATAAGCGTTGATGATATGGAATGCAAGTTGAAGGAGTTTCCGATTTGGCAGATGTTTTTTGTGTAACAATGACCGTTGTAGTCGGGAGATGCTTCCATATATCTGGGGAGATTCTGCTGTATTGGCTTTTGATGGCGTTCTCCAATTCTTAGATACAACACACACAACGAGTGAATTATAGTCATATGAGAACTCAAGACGACAGTTTGTGGTGAAATTGGAAAGCTGAGGAGTTCTTTATTCTGTCAGCTATCAACGTTTGAATGCAGAGAGAATCCTGGGAAAGTGAATTTGGAATCACATTCAATTTAGAGAACTTGGGGCGAGTTTTTAACCAAAGTAGATTTTGTATATTACCTAGATATTTCCAGCTGCCTGTCTCCAGAGTTAGATTATATACAACCTGATTGAGTGCGGAAATAGACCTCTTATTCTGACCCGAGAAGTTATGGGTTGCAAGAATGAGACTCTTGTGCATCTTCATTGAAAAAGGTAATATACTAAGAATATTCTATAAATAGTCAAGAGTTCTTCAAGCTACAAATTATCCGCAGACGACAGCAACTGTCTATCTGTCATAGACTTTCATATACCACCCTGTATATGCCAACAGTGCTACTACCTGACTGAGAACCACTTCACACAATTGCCTCACTTTATATATCATGGCTTTCTCCTTCAAAAGATCTCGCCTTCTTTTGTCTCATTGCACCTCCATCACATCATTCCCGTTACTGTTTGACGTCGAACCCCTTGACACCACCTCGTTGATATCTAATTTAGGGGCTCTTGAATCTCAAGTTGAATAATTAGAATTCTATAACTTGGGCAAAAGAACCTTTTTTGATAGGCTAATATCATTGATGGTCTGATTCTGGCTTCAACATTCACCCAAGTTGAATGCATGGTAGTATTATACTTCTATCCCACCCATGGAAATATCATGAAATCATATTGCGTGCAATTAAACTAGAACTTCCCTAGATTGGCGTTCAGAACCGAACAGGTCCAAATTATAAAGTCGGCTATCGTCCGCGATGAATGAAAATGGCTTCCAGCAGAATATATGCATGTTTTTTCTGTAACATCCAATCCAAGACAGTCAAGTATCCCCGGGCCATGAATGAATGGCACCTGGGGACGCATGCTACCGTATTTCTCTCATATGCAAATTCCCGAACATTAGGTTCAGAAGGTCCAATCTTCGACGGATTTGTAACAATATGAATCCTGAGCCAAAAACTTCAAGTACTGCCTCAAGTTTCCCCCTGATTATGGAAGATTTTCTCACATTGATTTAAATAAAGACTAATATTAAGTCCGTTAATTCGATATCCGTTACATATTCCGAATACGAATCATCGCTGCTGTTATAATGAGTAGATGACATGTATAAAAGAGGCTCCTCGGTGTCAGTAAGATAGCTTTGGATTCGGTGCTCGTAAAGTCTTCTCTCTTTGGTGGCCAATGGGGCAGTAAGATCAATATCCGATCAGTCTCTGATATCATCCAGTATTTTATACATTGGAAGGATATATGCGGAACCGAGTCTAAGGCTACCAGACACAGTATGCCCCAAAGTATCTCCATTTGCGGCGTCCACAACTATTGAGCCACTATCTCCTGGTTGCAATCCACTATTAAATTGTACCTTCCAGAGTTCTTGTGAAGTACCAAGCTGAGGTATCTAGACCAGAGCGGGTCTCCGGACAGACGACCTGTGATAATACCAACTGAACCAGTTATGGCGTAAGTCCCGGTATCTCTTGGCACTCTTGACACGTTTTGTGGGTAGGGTATGATGGCTTCATAATCATCATTTTGAAAGATTAATTGATTGGCAGGTCGAGATATTGAATTGTTGAACTCAATCAATATACAGTCAAGATTGTGATCGGAAATTCCTAGGTTCACAACTTTGCCTATCGATCTAAGGTCAGTTTGACAGCCGTCTCGGATATCTTGCACATCCTCATTGCGATACTTGACTGTATCAATTCCCTCAAGTTACATTACTTCAAGCTGTCGTACGCGAGCATATCGGCGGGCATGAATTTTTCATTGGGAGTTGATGCATGAGCATATACTTCTGCCTCGAGTGACTGAACTGCAACTTCGCGTGTCTTCTCGTGACCAGACAGTGCATTGGCAAAAGTGGTCTTCATTTGCAATACCATCTCTCTGGTCGCTGCTTATCTCACCATCTAAGACTCCTGGATCTTTTTCTAATTTATTGCTAAAATCTTCGGTGAGTGAGCCTGCTTCTGGTTTATTGCTTAGAGACCCGTTGTATATCGTTGAATAGTTTGTTTGAACAAATTGCGAGGGGAAATGTTCTAGATTCAGACTTCTTATATTAGTCGGCTCCATCAGTTGTTCATCATCGGAATGTGATAGCATAATCTCTGGACTTAGATTCGCCGCACTTATCACTTCCATTAATTGTTCATTGTCGGAGTCAGTATCCGACTCTTCCTGGATGTCGTACTCAAATTCAAAACTCTCATTGTCTTGTTGACGTTCCAAAATAGTGCCGAGATAACTCAATCCAGAGGAATTATCTTGTACTGCATCAGATATATTTGGGAAAACATGAGAAATAGTTGTCTCATATGTTTTATCCTTTGAGCATAGAATGCCTCCCGCTGTTGCTTTCATAAAGTGAAGCAACCTTGAAAAATCTACAAGCAAAAATATGTTTAGATGTACTATATGCCTGTCGGTACACTGGTGTGTTCTCTCCGTGTGCGTACTGGATTTCCCAAGGCAATACTACAGAGATCGCCTTGTGTCGAATGGTTGATAGGACATCAAGTTGGTCCTGAAGCTCTGCAGGATTGTGGTGATCTATGCAGGGTTGGTCAATCCAAACTTTCATTGGAGACTCTTCAAGCCAAAGTAGTTCCAGCATATAAACTACTTCTATTGGGACTGCATGCGGTGTACCGTCTATTATCAAGGAGGCATTGGAAGAACCATGATTTGCAAATTTTCTTAGCATCATAGTGCACCGGGGTGGTTGATCCAGCGAAACAGTTACTGCACAACATTCAATCCTCGCCCCTCTCTTTCCAGGAAGAATTTCAAAAAGACGGAAACTTCGCTTCGATGAGTGCATTGGGGACAGGATAGCCATACAGACGGAAAAGTGATAGAGTAGTGCTCTCGGAATTTGCCACGAACTTTCATTTCTCAAGTAGAACAAGGGTAACTAGATGATCAAAGTCCGGCGGTCGATCAGCATCTCCAACTCTCACGCTAGCAAGCTCATTCAATATTCCGCTTTTCTCAATCGCATATCGCATTCGCTTTCGACAATTGGCTTCCTTCGAGCAGAACAATATGGTTGGTTGGTCTTGCTGTGTCCACCGACCGCCCTATCATATACATGGTCCATATGACTGGACTTGAAACAGGCTCCACGTTCTTTTCGAGATGAGCTTTAATTTCCTTGGAAATTCGATCGAAATCTTCCCGAGCGGGTCCTACAACCTCCCAGCAAATCTTGAGGGCCCTTTACCAAGAGAATTTGTCGAGAGACTTTTGCGCATCTGGATAACGGGATCTCCGGTGTCTTTTCCATGAATCAACTACATCCATGGGTGTAACTCCATATAAAGCAAACTCGAAGATCATATGAAAGCTAGAATCATAACGAAAAGAACCGCCTTTTTCCAAGTGCAATCAATCAAACTTCTGAATAACATACACAGCAAAAACTAAGAGCAAACTAGGAGTAAATAGATTGAAGCGGGAAGTGCAGAGTTATCCCGTACGAACCCCGCAGAGAGATGAGTTTCAAAATTGGTGGTGAAATGCTTCGTGTAACCCTCTTGTGACGCTGCAGGCGAAAAGATAAGATATCACGAGACGTCCACGGCTTCATATGAATATTTCCAATCAAGAAGAAGAGTGAGCGAAAGTTATTCTAGTCTTGGGAAATATCACGTAAAATTGCAGCTTTGAGAGTAAGACTACAAACAATCAGCTCTTCAGTTTTTGCGAAGTTTGTTTGCATCGTTATTCTTTTGCTGATCGATTTCAATTCCCACAAAATGTCGGTTCCTAATTTGACACAAGGCTCTTTGAATACCGCTATTAAACCAACATTCGACGATACCTTGAGCCCCCAGATAAAATGGATCATTGTTGACAGGCTTCTAGGGGGTATGGTTACAGGCCCAGCACTAATACGTAATACTATACCAGATCATGAGGTATACTTTGATTATTACACAGAACAGTGTAATCAAGCGTTACACGACGGGAAGAGACATGTTTCAGCCAGAACACACCCATGACATTGTAGAAATGTGGGAGTACTTCAAGGATGGAGTTCCTCGAGAAGATATTATCCGGATCTTGACAACCAAACTGCCTGCTCATAGACAGGCAAGCGATAGAGTTGATTTGGCCAATGGAACAATTGATCTGGCTGCATGGCTATGTCTGATGATGGAAGGAGGCTAGTTAAAGTATGGATTCACAAGTCGACAACAAAAGTCTGGACCACTAGTTCTCTTTCAGACTTTCTAACGCAGTCTTTCCAGCCATCATCTAGGCAGAGGGGTAAGTCTGGAGAAAGTATTCAATGGTCAAAACCTTGATCGCATGGCTGAGATTGAGATAGAATGGAAATCGAATATGATGGACCATCTTCGATTGATGGATGATGATAGGAAAGTCTTGATATTTCATCATGCTTCTTTCTTGAAGTATCAACACGATAGGTGAGTCATAGGCGGATAACACACCACTAGCCACAGCTGATTTAAAAAGCTTTATATTCTCAACAGGCTTGATAGAAGAGACAATTCGCATTCTGGCACTTTTACTTCCTCAAAGCGATAAGGATTGTAGAAGATGGCTCGAGAAAGTGAGTGCCTCAGAAGGGCTTGATAAAAGAGCTATCCGATGCGGCCGTCTCCAAGCAGAAGATCGACGCATTGAAAAGTTCAAATTCTGGGGCGAAAGATTTTCCATATTGGAAGAGGTCTTCGATGAGGCCGAACCAGGTACCATGTCACAATGGTGGGTGTGATAGGAGGAGAAGGGTACAATGGTACACATTCTGGGTGGCGATCTGGGTGCTCGTTTTGACCGTGGCCTTTTGGACTTATCCAGTCACTCGACGGTGCCTTACAAGCATACAAATCATTCCAACCATCGTCATGAAGGTAGTTTGAAGAGGGCTTGTGCTATGAGCCCCTGGGTCGCTTAATGAACTTTAACGCTGAAGGTATGATTGGAAGTTGGAAGGCCAATGTCTTCATGTTGTCAAAAAAAACGCAACCATTTCAAAGAGCTATACAAAGCTTAAGAGATACTAGATGCAAGGAATGATTCCTGAAATGATATTGATATTTTAAAGCTTGGCTCGCTCAGAACATTCGAGCAACCTTGTAACCAATCAAGGATGGATTCGTAACTCATGAATATAGAAATATTCTCTCAACCTGGAAGCAATTGCAAATGGAGCCTGAGTAGGTATTCACCCCCCCACCTATGGTATGGCACATGACATTGATTACATAATACCCCACGCTGTCTTCTATAACATTTTCAGTTGTCGTTCTGAGAACAACAGCTGCACATCTCATCACTTTCTATCTACGAATCTTTGAGTTGATTTCAAAAAGACGTCCTAAAGTTCAAATCTTGAGAATTGTTGGTACTATTGTTGGGTGGAGGATTCTGGCGATTAGATTGTCGTCGTGAAGGTGCCCTTCTCTGTTATTTTGGGTTCGTCTTCCTGGATCAATGACGAATTGAGGGGCTGTAGCTATTCTAACTGCATCGACCAGTCAAATTACCCCTGAACCCCTTTAATTGTCGTATTACCGACAAGCATCCAAGATGCCTGCCATGCTCGATGACCCCAGTGCTCCCACAATCTATCGAACCTCGGGTTCCGCACCTTTCCCAGATCCTAACGATGCGAACCCCGCACTACCCCCCCGATGTGTTTCCTCGACAGGTCACTTTACGTGACCGAGTAACGGTCGCTACAATCGTACCTTTTGCGTCCCAAAATCAAGTTCCCCCCTCGCTTCTCGCATATCTTAGCGACCAGTTCAGAAAAAGAGATAGAATTGGGTGACACGTATCCTATGATTGATGTTATGCCCCAGGAGAAGTTTGCATCATATTGGTTTCAAAACTTCGGTGCAGTAATGCTTCTCGGCAGTCTCGAGTCCGCAAATGAAGTCGTCGAAGGCAAGAACTGGGCTACAGAATGTTTAGGGAGTTATTATATCAAGCCTAACTACCCAGGGCGTAGCTCTCACGTCTGCAATGCCGGATTCCTCGTCACAGATGCTGCGCGAGGCAGAGGTGTAGGACGACTATTGGGAGAGAGTTACCTCGACTGGGCCCCACGTCTCGGCTACACATACTCGGTTTTCAATCTCGTATATGAGACAAATGTAGCTTCTTGTCGCATCTGGGATGCATTAGGCTTCAAACGTATTGGTCGTGTCAAGGGTGCAGGAAACCTCAAAAGCTACCCGGGGCAATTCATCGATGCTATCATATATGGACGGGACTTAGGGCCAGATGGCTCCGACTTCGTGAGTGAAGAACGCTTCGATAAAATCAAATTCTACTTGAAACACAAGGAATATCCATTGGGTGCTGACCGCGCGGAAAAAAGTAGGCTTCGTAGCGCTGCCACACATTACAAGCTACTACCGGATGAAGATAAACTTATGCTAAAAGGAAAGGAAGTGATCAGCGACCAACAAAAACAATATGAGATTGCCAGGGGTATACATATATTACAACATGGAGGGATCAACAAGACCACAGCTATCATTGCCGAGAAATATCATTGGGTTAGGATCAAGGAGACGGTTAGTCTTGTAATTAAGAACTGTGGAGAGTGCAAAGAGTTGGGGAAAGCACCAGTTGTCAAACCAGAACCCCCAGCCCCAGCTAGCTCGTCAATCTACTCCCAAGAAACTAGACGTAGTCGATGCAAATATACTATCTCTACCTGAGCAACATCATCACCTACAGCAACATCAGCATCAGCATGCTCACCCTTCCAGTTTGCAGCATGATTACCAGCGAATACAACACCACCATCACGACCATCACCACGACCACAGTAGTACATCCGTATCGCCCCAGGTTCTAAACCGAAGATTACCATCCCCCTCTCCCCTTTCCCATACTAACCCACCCATTTACCACAAACAGCACCAACCACCCATCTCCCAAATGCAACTTCATCATGCAGAAATCCCGAACAAAGGCTCAATCTCAGTCTCATTCCACATCGCACAGGCATCCTACAGCAGGCTACCTACAAATAGACCCACAAATCATGGATTATACGCATACGCCCCATTCCACCCAGCATTTCGAAGCGCATCATGGACACGACACGAACTCTTTTCAAGCAATGCTAGGGGACGCGGACGCGGATGTAGATGGTGGTGTAGAGGATGCGAGGAGCGTAGTGGATGGAGATATTGACGATATGCTTGTAGACCAAGACGAGGTTGAAGTTGAAGGGCAACTTGGAGACATAGGGACGGTAGAAGACCATAACCTTGTGGGTGATGTGATTAGTAACAGGATGGTAGATGATACGATAGGAAGCGAAAGGCATAAACCCGACGACGACGTCATGGCTACGGCGAGGGCGGCGCAGGAAATGATCTCGGGGGCGGCTATAGAGGGGAATGTAAGATGAGTGAGAACGAGAGGCGCTCTGCGGTATCAAGGCTAACCTGGTGGAAGTCACAGTGGCAATGGAAGTGAAGAAGATGAACGATCCGGAAGCGAAGAACAGCTTGCACGACGTCAATGGCGAATTTCACAATCCATGCCATGGGTCACTTGCCGGCGACAAATACGGAAGCTATACGTCAATCGCATATGATATGATAATATCCCATCGAGAACATATGGGTATCTTGGTCACTCTAGGACCACAGGTGGTATGGATTTAAGTTGTTATGTGGATATCGTTCGATTTTTTGTTGGAAAGGTTAGGAATGCGCTACAATGTATGGAATTACATTTTGGATTGGCGGATGGTTTTGGGGAGAGAATTGGCTTCGCTCTGAATAGTCATCTCGAAGAAGACTGCTTGTCAATAAAGGGGATGAAGATGTCACCGTAGAATATTATACAGCAGATATAGAAATAAGCGAGGGGTGGACTTTGAATTTTTAAAGCGCAAGCATGTAATTATCATACATCTAGCACTTCTATATGATATCATAGAATGATCATTTACACGTCAAAAACTTGTCCTCGTCCATCATGCATATCTTTTATTCTCCCCTGCATCATTCATGAATCATGATCCCTCTCTATCATTTACCGTTTACCTTCTTGGCATACCTCTTCCTCTGCCTCTCAATGCTCTCTGTGCAGCTCCCGGAGGTAAACCTCTTTGAGGAGCTTGTGGTTGCGCGCTCTCTTCATTTCTAATTGTCTCATCCACGCTCAAAATCAAACAACTGGCTTCGGTTGCTGCTTGTATGGCGTTAACCTTGACCAACGCAGGTTCCCAAACGAAAGCCTCCATATTATCTCTGATACCCTCGCCGACAAAATCAACACCAGCCCATACATTTCCTTTTCTATGTTCTACGCGGAGCTTGTTGAGGATATCTGTAGCATCGAAACCTGCATTGTCGCACAGTTGACGGGGAATTACCTCAAGTGCCTTGGCGAATGATTTGATGATTGCTTGTTGTTTGTTTCGGACGTTGTTATCGGCGTAGTGGTGGAGATAGGCGGATACTTCCATTTCGCAAGCTCCACCTCCAGCAACGATTGTATTGTTCTTGATGGCGCGCTTGACGATCATAATGGCATCGTGGAGGGAACGCTCTACTTCGGCGATGAAATTGCTCGGCACCTCCACGGAGAACCAACGTGCAAGTCTTTGCTGCTGGGCAGTCTTCGAAGAAGTTGAATCGTTCACCACCAATTTGACGCTCCTCGAACGAGCCACAGGTTCCGAGATGCTCAGGGTGGATATCAGAACAAGTAGATTGAATAGATCCTCCAGTGGCTTGGATGATGCGTTCGAGATCATCATCCGATGCTACACGACCGGCACAGAAAATATCTCTATCGGCAAAGTATTGTGTAGCAAGATCACCAATTGGTAACTTAGAAAGGACAATCTTTGCGCCAGTCTTGTATAAAGCTTCCATCTTGTTGTAAATAATCTGCCATTCAGCGTCGACAATAGCTTGATATTCTGAAACTTGCTCGACACGAACTTCTGCATTGTCTTTTTCAGACTTGAGTTCGAGTTCGACGTTTAAGCACACGATTTTAGGGTTCTTGAAAGATTTTGGTTGTTGTTCGAATCCTGCGTATGAGAAAGTCTTTTTGAATGCAACACCGTTGACAAACAATGAGTCGGTAAGAGATCCACCTGGAATTTTCTTCATGCCAATGTGTTTCTCGTTCAAGTCCTCTTGATCTAATGTTAAAACTGCATCAACGACCACTGTATGTTGTTAGCTCTATCCCACCTCAAGGTCTTGAAGCCACCATACTCTTTGTGAAGAATCCAGTATTTCTCTTGATCAGCTTGCTGCTCATAGCAGTTCCAGCCAGCTTTATAAGGGTCTCCCTCTGGTTACCCTCACTTGTATTAACAGCGATTTCCTTAATTTTGTTAACGGCCATCGCAGAAGCTCGTCTCAACCCCTTGATGATTGTTTGCGAGCTGACTCCTTGCTCAACATGATCCTTGATCTCCTTCAGAATTTCACCTGCTAAAACAACAACAGAAGTTGTTCCATCTCCTACTTCCGCATCTTGCGATCGAGAGATATCTGTAAGGATTCGTGCCGCAGGGTGAACAACATCAAGTAGCTACATCCAATTAGTTTAAGAAACACACACTAGTTCACATATGTTTGCCCATAAGGAGAGGCTTGCCTTCATCACAGTAGCACCATCATTAGTGATAGTTTGTCGTCCATTTTCATCAACAAGCAGTAAATCCCCACCGTATGGTCCCAAAGTACTTCTTATTGTGTTTTGAACAGCTAAACAAGCATTAATATTGCTAATAATCTGTCCCTTTCCCTGCGACGAATCGGTGCCTGCATTGCACACTTGTATCAGTATTCTGTGTCATCATATCATTATCAGAAGTACTGACCCTCTTTCAGCACAATAATCGTTGGAGTCTGGCCACCGAACGACATTTTTTGTAATGGATATTCTTTATGGTACAAATTAGAAAGAAGCCGCAATTACCAAGCAGTCGCACTTTTGGGTATGTAAGAGAGCGTTGCTGGGGTATGAAGAGAACTCTCAGAGCTTCGCTGCCGCTACCTGATAATCGTAGTTCAACTTTTTTCGCGTCGCGATTTTGCTATCATGTCACTTGTAGGTGACCGCAATCATTCCACGTGAGATTTACACAGCCACACTTCCTCTGAGCTTTCAGCCACCCCCACCAGAAAACTCACTCGCCACACTCCCTGTTAGCCACTACCTACCTACCACAGAGTACTTGTACCTTCTGAAATGATCCATCTGCCAATGGTTTTGAAAGGAATAACTAGCTCACCGGGAACGGGTTCCTGATGGCCTCGATTTCGAAGAACGAGAAGTTCCAAGGTTGGGGATTTGATTCTCTCTGAATCCATCTCGCAATCTGGCCATTGAATGTCTTTTGTTAATGACAAAATTTTATTGCTATCTTCACTCAACATGAGAACTTGGAAGATGACATGGGAGGTATGTAGGTCGGATGGACGTCCATCTGAGCTCATATGGACCTGTGGAGCATCTCTTAAAAAAAAAAGGTCAACTGTAAAACGTTACACAAGTCCACCCGACGTTTAACCGAATGCATAATTTATGCATAAAATTATGCATTTTTGAAATTAAATTCTAAACGTTTTCTAAAACGTTTTCAAAACGTTTTTCAAAACGTTTAGAATCTAATTAAGAATATTTATAATTTTTTTAATAATAATAATAATATATTTATATTCAATATTTAAAAAATTAATTATTTAATATTAAAATATTAATTAAATAATAAGTTAATAATAATAAATTTAAATATATATTAATTAATATAGTTTTATTAAAAGATAAATTATATATTTATATATATATATATATTATTTATATATATATATTATTTAAATATAATTATAATATTTTAAAAAATTATATATATATATATATATATTTAATCTAATCTAATTTAAAATAAAATTAATATAAATTTATATAAAGATAATTATATTATTTTTTTAATAAAAGCTTTAAATTAAATCTTAAACGTTTTCTAAACGTTTTCTAAACGTTTTGAAAACATTTTAAAAACGTTTTGAAAACGTTTAGAAAACGTTTAGAATTTAATCTTAAAATTTATAATTTATTAATAATTAATTTTTGCATAATTTTTTTATGAATTTTTATGAATTTTATGCAAATTTATAACTTTTGCCCCACTAGTCCACCCGACGTTTTTCCGAGTCCACGGGAGCTCAGATGGACGTCCATCCGACCTGTCGACTCGACATGGGGACTATCGGTAGTTCGTATCCCATTGTCGACTCATTTGATGATCTACGAGTATCACCGTTGGGTTCACACAAAGCTCTTGGACCATAGTGTCATCATGATGGGGATGAATGGATAGATGTTGTTGATCAATATTGTCACTATTCTTTCCTCTAACGTTGCTTCACACGTTACTTTTTGTATACTGGTGCGCGCTACTGAGACTATATATCTCTCCAAGTCGTTCAAGGGGCTCAATCAAGAAGACTCAACCGGCGAAACCTCAGACAGTGATAACGTGGAAGTCTTCGACCTTCTGGGGCTGAAGTAAATATCTTGATAGTATATTCAAGACGGAATACATTGCTAGGAGCTGATTCTGGCTCTAATTTACCCTCCCAGTAATTTCTCGTCTCTCAGTTGAAGTTGGTGGTTATCTACTGCCCTATAATTTATTCTCCTTCGTTCCTTGCGTTGTCGTTACTTTGTCATCTTGGTTATGCGAACAGTAATGAAAGTTTCAGATTCTGAAATCCGCAACTTCTCTTAACTTTATCTCGATGGTTATTTTTGTTCATTCCTGGAGTTACATAAAAGGGTTGACGTATATAACTCCAGCTCATCTTGCCCTCTTCTTGGTCTCCATAAGCTACCTATCTCAGTCAACTATAAGTATATCTTGCTCTGAACCAAATTAGTACCTTTGAAGAGGATGTGTACTTGAATTTTATCAAAAGCGATGCTCACCGGAAACGCTCCCGGTCCTAAATGTAATTGCAGATATTTGGCATCTCTTAGAGATTGTGAATGGTGAAAATCACACTTCTTATTTACCACACAATATATGTATAAGTTGATAAGTCGTAAAAAGATAAAAGCTGGCCCGGGTCTTCATTTTTTGCTTCCATATCATCAGTAAGATGGCATCCATAAGTCCCTCTGGCCATGGTCACAAATTACTGCAGAGATATCATTCAATTTGTAGCACATCTGTCGTCTACCTACAACATCCCATTTTCCTCTTGGTTTTGGAGGGTCTTGAAATACCCACCGTATTTAGTGAATATATAACACTTAAGTAATTCTATTAAAGAGAAAAATGATATATTCAAGGGGCTATGGAATAATGGATGACTTCCGATATTTTCCTGTTGTCATACTACTAGCATGGCATATGAAATGTAAAGAAGATCAATCTATCAAACCAAAAGAACCTCAGGTATCGAATGGAAGAGAAACGACAAATAGAATGATCAACGAAAGCATTACTTTATGCAGTATAGTCTTATAACAATTACATATAAATCTCTCCAATCCAATTTATTCAGCCCTACTCCCTGCTCATATTTCTTCCCCATCTCTCTCTTGCCTCGATAGGATTCTTCCATCTCATCATTCAAATCCCACTCTACACCACATTATTTACAAGTTGATCTCGATATCGATCTCCTTCAAGCCCTTTGCCCCCAAAAGGCCATTGCAGGAACCTACGATTCCACTAACGGCAGTAGTAACTTGCTTGACCAAATCTGACTGACCATCACATTGGACGAGGTCAACGAATTTGAGAACGGGGGTGAGAACTGAGCCGAGAAGCTTGTAGACTTCGGTTACTTCGGCGGTGACGGTCTTAAGAGTTGCTAGAGAAGCGATGGATGTCAGCTTTGTTTGAGGGCGTATGGAATGACCAAAGCGAAATAACCGAAATACAAATACTACAAGATGAAGAAAAATGAAAAGAAAAGAGGGAATACATACAGGTCACAAGACCGCCCAAAAGCTTAGTGAGCACCTGAACGATTTGGAAAACAATTGCCTCAACATCATCCAGAATAGCAAGAATATCCTTCGCCTCGGTAACGAGAACCTTGACGACAGAAGGCAAAGTCTTTGTCAAAGTACCCTCAAGAGTTGTGGTGAGCACGGTAACAATGTCTCCCAAATCCTTAACGATCTCCTCACCAAGTCCCTTTTGACCGACGGTATTGTTTCCAACAGACTTGATAAGATCTTGAATGCAAGAAACGTCTTTAACGACGGTGGTTTTCACTACTTGAACCGAGGTCACAACATCGGTGATGCGGAGAACGGAAACACTCTTGCTTGTGAAATCGGTTGTGAGATCGGTTACAGGAGTGGTCACATCTGTGAGATCGGTGGTCAGATCGGTTACAGGAATAATTATGTCGTCTGAGAGACCGCCGAGACCTCCAGATTGCTTTTTGCTAGCAACTTCTTCAGAGGAGCCACTATTGGCGGTATATGAGTAACTAGTGGTAGTAGACGAGGATGATTCAGGTTTTAACTCAAAGTTTGGGCCTGGGCGTTCCGGGGCGCCGTATGACACACTTCTGATTTCTGGGTTGGAAAGTTGGGGAGCGGCGAATCCGGTTGCAGCGAGGCCGAGGGCGGCAACGAGGCTGGCTTTGATTTGCATTTTTAGATTTTCAATAGAATTAAGAATGGGTAATTAGGCAATTAGGTAATTATATAGGATTTATGTGTGTTTGCTGTGTAAAGAGCGTGGGGGGGTTAATGAAAGTGTAAAGTTGGGTTTTTAAAGGATAGTGATAGTGACAGTGATAGTGAAAGTGAGATGGAGAGGTAGAGATGGTATATATACAAGAGCTCGCACAACTCGCATTGTCAATACGATCTAGGGGTGATTTCAAATGCTTATCAAGGTGAGGAAAGTATGAACTTTCGATCCCGGGAGATTTCGATGATAGCATAGCATGGTGGGTATCCCATGCTTTTCTCCCACCTTTGTGGTTGGTCGTCGAGAGTTTATTTCACTGAGGGTATCTACACACAATTCCATTATCTACAAAGATGGAAGCTATTGAAACAAGACAATTGGGTATACATGTGGATTCACCCCGTCTTCTGATATGCTAGCAGGATAGATGGTACAAGAACTAAAAATAGGTACAGCTCCCCTGAGGACCCCAAAAGCAAACACCAGAAGAGGTACAATGATGAAGATCACGAAATGAAACGAGTCAAGATTATAAGAGCTCATAAAATAACATCGTAGACAAGATCCTCTAAACCATGCAGCTACTCCGACAATCGATGAAGTTGAACAGGTGAAATGAACAGAAGGACAGAGACTTGTCAACTTCACTGCCTTTCACAGCCTTCTAATCTCCACATCATCCGAACTGAAGCTTGAAGTCACGAAGAAGGCTGTTTAAAATGAGATATGAATACTAACCCGAAAGTGTAAAACCCCACGGCGAAACTACGATTATTGATTTACCAAATAGGCAATGTAACAGTGCAACCTTAAGTCTAAATTGATGAATCGTCATCTTTTCTCAAGCTGATCTACGCTGTCTAAAATAATCTCATTTAAGATCCTTGCCAGAGAATGCAGCTTTGGTTCTCTTTAGACTCTGCGACTGGAGAGGATATCTTATACAGCTTGGAGATATGTATACAGCAAGGTTATGCAGTTTCTTTCCCGTAGCAAGATACTTGGATCGCTTCGTCTAGTACCCGTCCAACTCACTACAACTCGAGAGAGAGCACTTGATAGAACAATTCATACATCGAATGAGATCTGGTATCCTGCAAAACTGAGATCAATCCAACAACCCCATATCCCCACGAATTTCTGAAGCTCGCGGTAAGACTGACCAATCAAACCTTGTAATTCATGAACACCACATGGACCATGCCACCAGAGTACAGGAAAGGATAAGCCCGTCTAGCAAACACCAAAAGTCCACTTGTATCAAGACCCAAACATTAACCCTAAAAAAACAAGAAAGAACAAGCGAGTTACCAAGCGACGCAAAAAGTAACCATCAAGGATATCACTCTAGCCAACTGATATCTTGGCGGCTCCCCAGTCTCCACCTGGGCAGCACGAACATTTAAGGTGCGTCCTAAACGGGGACCCCTGAATATCCAACCCCTGTCAGTAGCGAATGTCAAAATTTTAGGAATTCTTGGAGGAGAGAATTCTTGATCGTGTAAAATTGATGCCGTAAATGAAATTCGAGTAACTAACTTTGAACAAGTCTAGACACCTGATGGAACGAATTGGAGAAGGTGAAGCTATCTCCAATCTAAAACAGGGGAGACCGACGAGTGAAAAAGAATAACAAAACAGCACCAGCTAGCTACACCTGCGCCACCGCTCCAACAAGTCTCTGGAAAACAACAGAAGACCTACTACAACATCAACCAAGTCCCCAAATCCCCAAATCCCCACAATCCAACTATCTATAGCTAGTACCCGCAGCGTCCTGCTCAATAATAACCGCCGCCGCCTTCTCACTAACCATATAAATCGGCACCGCAATATAAAACCCCGGAATCTTAGGGAAAACACTCGCATCCACAACTCTCAACCCCCGAGTCCCCCTAACCCTAAAACTACTATCTAAAACCGCCATCGCGTCATCATCAGCACCAATAGGATTAGTGCAGGAGACATGATGGCCCCAGGCTTCATCCTCGATGAAGTTCTTGAGCTGTGCCTCGGTAGAAACTTCCGGCCCCGGCCATGATTCGTTGAATGCGCCGTCGAGGGGGACGACACGATTCATGATTCGACGCGAGAGCGCCATGCCTTCGTACATGGCCTGGAGATCTTTCTCCCACGCATTGTCGGTGGAGGTCCCCTCGTCGAAGTAGTGCATTTGGATTAGCGGTGTATCGAGAGGATCCGATGATCGAAGCGTGACCGTGCCGGCGGTGTTGCGAGCGTGGGCTTTGAGTGTAATCCACGTCCAGTGCAGAGCATCCCCGAGAGCTGGGCCGGAATATCCGGGGTAATAGCCGTGGAAGTTGGCTGGGGCCCCGGAGATCAGAAGATCGGGGTCTTGATCTGCGGTGCTAGAGCGCGCAATAATGGCGAGCGGGAGGCCTGGCGTGGCGTAGAGCCCAGCATCGGTGGTGTCGTGTTGCCATTGTGTCAAGCATGGATCGTCAGACGTCGTCAGGAAGGTACAGCCGTTTGCGATTGAGAAATCCACGTTGGATTCTGAGATGAGGGTGGTCTCGTAGCGATCTTGCATGTTGGTGCCGACGCCTGGGAGATCAACTATAACGGGGATACCGAATGATTCGAGTTCGGCTTTTGGTCCCACTCCACTGAGCTTGAGGAGTTGAGGACTGTTGTATGTCCCACCTGAAATGATAACCTCCTTTCTCGCGTTGATACTTCCAGGAATACCTGCCCTGGCACTGCCAGATCGTGGATCAGCTCTATACAAGCTCTTTCCCTCCAGGAAATCGACACCAAGAGCTCGAGGGACACTCTCGTTTGAGAATCGAATCTTTGTGACAAATGTGTTGAGTTTGAGAGTGAGTTTGTATTTCTTGGATCCATCAGTATTGACTGCATTCACTGTATCAACAATAAAATTTCTGGCACCGTTTCTTGTTCTTCCATCAACGGCAATCGGAATCTGATACAACCCAGTGGCATTATCGCGCGTAGATGAAGCACTGTTGGGGTCAAGGTGGACAACCTGGTTAAAACCCTCAGCAGTCGCAAATACGGAGTCAGAGACATTGTGAGCGAAAGCATCTGCAGCGGAGATAACAATCGAGTTGATTTTTTGGTCTTGAATAATCATAGTCTGGTTGGTTGCACCGGTGTGAAACCAACCATCAAAACCATGCCCAGGAGTATCTTCTGGTAAATAATCACAATGCTCCATCTTCTCGAAATATGTTCGCATGTTGTCCGGTGCCCAAGAATTGTCGCCGGTGATGTCTTGAATGTATTTCCAGTCGCTCTCATGTGGATATATGGAGATCATTGCATTGTGATTTGAGCAACCGCCAAGAGTTCCAGCTCGGGGGTACCAGACACCAAGTGGCTCTGCACCTGCTGGGGGGTTCAGTCCAACATAATAGTCGCCATTGGTGGTTTGATAAGTCATTTTAGTATCCTTCTTCTGCCGCTCAAGGTCAGAGTAATGCTGCACAAAGAAGTTCCATCGTTGCGCTTCTATTTCAGTCGATGCAAATTGCAGAACAGGAATTTCTGCAATCAGATCCTGTCCCTGGTCATCTCCAGCATCGATCAACAGGACTTCATATCCCGCAAGAGCCAAACGAGATGCAAGAGGTCCGCCACCTGGACCACTTCCAACCACAATGTAGTCAACCTCGCTTGGGGTATCTTGTGTAACATTGGGACGAACATCATTTCGAGACCAGTAATGAGCCTGCTTGGGATTCCTTGGAAAATTTAGTAAGGGATCTCAGCAATTGATAGCTCCTAAGCACTCACAACGCCAATACTGACGAGAATTCTAAAATCATGAGGCTCAAGGCGCAGATGCAAATCATAATTGAGGTCAATCGATATCAGACTTTGTTCAAGCAAACGAGGACTTTTTGAACCAAATGCTTTTCTGAATAGCGGGTAGAATTGTTATATAGCGCCAGCAAGTTTATCAAGATATATCTAAATGAGATCGAACGGTGTGCCGGCTAAGAGTGGTAAGAACCTGACGAAGGATAAATTGAGAGAGCAGCAAATAGCCGTGTTATTTATCGTCTTCATCCATACGGCAAATATAAACTTTTGGCAGAGTGATATCCAGAGCTCATCCAAATCCAGGGACTTCTGATCTCCGATTTCCAATCGTCAACCGTCTTCTCAGGTTTTCTGATGGCAATACTCATGAACTGAGTGCAAACTTCAGCTTGAGGAAACATTGTTTACGGGACCCCGAGTTCGAGTTTAGAAAGTAGTATCAGATACAAAACAAAGAAGCAAGGATAAATCCGACCAAAATTCAGCGTGTCTTAGCTTCTATGACATGTCAACAAAAGAAACATCAAGTTTCCTGAAAGATCGAAGATATACGATTCAAAATAGTTCGCTAGTGTAATATTCTTATAAGGGAATTGGGCCTATCAGATAGATATGTGGAGGACTAGGTATAACACTAGAGCAGGGGGAAAACCTAGTACGCCCACATGGGTATCATGCAGCCACTCGTGTTACTATCGCTGTTAAATACACTAGGGTACAACTCCCCTATCGAAGCCTCTTCATAAGCCCAATAATTCCTTGCTGGCATGCCCAGATATGTTGAATCAATGTTTGAGACAGCAATCTTAACCTGAGTAGAGGCGGAAATCTATCAGAATCAGTCGGCACTATTGAGATCCGAATCTCTGTCCATACGAGAGCATCGTCTAGATTCATCAACTACGGGCTACATACCCCCGTCACACAATTACTAGGTGATAACTCCTAACCGCTGCAGGATTTCGACTTTGTACAATAGGATGCTACTCCTTGTATAGGCCACTGGGATCAATTTGACGAATTGACATTGAAATCCAATTTCTCATACTTGTTGCAACTGCTCTGAAAGTTACCTTGGACGAAAGGAAAAGTCCATGGGTTGAAGCACCTCAACGTCTGTTGAAGTAACCAAAACAACTGCCGTTGCTATTCAATCTCTTGACATCATTTAGCCCACATAAAACTTGAATATTTGCGCCATGCCGCTGCAAAGTTTTGCTTGGCAATCCCCTAATGTAGTATGTCCTAGATGGTAAGATCGCAAATGTGGTGTATAGTCGATTCCTTTTCGTCGATCATTCAACACCCCTGCTGTAGTTTGACCTATCCATGCGTGCCGTTGTCAAATCCGATTTGGCATAGATCCGAAAATTAGCTTTGAAATCATGTTTTCTGTTGTATTCTGTTGGAGAAGTTGTATTCTTTGAACTTGAAGTGTTACAAATCTTCAGAATGTCTTTGTATCTCCTGCATTAGATTAGCCATGAATGGGTTGCTAACGCTGTCTCGCCCGCTCTATCAATTATAGAGACCCAAAAATAGAGTACTACAGTTGTCTAAAGCCCATAAATACTACACAGGCTCTGCATCGTACGATAATGGTACAGAATTACAGAAAAATCCTTCAAGAAATGCCAAAGTGAAGTTGTCATTCCGTCGATCATAAGAAAAAATATCATTATACGAAGTGTTGTTCAGTGACTGAGCATGTGAGAATTACCAGAATCATGGTATCAAAGCATCCATCTAGGGTAAATACAAACTGGAGGATTTCCTCCGCCTTTGGTAACATTTTCATGCGAACATGGTTGAGCTACACCAGGTTTTGTGACTCTATCTCGGTGTGTTGTAAATTCGAACGGTAAAGCTCTCAGTACGGAAGGTCAGAACCGAAATGGAGATGCGGAGTATGAACACGACTATGGGTAGTAGCGTGAAGGGATAGTTTGAAGAAAAGGTTGCGTTGAGCGGATAATCGTAGCGTTTGTAAAATTCGCCCTTTCCCCAATTTGAATCGACACGAAGTCTTTATGATGTATCTGCTACCATCAGACATTACTCATTCACAAAAACATGACGAAACCACAATGATGGCATGTTCAACTATCAGAGGTTGAGCAATCCATGTTCGCCTTTTTTTACCTCTCTGAAAGCTCCAGAATTGATTCATCAGCCCATAGACGAGGCATGCAAATGCTTCACGCCCCATGTGACTATTTTCGGGATACTGTTTTGATAATGCATACGTCGAGGCTTTCGTAGCCTTTTTGACATTTGCGAAGCTAGTGAACGTCTAACCCCTTCCCGACTGAATTATTGCCTTGACTCCCGAATCTTCCTCCAGCTCTTTCCTGATGTCGGATATTGATGCCAGAAAGCGATATTTATGGATATTCCAAGTATGTCATTGCAAAGTTGAATTGATCCGAAGATATCTCTGACTAAAAGTTCTCGGGACGACCATCACAGTAGTCATGGCATCAGCGCAAAAAGTAGCTCTTAATTCTTGACCCGAATCTGACTCTCAATATAGATATTCCAGGAAAAGCTTCCATCAGATGGTTTCGTATATTGATTATTAGAAAGATCTGAAAATTATCAACCCGGGCTTTGATTTCATCATGTATTCCTTCCATTGGATCTCGGAACTAAAATACCAAGCGGCTTCTAAATTTTGTCCCACATTCGCAAGGCGGCACAGGGTTGTAGCGTGGATATAGCGTGGACGTCGCGTGTGGTGGTGGTAGATCTCGCATGGACATCCGAGGATAAATTGAAGACGGATTTTTGGAGTCATCCGATAGGCATGCAGTAAGCCTGACAAAGGAAGCACAATATGTATGCTAACGGGAGTGGAATGTCGCACGAACTAAGACTGTAAGGTGCGACATACAAGAGTCAGACTGACGGTGATTGGGCAATGACTCAGTTTGACATTCAGCTCGGGCTAGAGACATGGCAACGAGCATAGCTGAGGCCCCTTACTGCTCTCCTCTACCTCTGCTGACTATCTTCAGCACGTAATGGAGAATTCAACGCAGCCTAGGAAGAACCTGTATCAAATCAATCTGGTTTATCAACAATAAAATCCGAATACCAACTTTGATATAGGTGTCGGAGATCTGTTCTCCCGCAAAATCTTTCGCCTCAAGAAACAATCGGAAACTTCCACACGGATACTGCGACAGAGCTCTATTCTATCTCATGAGTTTGAATACTCATAGATTCGCGAGTATCAGTCGATCAAATGGCGTCACTCACAAGATCAAGAGAAATTTAAATAATATATGGACCCGAGTCATCAGAAATTCAGAAAACTAATGCTTTGCGGAGCATTGCTGACATGCGTGTCATTGGATGATTGAAACCTCGAATTCCCCTAGAGAATTTTACATCTTCGTTGGCTGTTAAGCTGGCAATTCATGAAGAAGCTTCTACTCCAAGAAATACTGCGAATTCCAGGCACCAGAAAATTGTGCAAAATGTCAAAGGAGGTCTTTGTGTGAAGTCAGGCGGTAATTTATGTCTCGCAATCGGGGAAACTTTTTTCATTGATTGTCAGGAGTAGTGAAAAATCGCGTTACACTCTTCATCTTCAGACACAATCCGATTCTCGGATCATTTTGATTTGTCAAGCTCCTGGTCCCGGAAACACTCTTGAAATCCTTTGTTTTTCTTCCCGTTCTATTCACGAAGGGGTAGCTGGGTCTAAGTAGCTAGCATTCTAGCAGGCTCATACAAGACCCCTCGCTAAGAGATTCAGAGGACAGAGGAAATCATGAGTGTCTAACGTGTCTAACGTGTCTAATTCCAACATTAGTCGATAAGAGCCAGATAGATGTCGAAACTCGAATAGAACCCCGTGGATGGATTTCAGGGGTCAGCAGCAATTTGTCCACTTCGGACGTCAGATTCGAATGAACGCCGGTATAGTAAACTTCATTTGCAATGATCCTCATGCATACGGTACAATATCGCGGGGTGAAAGCAGCAATGGCTCAATGGCTCAATGAGACACAAGGAATAAGGTTAAAATCATGCCAGGATTTTGCTTTCTACACTGGGGTTGGCATTCTTGTTGATGTAAGGAGGGCTATCGATAATTTCGGTTGATAAAGGTTAAATAAACATGGACCATTGCTATATATATATATATATATGTACGGAGTATCCATGGATAGTTGAAATACCTAGGTAATTGAAGAAAGGATGATGGCCGTTGATCATATATATAAATATATAAATATCTGATAGTTTGATAATTATTTATTAAATATGTGATAACACTCAGTCCACCAGTGGTCTATTGTAAAAGTTACTTGGACATCCATGGATACAAGAAGACAAGGTGGAATGGAGCTAATTGTCAAGATTTGTCAGCAGATTTGTCAGCAGGTCAGTAGCAGATTAGTAAGCATTCCGTACAGCCAATTCATTATCCGAAAGCCTATTCAAGATGCAAAGTGGCCAACCCTACAGGTATGTAGGTCGGATGGACGTTTATCTAAGCTTATATGGACTTGTGAAGCATCTTTTAAAAAAAAAAAAAGGTCAATTGCAAAACGTTACACAAGTCCATCTAAAGTTTAATCGAATTTATAATTTTATACAAATTTATAAAATTTTTGTATAAATTCAAAATGTTTTGAAAACGTTTTAAAAACATTTAGAAAACATTTAGAATCTAATTAAAAGTATTTAAAAAAATATTTTAATAATAATAATAATAATAATAATAATAATAATAATAATAATAATAATAATAATATATTAATTAATATAGTTTAATTAAATAATAGATTATTTAATATAAATTTAATTATATATATATATATATATATATAATTTAAATATTATTAAACTATTTTTTAAATTATATATATATATATTAATATTTATATATTAATTATTATTTTAATTTAATTTAAAATAAAATTAATAAAAATTTATATAAGATAATTATATTATTTTTTTAATAATAATTTTAAATTAGATTCTAAACGTTTAGAATCTAATCTCAAAAATTTATAATTTATTAATAATCAATTTTTGCATAATTTTTTATGAATTTTATAAATTTTATGCAAATTTATAACTTTTGCTCCACTAGTCCATCCGACGTTTTTCTGAGTCCACGGGAGCTCAGATGGACGTCCATTCGATCTATCGACTTAACCCTACGTGACCAAAATTCTAACCTTTCGATAGTTAATGAATTTTATATTAAAAGCCTAATTTCATTTACGATCTATTTGTTTTTGTTATAGAGTTATCTAAAGTTATATAGAGATATATAGAAATCCCTTTATATAGTTTATATATTAAAAAATAAAAGAACGAGCTAATATAATTTTTTTAAAACTTTATTATTGTAAAAGCTAGTCTATTTTTAAAGGCATTATAATTATTCAATTGATTATGGATTCGAAGAATCTTAGTTTATCAATTTGTTGTGTTATGTGATTATTATATTTGTACTATAAAAGGTTTAAAATGCAAAAACATAAATCTTAAATCTTAAAGCTCTCTTGTGATTGATCATAAGTATTTCGCGAAAAATTTAATTGGTCGAACATTAGTAAGCAAAAAAAACCTTAATTTTTTAATGCCGACTTTCCGTTTTACCTCGGAGCTTAATTATTCCGACTATTCCGGCCATTCCATTCCGGTCATTCCATTTCGGCCCATTTCATTTCGGCCCATTTCGTTTCGGCCATTCCATTCCGGCCATTTCATATAGGCCTATTTTATTTCGAAATAATAAATAATAAATAATAAATAATAAATAATAATAAAAAAATAATAAATAAGAAATAAGTAAATAAATAAATAATAAATAATAAATAATAAATAATAAATAATAAATAATAAATAAATAATAAATAATAAATAATAAATAATAAATAATAAATAATAAATAAATAATAAATAATAAATAATAAATAATAAATAATAAATAATAAATAATAATAATAAATAATAATAAATAATAAATAATAAATAATAAATAATAAATAATAATAATAATAATAATAATAATAATAATAATAATAAATAATAAATAATAAATAATAAATAATAAATAATAAATAATAAATAATAAATAATAAATAATAAATAATAAATAATAAATAATAAATAAATAATAATAATAAATAATAATAAATAATAAATAATAAATAATAAATAATAAATAATAATAAATAATAAATAATAAATAATAAATAATAAATAATAAATAATAAATAATAAATAATAAATAATAAATATAAAATAATAAATAATAAATAATAATAAATAATAAATAGTAAATAATAAATAATCAATAATAAATAATTAATAATAAATAATAAAGATTTTAAAGAAGAAATATTTATATAGAATTTAAATTAAATTTTTCTATTATAAAATAATAATAAAAATATTAAAACATTTTGATATAAAATATTAAAGGATTTTCTATAGTATTATTAATATTTAATAATTTAGTTTATATATAAAGTATTATTGTTTATAGAAAACTATAATTTAAATGCTAAAAACAAATAATAAGAATTATTTATAATAAATAAGTATTAATAAAAAAAAGACTAATAATTATAATTTATTATAGAGAAATTATAGGAAAGTTACAAGATTATACTATATATACCCTATTAGCTATATTGTATTGTAATGCGTTATTTTATATGTAATATAATTATAATAAGGTTTTAATATATTTTATATTAAATTAGAAAATATATTAAAGAATATATAAGAACTTTAAACTCTTTATATTAAATATAAATTATAAATAATATAAATAGAATAAATAGAATAAATAGAATAAATATTAAGAAAATTTTATATATTAATATATATTTAAAAATATAATAATAGAAAATAATATATTAAAATATAGAAAAAAAGATATAAAAATATAAAATATTATTATTAATATATTCAATATAGAATATTCAATATAGAATATAATTAAATAAGATATATATTTATAATATAAGGGTATTTATTTTAGAATAAAAGAAGAAGAAAATAAATATATATTAGTAAAGAATTTTAAAAAATAATTTCTTTCTTATTATTATTATTATTATTATTATTATTATTATTATTATTATTATTATTATTATTATTATTATTATTATTATTATTATTATTATTATTATTATTATTATTATTATTATTATTATTATTATTATTATTATTATTATTATTATTATTATTATTATATATTATTATTATTATTATTATTATCGTATTATATTATTAATACTAGCACTCGCGGAAAAGAAATTTTTAGATTATGGATTCGTAGAATTTTATTAGCCTCGAACGAAGTGAGGATTGGGGGTTTGGGGCTAGCCCCCATTAAGTAATAAAATTCGAAGAATCCATAGTCTGAAAATTTATTTTCCGCGAGTGCTGGTTTAAATGTTTACGATTATAAACATATATAGTATTATTATTATTATTAAAGCTATTTAAAGATTTGAAATTATTCAATCTATTTAAAATATTAATATTTAAAAAAGTCATAAAATAAAAAGAAAACCGAATAGAAAAAGTAATTTACCTTTAAATTTTAATTAAATAATTTTAATTTACTTTTAATATAATCAAAGAATAAAAATTAAAAGTATTTAAGAATTAGTATATCGAATAAAACTATTTAACGAAACTAATTCATTTTAAGCTAATTAATAAATTCTAAACTATCTATAGATAAACTAATAGATTTTAAATTACTTATAAATAAACTAATAAATTTTAAGCTTTTTGTAAAGAAACTAATAGAATTCTAATTATTTATAGCTAAATTAGTATAATTTAAATCATTTATATATACCTATATATTTATAAAATATAATATTTTTAAAAAAACGTTAATTTACTAGCTTTTTATAGGAATTTTAGTTCTATAAGGTAACTATTGTAAGAGTTGTAGCTATAGCTTATCGCACACCTTACGTTTTTACACTAAAAACCTCTATTTTTTCAACTTTTAATATCCTTAATAAATTATTAAATAATATAAAAAGTTTTATAATTTTTAAATAAATATATAAAAAATTATTTAAAATTTTATAAAAATAAGCTGTTTTTTTTATAATTTGTTTTAATAAAATGTTAATTTTATAAAATTAAATAATATCAAATTTTCAAAAAAAATCGCTTATTTTATATAGGAAAAGCGTTACATGTAAGATTTTTTTTAAAGAATTTCAATTTTAAAAAAGCATAACTTTTTAAATAAAATCAATAAAAATAAATGGCTTTATATTTTATATTTTATACTTTATTAATCTTAAATTATAATTAATAAAACTTTTAAGAAAATATATAAATAATTATAAAAGTTATTGAAATTTTTAATTTGTATGAGAAAACATGAATTTTGCAGGGATTTTATCACGAAAACATAAGGTGTGCGATAAGCTGTGGCCCGAACTCTTACAGATCGAGAAAGAACAGGATGAAAAAGGCCATCAAGGCTTTTCAATACTATCCATGAATATATACACTATGCAAAACATTATGAACATAAGAATTGTCTTCATAACATGCGCTTATTGTATCATGGAACACCAAAATATTCTCTGGTGCGGTCAACAACATTCCTGTCTCGTCATCCCGACATGAGAGTAAGTGGCAAATACAGTAAGATTACAGTAAAAATTATAAGGTTATGGATGATTGATATCTCTCCAATTCGTACTCCACCGTGTCGGGCCAGCATGGAGCTCCGACGATACGGTGGTGGTGGTTTTTAAACAATATTCGGGCCCTTGCGCAAAACGTCACGGAGACCTCAGTGCTTGTGAAGGTCATCCATATAAAGGATTGAAGAATCGCGATACCGAAGTAGAAAAGTCTGTTTATTCGAATCAGCCAAACGAAGGTTTATATACGTATAATATAGATCAGGAAGAACCATTCCATCATGATACTTTCCCAAGATGTCACATTGCCATGCGGTTTGAGTCTGCCAAATCGTCTCTGCAAGGTATGAAAAATTCTTCCGTCCTATCAACATTTTCCCACGATGCTAATCGAACGTCAAGGGTGCAATGGCCGAGGCAATGTCAACTACTCACGTGCCTGATGAGAGATTCTTGAAAGCGTATGGAAATTGGGCTGATGGTGGCTGGGGAATGATGCTGACAGGCATGTCTACAAACTACCCTATTTACTCAGAGAAGCCTGGAACAATGGATCTTATCCAGCTTCAATGGATCCTTCCGGGAGTCCCTGATTGACTTTTAGTATGCTAACATCATATATCAGGAAACGTCCAAGTATCATCCAAATATCTAGGAGGACCTAACGATATTGCAAACACTCCCCAACCAACCGAATCCACCAAAGCCATCTGGAAATCTTGGGCAGCAACTTGTCAACGATCCGGAACCCCAACCATCGTTCAAATATGCCACGCAGGCCGTCAATCCCCCTAATGGCCGGAAACCGCGCATTTTCGAAAAACTCATCGCCCCCTCCGCCGTACCACTAAAATTAGGAAACAGTTTCATTGAGCGAGCCGCTGCTGCGTTTGTGTTCGGCACCCCACGTGAGTTGACTAGTGATGAGATTTCCGGGCCCGGTGGTATCATAGATGAATTTGTGGCGTGCGCAAAGCAATCCTTTGAAGCAGGGTTTAAAGGTGTCGAGTTACATGGCGCGTAAGTAACGTCCCAATGACTCCTCATTAGTTTCACCCATTGATTTTTAACACGAAAGTTTAGACATGGCTATCTACTAGCGCAATTCCTCTCTCCTGAGTCCAACCTCCGGAGTGACGAGTTCGGCGGCACGGCCAAGAAGAGAGCTGAAGTGGTGGTGCGCACTATCAGTGCCATCAGACAGCAAACGAGTAAAGAATTCTGCATCGGCATCAAGATGAACAGTGTAGATGCCTCATCCAACGAGTCACTCACAGACACCATGGAGCAAATCCAGTACATAGTAGAAGCCGGCATCGATTTCATCGAGATATCCGGCGGCAACTTTGAGAATCCCCGCATGTTTGACGGGAACACCTCAACGGGCGAGAAGCCCTCCTCTTCAAACCAGTTCCCGCGAGAGTTTCTTCCTCGAGTTCGCAAAGAGCGTTCGCCAACGATTTCCTACCGTGATCCTCATGGTTACCGGAGGCTTCCGCACGAGAATCGGCATGGAAGAGGCTGTCCAGTCGGGCGGTTGTGATCTTATCGGCATCGCCAGACCAGCGGCTGTACTCCCGAAATTGCCCAGGGAGATTATTCTCAACAAGGACATACCCGACGAGGAAGCAAAGGTCACTCTTGCGCCTCTGTCCGTACCTTTCCTAGTCCGTCACTCGCCTATCAAGCAGGTGGGCGCTGGATTTCAGAGCATGTATTACGCATCACAGATTCAGAGGTTAGCAAAGGGCTTATTGCCTATTGATAGCAGGGCATAGAAAAGATGATACGAGTCAAAATCAATCGAGGAATATAGACATCAATTATCTAAATATATACAAAGAATTGAGCTCAAAGCCATTACACTTTCCATTATCCATGACTACCAACACGCCGACAAACACCCATGACCCAGCCCTCTAAACACAGGTTCCAGCAATGCTGCTGGTGGTGTTCTTCGAGTAAGCACTCAGAGCATTTCCACTGCAGAACAAACCCTTCATGAAAGCCGCAGCCACGGTGTTGGCTCCCGCAGGGCTAGTATGGGTGTGGTCGACGGGATAGTAAGAATCCACGACGGTCGCACCAAGCGACTTGTAGATGTTGGCAACATAGGTACCGTGATCGACGAAGGAAGCGAGGGAGCCGAGGCTGGTGGCGACGGATTTGGCATATCCGGTAAAGCGGGGGGAGGTGTAGGACCAAGTGCCGGTTTCCCAGAGGTTGTTTGGGGTGGGCGAGGCGACGACTAAGTGGGCGCCCTTGGCGGTGACGAGTTTACTGGGGAGGTTAGTTAGTTGGGTTTTTGAGAGGAGGGGGGGGGGAAGGGGGACAAAAGGTACGAACCCAGCTTGTAAGAGGTAGTAGACGTATGTGTAGACGGTCTCTCCGGTTGTGGGGGAGATACATGTCTCGGAACCACCTCCGTAGCAATCGGTACGGCCATTATCAGTTGTGCTCAAGGATCCTCCATCGTTGTGACCAAACTCGCTGTGAGATGTGAGTACATGCTTCATTCATCATGGTAAGGTAGTGAGACATACAAGAGAACGTAATCTCCAGCAACAACTTTATCGGCCAAGGCAGCGAACTTTCCCTCGTTCCAGTAGGAGCGTGCAGATCGTCCGGCGACAGCATCGTTCACTACGTTGATACCTGTGAAACTGTATTTGAGGTATTCACCGAAACCTAAGCGCAGCGTATGTTAGTTGAAGCTTTCTCGTGGCGGATTAGGACATTTGAGATGGAAGAAGGCAGTACGAACCTTGAGTGCTAGATCCACCGCCACCAAGAGCCATGGTGGAATCACCCGCCAGATACAAGGTGGGAACAGCGCATGCCTGCGCTGCGAGCGAGGTGATAAGAACTTTGACAGAGGTCTTCATGATGAAAATTATGAACGTTAAGAAGTCTTGTAGAAACGAACGATGTTGATTGAGCCCAAGCTTTGTGATCTTCGAGCAGAGCACCTCTCTTTATATAAAATTTCACCTCAACTTTGACGGACGGGGATGTGGAGGATTTGACCCTGCATGCACCAGCGTTAGTTCCCTCCATCGAGCTATTTTTCCATCTTCACCCCTTCGCCCCCTCGACAAATGGCAATTAGAAACTCTCGGCGCCGAGATTCATTCCCAATTAATCAAATTGACTTCGGCCATCAAAAGGATTCTGCATCCCTACGGAGGATAGTAGATGAATACCGACTCCGGAGGAGATCCACATATATAACCCTCCAAGCAGATTGAATTAACCAAACCCAAAAAGCCAATTTCCTCCAGCATACCCCTCGTACGATCTCCTCCCGAACCATCCACCTTGGCTACCCACCAATCCACCGACCCAAAACGCCAAGACGGAAACTTCATCTTGCATATTAAGCTTATATGTCCCTCGCAAATTCGGGTCTTGCGAAAAAAATACCACCAGTCGTGTTCTGAGTGTTGACGGTTGATCTTCGCTCAGAATGGTACAACGCACGCAGTAATGCCATCCACATTGAGCTTATGGTACACATTCTACCCCAGATTCCGCGGAAGATATTCGGCATTTCTGCGCGGGTCCCCCTCTCCATTCTTACTCCGGAAGTGTCAATAACGGAAGCCGTTTGTACGTACTCCTCTCGCTTCTGTGCCTGCATGTGGTAAACAATTATGGGCGCAGGGAGTACCCGCTGCCGTTTGAAACAGATCCACCAATCATATTTCTCCGTCTCTCACAAGTGCCGGATAAATTTATCTCGGCGAAGGTTTGGGGGTTGCACGATTGGGGGATTAGAATTTATCTTGTAGTGATGGGTGGAGATTCTTGGAATCTATTTGTGCGCTTGAACGTGAGAGATGTGGTGGCACCGTGCAGGAATGAGAAATGTAGTATTTAAGATGTCCACGGGTATGTATGTATACGTACCACTTGGTATGTCCAATATGTATTTACCCTCAAGATCACAAACTTCGCGCTCAAGATAATCGTTCTTCATCAGCCACTGGGCTTGTAAGTTGTAACATGATTTTCAAAATTGCATGTACGGTGTAAGATGATATTTCATTATTCTAGATCTCTTGGCAATTCACCTATAAACTTTAATAAAGATCTCCATCATAAAAAGTTTCTTGTTCCATAGGTTAACTAATGATAAATAATCATAAATTCAGATGAACCCTGAGATTCAATGCGCATCGGGTGCGAGGAAAACAAACTTCGTACTCACGTGGTTCTTTTCCGAGGCTTGGCTCATATCGCATAAATATCATCATTTCATGGTCCCAATCGTAGTCTCAAAAACAGCTTTGATGTCCAAGAGGCTGTGTTGAACTGCAAAAGTCTTGGATAATGGGTCCGCATAACTCACTCATATGATGAATGGAGCGGGCGTTGGAAGACCTGAAAATTCGGGTTCAGTGACACGCATCCTTAATGATGAATCTAATGAACTCAACGGTCTTTTCTATGATTGTATGTAGTTGTCATCATGTTGGAAATGAGGGAATTTCCCAAGTCGTTCTACTTCCACTGAAACTTCTTGCTGCCACAGACTATAACTATGAAATCAAGTGGTATGGTTCGGTAAGTCTGGATACTTGATTGTTTAAAAGATCATGTGTTCAAGACCTAACGTATATCCCATCTCCTACGTTTATTGAGCTTGGCCGAAGTCTACATATGCCTTAAGAAGAATGCTTTCACACCTGATGAGCTCAGATGTTCTCGGGCCGCGGTGGTATCTTCTGGTATCTTCTCGTTGCATTTCGAAGAGCAAAGGGTCTCGAAAAAATAATTGCAGACACAGCTTGCCTGGGCAGAACTCATGGAAGACTTTATGAACGACAACAACTGCAATTTTCTTGATGCCTATTTCGGTTTGATGCTCATTATCAAAGTATATGCAGCAGCTGCGCTACGATTCATTGTTCGAAAATGCTGTCTCAAGCCACAGGATGGAAATTCATATTCAAGTTCGAAGTGTCATCTCGAAGGACGTTCACCTACCCAATACTGATCTTGCTTAATCTCCAATAAATCTCCAAATACCGTTCCTCTTCTCGTCAAATGGTGGTATTGACAAAGCGACAACCTAGCTTGACGGTTAGGCACGACAACTCGAGGTGCGAAAGTGTATCTTTTGTGGGGAAGAATCGATCCCTTCGAAGTCAGGGATATCACTTGGTGTCAGATGGTGTCAGATGGCCACAAATTGGATTGCTGTGGGTGGTTGAATATTGTGAATGGTCACCAAAGATGTAGGACGCTCAAGATGGACCCTGAACTTTTTGCTCTTGTGTTTCTTTCTGCTTTCCGCTTTTTTGTAGTACGTACCTGGGTGGATCGAGTTGCCTTTGTGTTTCGGATTTCTTTGAGCATCTGATGTGACGAGTTGGAAAAGAAATTGACTTTTGAGATCACAACCTAATTGAAAGTCATAGGTAGTAGAAGGTATTTGGTAGACTTGTGGCAACATAGAATCAAGCTCACTCAAACATCTCTTATATTATTGTATCTTGAGTGCTTGAAGAAACATGGGGCTGAAAAGTAGAATTGCCCAAAGTTATACAAGGTAGTAAATGTTGAGTGAGTGAGTGTATGGATTGATATAAAATGTGTAGAGCTTTTGAGCTATCTATATCGGATGATAGTTTCTAAAGATTCAAAGTCAATTTCAATCGCTTGTGAGGTGAAGTTTGACTAACGAGATATACTGCGAGTAGAGTTCCCCTTTATACAATGAGTGGTAACTAATGATGCGGTTGACTTGATCAGATGAAATGTATGCGAGCATGTCTCATTGCAGCCCTCCCAGCTGTAGGAAACAGTCGAGTCGACTTTCTCTCTTTTGATTCGGTCCCTGGATTTGTTTCCGAAGGACAACATGGACGCTTAGAGACGTCGATATCTATGAAATTAACCTGAGGGATGACGGAGAAAAATACCACCTAGACCAGAAAAAATCAATATCTTCTTGTCTATTTGTTTCCTCGAAAGGTTATCGATCTTTGGACGGTGACGGTGCTTAACATCTTTTTTCGTTCTCGGATTAGGACCGAACAACCTTGAGGTAGAATTAATTCGAACGCTGCTATCTGTAAAGATCTTCTGATCGGTATAGATACATATAATGAGGTTTATTCTGCGCTATATCATTTGGCAAAAAAAAGTACTTTGAAGTTGTAACAAGAATTACAGAAGATGTGCAATATCCCTACGGGACCAAGATTCCTATAAAAAGTCAGTGAATCAACGTTTTTTCGAAAATATTATATTTTATAAATATATAGGTAGTATATATATATAATCTAAATTATATTGATTTAATTATAAATAGTTAAAATTCTGCTAGTTTAATTAAAAAAAAGCTTAAAATCTATTAGTTTATTTAAAAGAAGCCTAAAATCTGTTAGTTTATTTAAAAAGAAGCCTAAAATTTATTAGTTTATCTATAAAGTAGTTTAAAATCTATTAATTGGCTTAAAATGAATTAATTTCGTTGAATAGCTTTAATATTCGTTAAATAGCTTTAATATTTATTAAATAGCTTTAATATTCGATATACTAATTCTTAAATACCTTTAATTTATTCTTTCTTATTCTTTTCATTTTTTCTTTCATTCTTTCTTTTATTCTTTTTTTCATTCTTTTTTTCATTTTTTTTTATTCTTTTATTCTTTTATTCTTTTTTTATTATATTAAAAAATAAGTTAAAATGATTTTATTAAAATTCGAAAAAAGTAAATTGCTTTTTCCATTCGCTTTCCCCCCTATTATTTGCTTTTTTCCCTCTATTTCTCGCTTTTTTCAACGTTAATACTTTAAATAGGACTTAATAATTTCGAATCTTTAAATAACTTTTAATAATAATAATAATAATAATAATAATAATACTTATAATCGTATTAATCGTGATCGTCTAAAGTAATTCGTCCAAGTAATCGTCCAAGTGATTGTAATACTTCAAAAATGGATTAGTTCTTATAATAATAAAGTTTATATACTAGTTTATTCTTTTACTTTTTAGTATATAAGCTATATAAGCTATATAAAAGGATTTCCTATATAACTTCTATATAATTTTACAACAAAAACAAAGTAAGATCATAAATGAAATTAGGTTTTTAACATAAGATTTCACTAATTGTTGAAAAGATTAGAATTTTGGTCCCGTAGGGTATCAAGGAGGCGGTTGAGTGCCATTCGCTTAGTCATCATGGATATACTTTGTCCCGGTCCTACTGTCAATAGAATTTATACTCCCTTAAGCTTAAGCTTCCTGTTGCTTTCTGATTCTCTTTTCGATGTTTGACCAAATTATGATCTGATTCTAGGCCCATGCTCTTGAGAAAAACTCAAGTAACATGTGTGGATTACTCTTTGCGGATCTTGCTCCTTCGCATCGGTTTCCTAGATACGTTTGCGAATAGTATTCGCCGCGAACAAACAAAATTACCAATGGTAATGAATACTCCCATCTTCCTGTACGGTTCTAGCGTAGCATCAGAAAGCATCTCGTTCGCAATCGAACTACAAGAGTACTCCTGGCTTGCGATTGATGGCCTGCTTGCGTAGGTGTTGGTTCGCCCCGTGGTGGTGCTTTCCTCAAAATATACTTATACAGCTTCCTACTGCCATTCAAGGCCGCAAATCGAAACATACACTTTGATTCGGCGATATTTGTGGCACAACGATTGATTTACGTTTGGCTTTCAGATTTGGTTAGGAATGATTCTTTACAACCAGTCGACCGGGACCTTCGTCACTAAGCATATTCCAATCACACGGAAGATACGTCACATTGTTGCATCTCGACATCTTCAGTCTATTGAGATTTGTCCACATAGCATATATCTTATGGCAGGTCTTCGCCAGAGTTGGTTTCCTTTTCACTTTTTGGCAATCTGCCACCTGAACTCCGGGCTTATGTTTGGGCGCTGGTATTCCTTGAGCCTCATCTGGTAGAGCTCGAACTCGTACCTTTCATAGAAACAGCTTCGAGTCCACTGCCATCGTTGTTCCAATGGAGTTTGCGAAACAAGACCCCGCATCCGCTTCTCTCAACTTGTATTGAATCCAGGGAAGAGGTTTTCAAGGTGTGCCGTTCATCTGGATATTCGAGATCCAATTCGCTTGGTATCAATTTTTGCTATCGATTCATCATTCCTCCGGAATCTCGACTATGGTTCTGGTCCAGACTATTGGCCACCACCCATGAATTCTGGTTATAAGGTGCCCTACTGAGCATTTTTGAGTGCGTGGAAAGTTTAGTAATCTCTCGAGAATCAATTTTGGATGCCGAGTGTGAAGCAGAAAACATTATCCGCCGTTGGTTTCCGAATCTCTGTTTACTCATGGTTACTCTCAAACTTCATCCCCAGGACAAACTCTCTTTGAACCCCCAGATGCAACTTTTTCAGCATCCGGAAGATAATCATCACATTTCGATTTTTGGTTCCGCGTTATCGACATGTTATTGGGATGCAGTATATGCGTCAAGGGTAAAGGCAAATATGCAAAGACGATTTGCGAGACAGGAAAGGATTTACAAAAGTTATATTGCGCCCATTGTGAAGGTCGTGAGCGTCCAAACGCTTTCAAACCATGGTGAAATCTAAGGGTCTTTTATCTGGCTGCTACAGATTTCCATAGCACCAGGTTGCGCGAACAGAATATCGATGTAATTTGGGGAGTCTCTCATTAAAACACGCAGAGTTATTCACAAATGATTACAAGAGCGAAAAAAATACAGCGATTTCAACATATACATGGTGGAAAGAATTGTCTCAGTTGATCTTGCACCGGGCAGCATTTAGTCTGTGAGGTAATAAGTAATACAAGCCCTGTCAGCGCCTGTTTCATTACCGACGCCATGAATTGGATATGTCTCAAAAAAGAGGATATCAACGAACAAGGATCGTGCATTAGCCACCTTATCTCAATTCTTATCCGTGTTGGAACCAAACTATTGGGAATTCCTATGATTTCTGATAGGTACAGTACATTCTGTGCAAAGAGTGATCACTTTGCAGCAAAACCCTGCTGCAGAATAGTCTCAAGGACTGTAGCCTCGGGAATACCCTCAACGAGCTTTGAGAAGCAAGACCTAGTTAGCTCATGCGATATCACTGAATCCATTACTGTCTTGCTGCCCCTTCAAATTTTTCATGAAAAAAAGCAAGCAAGTCAAGTGTGACGGATTTCCAACTTATCTCCACTTCTATTATGCTTGGATTATCTTGCGAGTCAATATATACTCGTGTTGCCTCGTACGTTTTCACATACACTGGCTGCCCCTCAACCGCCGTGTACTGATCAATACCCTTACACAGCAAAACATTCAACACAGTCATATTTCGCCATCATAAAGTCGCCGAACTACTCTCTCATACGATTGGTGGTTAGGGCGTCTGTTAACCTAATTGGTTGATCCCCACAAGATCTTGCCGCCGTGACTAGTCAATATCCCTGCATAGTTTACACTTAAGCCTTACCGGTACCTCCACCAGTGGGTGCACGGACTCATAAAACGTTAAAGTGTTGATATCTATATATGTTAAAATGCAATTTTTCGTTTTATTATTAATACTATAAATTGGATCTTCAAGATTTTTGTAATCTTTAAAATATATTATATTCTTTATGTATTTTTCTATTAGGATATAGAGTTTTATTAAAATTAATATATATTGGGATTAGTATTTTAAAATTGAAATACTTGATGTTATTTTTCATTGAAATCCATTGAGCATATTTTCGTTTTATGAGTCCGTGCACCCACTGGTGCTCTTCCAGTTTTTTAATTGTCGGTCTTCTTGCTTTGACTTGAATTATGCTTATCATGAGTATTGTTACACAGGTTTACTTAGCTATCATGCCCCGCACAAGCTAAGCCGTAGTTCTCTATCTACATAACACTTTCTATTGACAGCAAAAGACATCCTCAAACATACAAAGTGTGTATTTTCATAAACATGGCAACTTCTGAAAGTCATCGTACCCAGCTGGCAATCCAACGAGTACCTCTGCTCTCAGGATTTTATAGTCCGCCTGCGACTCATGAGCATGGCCCCGATACCGCAAAACGCTACGAAGCTCTCAAAAGTGAATCAGAATTTATTATGAGCCAAACCAAAACACCACAACTTCCCACAGACTCAAGCTCATCAAATCAGACTCCACGTCACCAGCGAGGGAGCAGTATAAATCGCCTTAGTATCTTCAACAAAGTCTTCACCACAACCCCTCCTCCTTCTCCACAGTTTGAAACTACATCCGTCACTGTTCTCCTTCTACCTCAAGCGGGTACACGCGCAATTCTCCTTACTCTTCGCACAATTGATATCCGTCTCGAAGGACACAAAGATAACCATCTTTCACACATTCCCGATATGCGATCCTTTTGGGGTGATGGTGATCCCTGGCATGCTCGAATACAAAAGTATGCTCGTTTATCCATGATCAAAGATTCCACAGATCACGCTCTAATAGGCACGTACATGTTGCTATACACGCCCGAAGGCAACGGCTTGACACTAAACCAAAGGTGGAGTGCAGGTGTCAGTGGCGATGCGTGCATTGTGAAGCTGCGCAAGAATATGTGGGGAAAGGGAGGAGCTGCTGCATATGAGGATATTGACACAGAGTTCCTAGAAAGTGGATTATATAGGAAGATGTTGATGGGGCTTTTTGATAGCCCATCCAAGGGCTCGAAATCAGCTGGTGATGGTGAGAGCAAGGATTGTTTTGAGAAGAACACTTCGTGAGGCGCTCGTTGTGTCTCAATACTCCCCCTCTGTCCGCATTCTTCTGGTCTACTTTTTTGGGTGGGAGGTGGCATTCGCTAGCTCTTTTTATTTTTCGACGAGATTTAGGAATTCTAGTTTCGAAGTTGTTAGCGGGGTGGCATTGGCATGGCGTTTTGAGGTGGTTTCCCTTTGGAGTTTTGATAGCGCGACGAACAAGCAAGGAAAAAAAATCTTACCTCTCAGAACCCTTTAGCACAGCAATGTTTGATTATCTACATCTATAAGCTATATCCCTGTGTTTATATAAATTCATGATAGTAACATGCGTTAAGAAAAAGAGCTAAGAACTAGCGTGTCCAAAAGCCCCCGGGCCTTAACCCTAGCTCCCGGTGAGGTACCGGGGAGCCCTTGACGGTCATTCAGAACTCTTGGCAGTCTATGTATATTTCCTGGATCATCCCTCGAGCACAATCTCTGAGAACCGTCGATTTGCTCCATTGTCTCCGTGTAGCCTCGTGGTCATAACCGGATCATGACTCTTGAGTAGGATGTATCAAGATGGTTTGGCATGGTGTGGATAATTTGGGAAAGATCAAAAGTACTGTATGTTCGCGCGTGGTATTGTGTACAGGCATGAGAGGACGGTATCGGGTGTAAGTCAAAGGAGTTATTGTAGCGCCAGCCGAATCAATGGCTATGAATGTAGTTCTGTAGATGATTCTGAGTTTGGGGGGGGGGGGGTATCAAAGTTTCCAGTCTCATCTGGCCTAATTTTGAAGATTTGGCGCGACTCAGGTTGATACGTCTTCTTAAATGCAATCCTGGTTCTCGCTTATTATACATCATCTTTTTTCTGGCTCGCTTTACGTAGGTATGATGTGATTCATCTCAAGTCTCTGCACATTCAGTCCCGACACTTGCTAAAAAATTTTCAGGGCCGTCTAAATTATCATACAGAAATATACACTTTTATAGCCAGACTACCAGAGTCATCGCTAATATAGACTCCCATCATCACCACACAATGTATTCCTCTTCTAGCTCTGCAGATCTACCGTCTCGACAGGGACCTTGTGTAAATTTAACCAGTGCCCTTCGCCGTCCCAACGGCGATAGTCTCACCACGGCAATTCTATTAGATTCCAAAACCTTTTCTGCATTCGAAATATTCCCTAGCCCTTCTTCTTCTTTATTCATAGTCCATTTACCAATACTACTTGCATAGTCGCTGTCCCAACCACCTTCTCGTCTGCAAGCGCTGGAAAGAAGATCGTGTGCTTTTCGACGGATTGATGGATCACGGCATTTGCATACCACCCATAGTAACGGTGGTACGATGGCTGTATCAAAGGAAAACACGCGGCCATTGTCGGCTATAGAATCACCATACGAGTTGAGGAGTGACTCGGCTAGAGAAGTCATTAGCTGGAACTGGCCAATATACTGGTCGTATTCCATTTCGCTCTCGAATAATGCCGTGTCAAGTAGTAACTTGTTGGCGATGTGATGAAGCTTGAGTGATATAGATGCTCGCAGACCATTCGTATCCATTGTTTGACCCGCGGCTTGAGCAAAGGCGTTGAAGACTCTGGACCACTGCTCAAGCTGAAGAATCAGCTTTCCCTTTTCATCCATGATGGCAGTCACGCCATCAGGATGCAGATCGCATTCTCTCTGTGTTGCGATTCGGCTACGTTGTTGTGCTGCATTTTGATAATATCTCAAGATATCATGGGTCTGGTTTTGTAAGCTATGCTTCGCGTCATTGAGAGATGAAAGAGAGTCTGGTATCTTTCTCTGGGTTCTAAAATCGATGTTTGTAGATCTTATTGTCATCCCCATTGCCCATTGATTAGGGTTAGTCGGTGATATCGTCGTTGCTTGAATTTCCAGAACGCTGAAAAGAGGAACAAGTTCCGAGCAAATAAGCTCCTGAGCCAAGCTTGACTCTGAATGAGTCTCTAGATTATGATTATTTCTATCCATCCAGTCACTTAGGATTTTTAAGCCACTGCTAAGATGAGCAAATGCGGCTTGGTAGTTTCCTTGCATCGCCTCAAAGCAGATGAACAGGAGACATGATATCAGAATCACTTCTGGAGTTTGTGGATTGCCGTGATGCGAGAGGTTTCCTGTCAGATGTCGTATGGCTTTGTTATTTTGCATCAAAGCGAATCGTTGCTTGGGATCATCAACAGATCTCCCCTCGAGCAATTTTATATCGTCAAACTTGAAGGACTCGTGGTAAGCTCCTAGAGCAATTATCGCATGACGTATAGCATTGTCTGAATGACATCTCTGTAGAACTAGTTTGGTCCAAAATTGAGACTCAAAGAAGCCCGCAAGTTCTGGAGCTGTTTTTTCAACAAAAAAATGAAAGCTTCTTCGTTCCTGATCATCCCCGTCGATACCTGGAGAAGGCACTATAATCATGCTGGTAGTGGGGCTTGTGATTGGGCTTGAATTCGATGAAGACGTTGCGCTAGCCTTTTCTGAATGTGCGGTGCTTGACATTTCCGGACGATCTGGATCATAGCCATCGCATTTGCGTCCAGTCTTTGTGCACCGGTGGCACTCAGGTTTCTCTTCTCCACATTTTATACGGCGAATGCTAATTCCTATCAGTGACCTAATTATAAAACTCTTGTTCTAAACTAGTATCCCTGGGAACATAAACCAAGGGAGATTGACTGACCGACAAGTAAGACACCCAGTTTTGGATTTTGGTCCCCATGCTTTCTTTCTCGCAATTGTAGCCATTACTCGACCATTTCATACCTTCTATGTAGGTAAAATATGTAATTGCTCTCTTAGCATTGATTGCGGATAGATCTTTGGTTCCATCCAAGACATGATACCGGGAACCATAGCATTTCTTATATGTTAAGGAATCCATCAACTCATGAGTCAAATCTCAGGGCAGTAGCTGCGCCGTAACAAGGTAGCACTGATGAGGAATTCTTATATTGCGATTAAAAACAGGTCCCTACATTACAAACGATTGTAATGATGAAATTCAGCATCTCAATCCTCGCACTCCTCTCACTTCTCTTCCATACAGTGCGCATATATTGGTAAGTAATTCACAAGCTAGACTATGGTTTCTTCATTGGCTATTACACGATGTGTAACCACATGTTAACTCAGCCTTGCGGTACTCACCACGGAGATAATGCTGCTTTGGTCGCGCATCCTGCAGCGGCTGCAACCCTACCGCTTCATCGGTTTTTGAATCTCGGCTGTACTCAGATGACGCAGATTCCTTACCTACGTAATTTTGGGTTCGATTTAGAGTATTATTTACGTCCACAAGGAAGAAACTGGCCATTTAAACTCCTCCAAGAATGTCACTTGACAAATGAAACTATCAGACAGATATTGCTGAACGGATTAGCCCAGTAGGAGCTCTGAGTTGATTCCTTGACATTAAATTACAAGAGCTATGCCGTGTCAAATACGCAGATAAAATATAATAGCAAACTTTCGCATCTTGCGAACATCTACCGGTTTTAAGATGATAAGGACGTCCAGATTTCCGTGAATGCGAATCCGAATCCGATTTTCAGCCCTAGATTTTTGAATGTCAGCAATGACGGTCGATTGTTCTTCAATAGTACCGCAATTTCCTATCAAGGTATACCATTGCGATAGCGCGCATAGAAGCGCCGCGTAGATACTTCTTTGACAATGCTGACTGTTCAGCCTCGAGGTAGCAAATTCTCAACTCGATGATTTAGTTTTGTGCGAAATCCGATAAGGCAACTACTTTTGTATTTATTGATAAGCTGCGTTCGTTGATAATGTCAGAATAGGTTGAACTTTCAAGATCTGTCATACAGGGTTGCATTGGTTACATTTCAGGATTGATGGAGCGACAAACGGATCCCGTGGAAGTAGAGCTGCTCCACCCCGTGACAGACAGCTAGGGTGAGACGGGTGAAGATGGTTCGACTTGGTACTACTTTTGTAAGTTGATGCAGAGCAATCGGGAAGGCTGGGGATCTCCATCAAGTGTGACAGAATTTTGACCTTAGATGATGGTTCCCTGCGAGAGGTAAACCAGACGACGCAATTGCTTTGACTGGGTAAGTTTACGATGCAGAATGATGTCGTGATGAAGGATGAGAGGCTGGTGTGGCGGTGGCGGTGGCAAGTCATGTATGTATATTGTGAACATGAAGAGGTCATTCATACCATTATTTAAGACGCGCAATGATAACGATGTGATGTTACATAAGACGCTAGCAGCTCGTGCTCAAACCAGACGAAGTATCCATACTCTAAGATTGAAGGATTGATAACTTCGTTCAGACATGTCTCCATGCAAAAAGCGTTCCACAGGTAATGTATGGGTATTGGGACTATATGCTGCAATGCCTTCGCTGTGTTTGGTGACACCTTGACCTGATGCCGTTAAGCTAGATTTCCTCGGATACTTTTTTCGCTCCCCCATATATATGACAACGCGGAGTGTTCAAAACTCACGCTGATTGACTTAACAACTAATCTGAATTAGGGTAAATTGTCACTGTTTGTTGATTCTAACTGCGGTATGTGCTCCAACAGTCTGATCCGATTTGATCTGGTAATCTGTCGAGAGGTCGGTATATCTTCACCATTCTTTACGAGTCGTTATGGTACTCCGTTTCATAAGAAGCGTCTACGCATGTGGGGTTCCATGTATTATGGATAGTTTCGACTGCTTGTTCGAAACGGCCTTCTTCTTGCCGTGTTTTTGAGGATAATAGCCGGTGCTCCGGTGTCGTTTGGTATGCTTTGGTCGTTGAAGTGGCTAATTGAGCAATTTCAAGGGGGTCCAGACTTGGTACAAATGTACCTCCCTAGTGGTGGTAGAGGTTTGGCAAAATGGTTACCAAATATGTGTAATCATTTTGTATCGGTTAAGGAACGATGCAAACCGATATTTAACAGACTTCTTGGTCTGCCCATAGGCAATATATCAAGTATGGATGGTAGACAGATAAACCTAGAAGTACAACAACAAAATCTCGTTTTATTTGAAATGTTCTGATTGCTTGCTTTCTCAGATCCCCACCAGTTTACCTTTGCTTTTTTCATACGGATGTCAGTTACTCAATGCATATATATATATGCAGATTTATGTTGCTTCGAACGCCGAAGATATCCTACTAAAGGAAGTAAATTTCCAACTCCCCAAATATATCAGCTAGGCTATGGTCCTCCACCCCATTCCATATCAGCCACGGATCAACAGCAGTGCAGAGTGGCATTGCATTCATTTCCTGAAACTTTTAGGAAAGATTGCCAGAGTATATTATTTGATATAGTACTCGCCGATACCAGTGACCCCAGACTTTTCCGGGCTGTGCGGCCATCCGTAGGTAAGTTCACTTGACATTTAAACAACTTGACATATCAGCAACGTTGATTCCACAGCCTCAACAAGTATGAGAAAAATTCAAATTTGATGATCCAGCATCAAGTATATCTCAGGGTAGGTCAGCATTCAGAGGAATGTTCTAGCTTATTTGTACTAGAAGTGCAACGATCTCTTGCTCTCGAATATTGAGTGGGGTATCTTTTGAAATGTTGAGAAGAGTTGTTTGAGAAAAAGAAATAACGCAGGAGTCCATTTCATGTTCCATTCCCCTTCACTATTTCTTTCTCAAGTCGTTCACTTCGTTCCTTCCATAATCTTCGAAGTTCAAAACCTACTTCTACAGCGATAAGGACAATAATGATCCACTCTAGATGAATGCTATGTTTCTCACTCATCGTCTCCCGAAGAATTGTTGCAATTTCCTGGGCGTAATCCATCTTCTGATTCAAAGTCTTGATCCGTACACCAACATCAAGAGCCCTTCCTACCTGATCGTAATACCCCTCCAGGCCTAATTCATGTCGGCTATCCCAAAACAAATCTGGGAGTGAATCTGTAAGCTCAGAATAGTGGTTCAGCCGCGCTCGTAAATCAAGTAACTCTCCAGTCTTTTGTAACATAAATTGTCGATTGAAAGGTAATCTTGAGCCTCGTGAAAGCAGCGTCGGGATAGCTTTAGTAGATTCGAAGTACTTTGACAACATAGTCTCGAGGACCGCAAGTTTTGTTGATCGAGCCAGGCCCGAGGAGAATGCGATTTTCGCGAGAGTTGTGTCGACTCGTGAACTATGGCCAATGTCAACGTTCATAATTCAAGTGAAAAACATGACTGGAGTTTACCTTAGGCGCCCCTCACTTGGGGAGTCCTTAGTTCCTAGCACAATGATATCTCCTCTTATACTACTATTCTCCCTCTTGGGGTCTTCCTCGCATTCCAGATCTTCTATCTCAACATCGCCCACATGTGAATCGATAGCGGCTGGTAATAGAGTTTTTGGTTGCTAAGTCTGTAACTACATCCTCAGGTAAAGACCATGCCACAAGTGAGCCCGAAGGAAACACAAATATATCTCCATTGTTGACCCCTCGAGTATGTATAACCTCGTCACTTTCGAAGCCTGTTCCGTCGGGATCAATTGAAAATCCATGCGATCTCAAAATTCTGGCTACAGCTTCCATGTCAAAGTGATCTGCCACGGAGATAGCAATGACTCTATTGGTGCCTTCAACATTTTCGGATGTGGCTGCAGGTCGAGTTATGTTCTGCCTGGATCTTTGAGCCTCGACTGCTACCCTCCTTAAACTTGTCTTCCCAGCTGGCGATCGTAAAGGCTTTCTTTTCTGAACTGGCTTTAACTCGGTCGTCGGGCCATCATTGGAAGATGCGATGTCTTGTTGGAGGGTGGCATTGGAAGAGAAGAAATTTCGGTTTCTAGGATGTGGTGTTGGTGCTGAAGCGTGCAAACATCGATAAGGAAACCGTGAATTATTTTCACCGACTGGCCGTCTAACTACGACAGAAGAGAATGATCGATAAAAAGACTTCATGACGACTGTAGACCTTGCTAGGCATACCATATGAATTACATAGAAAATTGTCCATGATTGCGGGGATTTGAATCAGATGCTTGGGTTTACAAAAAAATAAATTTACTGCCGAAAGCCTAGAACTCGGCTATCTTAAGCTTCTCCAAACTTCAGTGACATTGACGTCGTCGGTGTAGCTACCCCTGCACATCCTTGAGAACAACAGCAGATGTGATCGTGAGAGTCTGCCGTCATGGCTGAAGGGTCAGAAGAACAAGGCGACACCAAAAATCTGGATAATGTTGAGTCCAGTCAAGGAGGTGAAACTGAGACGGGAGATGACGATACCACCGTCGAAACTGAATCAGAGGAGGAAGAGGAGGATGAGGAGGACGAGGAGGAGGAGGAGGAGGAGCCCAAGCTGAAATATGCTCGAATGACAAGCCATCTTGGTCCAGTGTATAGAAATGGAGATGCTACAAGTACTTTCCTTGTTGCTGGCGACAAGATGGTGAGTCTCTACCCCAGTTGATTGATTTTCTCTGGCTAATTGTTTTATAGTTTGTTGGTACACACAACGGGAATATTGTATGTCGTCGATTGTCCCCATTTCCTGAGAATGCCCTGCTAATACTCTGTGCAGCATGTATTATCACTGCCTTCGTTCAAATCGATTCGAACCTACCATGCCCACTCAGCTTCGATTACGAGCATTTCGATATCCCCCTTCCCCCCTCCGTTGCCTACAGCAGCCCCTGAAGCTGTGCAAAGGTTTACATCGCGAGTGCATCCAGATGCCCCAAATACGCCCCAAAGAGCGCCATCAATGACATCACAGGCGTCCACGAATACAGCTCGAAGTCCTGGAGGCCCGACAGTGCCGAAATCTCCTTCGAACGCAATATACATTGGAACATCTTCCGTCGATGGCAAAGTCTGTATAGCATCACTTATTGATGTAAAAGATGTGCAGCTGAGAGATTTTGCAAGGCCTGTCCAAGCTGTTAGTTTGTCACCGGATTACAAAAATGATCGTACATATATATCAGGAGGGCTGGCAGGCAATCTTGTGCTCACTGTTGGCGGCAAGGCAGGGACTAGCTCAACTTCTACTACTACTGGAAGTGCAGCTGCAACTGCTAGTGGTTGGCTAGGAACCATTGGCTTGGGGACACATGCTGGGAAGGATACTGTATTGCACTCCGGAGAAGGCACAATCAATACCATTAAATGGTCTTTATCAGGAAGATATGTTGCATGGAGCAATGAGCATGGCATAAAAATAATGCGTTCTCATCTACAACTTGAAAGTGCGGATACGGAATCTGCTTGGAAGCGAATTGGACACATAGCTCGACCAGATGGGGAGCAATGGGAAGATATGGCCAGTGTTTGGAAAGCTAGGGTCGAATGGATAGATGAGAAAACTCTTGAAACGGATGAAGATGACAAAACTCGCGAAGCCTCAACTGCATCTCCTGCTACAGCAAAATTAAGACTGCAAGCCTCGAGAGATAAGTTACGAATTGAGAAGCTAGTCATTGGATGGGGAGGCACAGTCTGGATGATTAATGTGCATCCTGGTGGAACTGGGGTTGGAAAGAATGTCGGAGAGCGTACCATTGGTAGCGCTGAGATTATTAAAATGTGAGTCGCAATTTGGGTACATGATGTCACAGGCTCCTTCTAACATTGTTAGGTTACGGATGGATTGCATTATTTCTGGATTATCGTTATATACCCCAACCTTACTTGTTGTGCTTGCTTATGTTATGCCTGATGAAGATGAAGATGAGGAATCTGCTACACCTAAAGGACACAAATCTCAGCCGTCCACAGCGTCAACGGGCAGCGAACCCAGTGGTGGAATACGACGTCGACAAAATGCACTTTCGCCAGAACTTCGTCTTATTGATCTCGGAACATCTCAAGAAGTCGATACCGATGGATTGACGGTCAGCCGTTATGAAAGACTTTCGGCTGGTGATTATCATTTATGCGTGCTGCCTGCAGCTCGAAATCAACCCGTTGTTCAAACATCTCGAGGAACCTTGGAAGCCCTCACTGGAATGGGCAGTGGTATGTGGAATGCTACAATCAATGCTACATCACTACTCAGCTCCAGTGCAAGTGTAATCAGCAACGGAAGTACAGGCGATGCCGATTCGAAACACACCTCTATTCGATCAAAGCTTGTTCCCCACAATCGTGCCTCTGCTGCTCATCCGCACATAACCACACCAGGGATGAAGATATTTATCCAAAGTCCATATGACTGCATCTTAGCTACGAAACGAGATCTTTCGGACCATCTTGCATGGTTGTTAGAGCATGAAAACCACAAAGAGGCTTGGGAACTAATTGATGAGCATCCTGAGGTGATTTCATCATCTCCCGAAAAGCTCTCTGAGATTGGGCCGGCAACTCCCGATCGAACACATTCAAGTAGTGATGACTTCTACGATAACGAAAGCACAACGATCGAATCTGCAAGTCGCTTAATTAATTCTTCCGTAGAAAAGGAGAAGCGTAGAATTGGTGAACTTTGGATTCAATCGTTAATCGAGAACGATGACTGGACTGCTGCAGGCAGGATCTGTGGCAAAGTGCTAGGTACATCGGATCGGTGGGAACATTGGGTCTGGATGTTTGCGGGTAAGGATAAATTCGATGAAATTACAAACTTTGTACCGACAGTACAAATAACTCCACCGCTGCCAACAACAATTTATGAAGTTATACTGGGCCACTACATTACTCACAACTTACCACGAGTCAGGGAACTGCTCGACCAATGGTCGCCCGATCTGTTTGATATCAAGGCCGTAGCGACAGCTCTAGAAAATCAGCTCAAATACCGTGATGTTCGCCAAGACAGTGTAGAAAATGGCGAAACTGGTAGAGATTGGAGAATTGTCATGGAGAGTCTAGGAAAGCTTTACGTAGCTGATGGTCGACCTCGCGAGGCTTTGAAATGTTACATCAAGCTCCAAGATGCAGACGCCGCTATGGGTCTTATCAAACAATATCATTTGGTGGATGCCATCGCGGATGACATACCTAGCCTCATTATGCTCCGCGTCTCAAAAAGTCAACAGCGACATGCTTCAATATCAGAGTTGAAAGAAGCTACTTCTGAAGCTATACAATTACTTGTTGATGAGGCACATCATGGTCTCGTTGGACCTCGAGTTGTAGTGGATCAGCTAGAAGAAATGCCAGTGTACCTCTTCTTCTACGTTAGCTCGCTTTGGAAAGGTGATGGTATAGATGAAATCCCAGGCGAAAATCGCGATCGATTGTTGGCAGAAAGTAGAATGCTCGTCGATGGGTTCGCCGATCTAGCTGTACAACTCTTCGCAACATATGATCGCGACCTACTCATGGAATTTCTCAAATCATCCACCTTTTACACTTTTGAAAAGGTTTGTGAAGCCGCGCATTTTCTCTCAATAAAAGCTAATCAATCTTTAGGCCACACTTGAATGTGAAAATCACTCATATATCCCAGAACTCGTGTACCTGTACTCCAAGACTGGTCAAACAAAACGCGCTCTCTATCTCATCATCGATCGTCTAGCAGATGTCTCGCAAGCAATATCATTTGCAAAATCTCAGAATGATGCCGACCTCTGGGATGATCTTCTCGAATACTCTATGGACAAACCAAGATTTATTCGTGGGTTATTGGAAGAAGTCGGAACAGCAATTGATCCAATTCGATTAGTTCGAAAAATACCTGAGGGTCTCGAGATCGAAGGGCTGAGAGAAGGTTTAAGTAGAATGATCAAGGAATACGAAATTCAAGAAAGTATTAGTCAAGGAGTGGCAAGAGTGTTAAGAGGCGAAGTCGCAACGGCCCAAAACACTCTTCGAGCTGGCCAACGTCGTGGTGTCAAATTCGACGTCGTGGAACATGAATTTGAGACAAATAACGAAACTCAACAAATTCCAGAAAAACGAGGACACAAGCATAAGCCTGCACATTGTATAAGTTGCAAATCCGCTTTCTACGAAGGGGAAACGGAGACACTAGTCGGTTTTGCATGCGGTCATGTATGGCACCTTTCGCATCTATTGAATTATGGCAAGAACGAAGATCAAATTCGTCAATCCGCGGATGCAGAAAGACATCCTACTTATGATGGGTATGATGATGGAGATGGAGATGATGAGCGTAGATATACGAATGTGCATAGTATTGGGACGAAGGTTACGAGGGCGAGGTTATTACGGGACAGAATAAAAGGCGGCTGCCCAGTCTGTAAAGAAAAGCGCGATGATGCCTATGCCTGATGCGTTTTGCCTGAAATTGGGGTGTCATGTCATGAGGAGCGACGGGATGCATGGTTTGGAGTGGAACATAGCATGGGATGTTAAATTCAGAATATTATAATGCCTATATTTATGGGAAGACTGTTCTTTCAAGGCGTTTGAATTTTTGCATGTTTAGGAAAGAAAAGTTTGGTCTCCGCGTGATACTGAAGTGATAATCCTGCCATTGTCAAATTCAAAACCTAAATCGCCAGTCTCTAATCTTTCAAACTCACTGGTATACCAATACATCAAAGTGAAACATAGTCCCACCAGAAATGAACACAACTCTGATCCCCCCCAAACCAAAAGAAGCTCTTTCCAGATGAATAACCAAACACTGCATCAAAATGATCTCTAACAAACGAAACAACAGGCCACGACAATCCCCTCAATTCATAGGACTCTTCCCATTGCGATACAACCACAACCTACTCAAATTCTTCACCTTGAACTCATTCTTGCTGCGAAACGCCCTCACCCTTCTACTCTCCCCATCCGTCAACCCATTCGTCAACGTGATCCCCTCCTCCTTGAACGTCGCTCCCCCAAGCGTCCCCTTCTTCTTCCCCGCCTCGCTCGTCTTCCCGCTTGCCTTCCCATTCTTCCCGTCCCCCTGCAAAACATCACCATCATCCTCTTCCTCCTCATCGCCCGTCGATTCCCCCACATAACTCACCTCCCAATCCTCCCTGCCCAGTTTATCTTCCGGCTTCACTCGGCCCACGCCTTGCACCACGCTGCCCATGAACCCTGAGTCTTCGTCTACGCGCTCCCAGTCCCAGCCGCCGGCCAACCCTTTACCGTCGCTTTTGATGCCGGTGCCGGGGAGGCGTTTGCGGAGGGATCTGGAGAGGGGGAACATGCGGTCGAGGTAGTGTTCTACGAACATGTGGCCGCTCTGGTTGTGGGGTTAGTAGCTTGGGGGAGGGGGGGAGATGGGGGGTTGGGGTAAGATTGTAGATTGCGAAGGGGGAGTTTAGCGATCTATAACCGAGGGTTGTACGAGCTTGCTCGGTAATCGGATGGGGATGATAGGGGAGAAAATTGATGGGTTGTGCTTACGTCTTCTACCTCAAATAGTCTTCCCATGTAACGTGGTGCGAATGTATCGTTGCTGTAGTTTCGCTGATAGTTGAGGACTCCGAATCGAGACACAAAATCATACGTATGTGCGTAGTGTTCAATGTGAGGAATTGACTTTCCATTTCCGTTGCGGTTCGGGGGAAGTTCCACAGGTCCATTTGAGCTGGTGAATAGCGTCGTAATCGTTCTGGTAAGAGAGGTTGCCGGTAAAGATGGGTGAGCCAAGGCGCTTTTCTGAGATGCTAGATGGAGATGCGGATTGTTGAAATGGTTGGCGGCGTTTCCGAATGTGTAGACTTCAAGCTTTTGGAGAAGATCTTGAGGAATCTCGGCGAGGAGCCAGTCAATTATCATGCTTCCTTCAATTCCACCTTGCGAGTGGAGAACAAGAATAATTCGATTGATGTTGGTGTCGTATAACTTCCCTTTGAGGATGCGGTAGGCGGTGCGGATGTCAGTGCTGGCATAATTGAGAGAGCGTTGGATAAGACACTCGAGCACGTCAAAGATAAGGCCGTTACTGTAATTTGTTAATAGCGTAGGAATAGGTTTATATACGGGTATTCCCTACGTTCTGTTGTGAATTCCCAAGACTGGGCGGCCGAACGTGAGCGCAAGGCGATTGACGGAACTTTTGAGCCAGTGACGACTATCAATCCATCAGTTTATGACGGCAAAAAAATTCATTACATGAGTTACCCAATACAAACACCATTCAGGAATAGCCATTGCTCGTGAGCGTGTTCATCCTTTCTTTGGGCATACTCAGGAGCTGATTCATAAGTTGACACCAGTCTTGACCCATTCAGAATAAAACAGATGGAGAGGTTAAGCACCCAGAACATTGTAAATCCTACAGCCACGATCCATACTGGCATTAAGATCCAAATGGGAATCGAAAGCAAGAAGAACAATTGCAAAAAGAATAGAACGACATGCAGAGCAATATCGGCCAAATTCCTTGGAGAAGGATATAATTCGCAAAGACTACCAGAAGTCGTAGGAGATAGAGGTAAAAAGATATCGGGAGCATATCGAAGATTTACGAACGCGGTCCATAAATCTCCCAAGAGCAATTTGATGGGAGAAGCCGTGAAAGATAAAGGGGTAACGAGTTTAGATCCGATTTGCGACGGGTAGTATTTGATGGGCGCCATGATTGATAAAGTTGCTGAGAAAACGACAGACAGAATAAAAAACGAAGAAGCATAGCGTAACGCGCAGAATAAGAGCAACGCGAGCAAGACATTGAAAATCTATGGAATGGTTCATAAAGGACTTGTTTTTGTTTCAGTGAAGGAAGGAATGTGACACGCAAATTTGGAGACGTTTTCAACAGACTCAATTGGAGGCCGAGTGAATCACCCCACCGAGATGTGACTTGGCTCTTATGCCTTGACACATGATATACACAATCTTACCTAGAATCTGAGTAGGGAGTAGGAAAGACTGAAAATAAATGGAAAGGCCCTTTCCTTGGCTGAGAAGCTGAAGATATTGGCAAGTCGTAGCCGTGCCTATCAGCATTGTTAGATAATAGAGAGCTGAAGTGAAAAGGAGCGTCATCATTGCCGAGGAACGTTGATAATTTTGGTTCTAAGTAGAACATCTAGTTCTCGTATGAAAGTTATTAACTGACAACATATAAGCAACAGTGGAAATATTATCGATAATTTTGAATTTCTAAGTAGCATATAAAACTTCAAATTGAGATGCAAAATAACAAGCTTGGAAAACTTCATCATCACAATTTCGACTGCTCCGCATACTTTTAGCTTTACGGGAGATCCTCGGGCTCACGTCCACGTGGAGAAATATAAGTACCTAGGTAAGACCTTACCTCACCTTAGAACTACGGTAGTAGGCAACTGACTGTAATCTTGATTACCTAAACCGTAACCTCAACGTGATGTATTATTGACTTTATTGACTACGAGACGTCTATCGAAATTTCATGGACACTGGTCCTGATTATGAGTTGGCTGGCTAGTTTGCAGTATGAAAAGTTGGCAAGATCTATCTAACCCTCGAAAAAGCCATATCATATTCATGCATCCAGTTCCATCTCAGATCCAGCGGTTCCAAAAACCCATTCGTTTTGGAAAAAGAGGACAATGTGATTATCCAAAACACTAGGAAACACAAACAGCATTTCACTTTAGACAAAAACGGGGTGTTGTTCGTTGAGCACACATATTCTCCTGGGTATCTTGATTCGGAGGGTCGTATCAAATCATTTCATCTCTCAGACGTGGAAAGACTATTATCTGCTGCTGTTGAGGATGTTGGACATGTTCAGGTTTTTGACTGGATGGTAGTCTTAAGATCTTACATCAGTTAGCAACAGCGATATAAGTTATCCCCGTGGTTAGATACGGAGAGACCAAATCAGCTCAGGCGCATGATAGGATGAAGCATTTGTTGCCCTTGAATCATGTACACATTTTTGAGTGTATTGGAAGCCGTTCGTTTTGATTTCTACTCCGGTCTGCGCACCTAGTGTGGTAGTGAAGCTCGTTAGATCATTGTTTCCGGAGGAAGCAAGATGTATCATTGAATGGTCGTGTACGAATAACAAGGCGCGAACTTAATCATCTGGTTTCCCTTCTATTTCCACATTATTGACGCTGGCTCAGTATCTGGCGACGAAAGGTCGATTTTTCACACAAACATTCCCTATAACTCTATAATGAGGGTGCAATGGAAGATTTAGAATGACTCGAAAAATATCATTTGCACATGCAGCACTGTTCTGTGAATTCTTTCGGATTGCGGAATGAGAACTACCTAGGTACACTTGGTTTTATCTTCAGGAGCAGCGGCGGGATGGAGTTGCTTTGTACCGAATCTCACGCACCGATGATCAAGCAAGGCGTAAGTATCCCGTCTCAATAAAGCATATGCTAGCTGCGAATCCTCACTCCTCTCAAGGTTTCCTTCGTACACCCTTCAGTTCGTTGCAGGTGAGATATCAGGAACGAATGATTTTCAGAATCGTCGCGAAAGCATTGGAGTCGGAGGTTTTTTGTTCTCTCGTTTAAGTATCCTGCTCAACAGCTAGAACAGACAGAAGAGATCAAATAACATTCTTCCTACCCTCCTATTCCGTTTTTAGCAGCTTTTTTATCATTATTATTTATGTGTACTTCCGAAGTTTGGACTTGCTGCAGTTAAAATTATTTAGTGAAGCTGCTTGACTCCGACGAAAACCATTAGACGTGTATGTATGAGGCATGTAGGTCATGAAATGCTCGAACCGTGCTTGCTTTCTTATGACTGTAGGGTTGCTGAGAGATATCCATTGAGAGAAGTCATCCTAGAAGAACAAAAGTGATCGAATTGTGTTCTTATATATTTGCGATATGTTTGCCACCTCCCATGTATTCTTAAAAAGCTGGTAAGATTGGAAACATGAGGGTGCAAACTCGACCAATTGAGATCATTTACTCTATGAACCGGAAAGCCTGCCATTCGCCGTAGCCTAACTTCATGTTACTACCGTGATGCAGTCCGAGTTCAATGGTCTTCCACAGATAAACCTTTGCGACAAACGGAAAAAAGTCTCAATATAAGGAACTGTAATGTGGAAGCGAGGGTCGGAAGGAGAACCTAGATTGTAGCTACGCGAAGAATATCAGTCCCCAGAGCTTTCGGTCTGAAAGATATCTACGGGGTTTCTTTCTGAACTAAAACGTGTAAATATTTCACCTGTGCTCCCACCTAGAATAACCTCTGCTTGGATTGATCGTTGCTGAAGAATCATTGGAACTTCGTTCAGCTAGAATGGACTGTATTTGTGTCATTAATTGTCAGGGGAAGTTGAAATATCGGAACAATTGAAAGGGGCTTCGGCACTTGTGATGCCTCACATTTCCTAATGGCAATTTTTTCAAGATCTGTAACTCAGAGAAGTCACCAATATTCCTCTCATGGAGTCTTTCTAGCAGCCGCATTCCTATGGACCATGATTGGGGTTAGATGGGTAGATTGAATGCGCGAAGGCGACGTACCTAGGTATACAATGAAGTATAGTGTGAAAAAACGATTTGTAGAATAGTAATTTGATGTTTAAGAGAGATTCGGGGAATAGAGGTTCGATGTTGAAATTAATCAGCATGATGGATATATCTAAGATCACCAGATTCTAAGTGAGTTGCAACTGCAGCACATCATCGAGACAGGAGGGAAATGGATTACCACGCAACACCTAACTAAAGCTGGCCTTAGAGTGGATATTTTTAGTTCTTAATAAGAGGTATGTTTATGTGACTCTTGTTTCATTCCTTCCTCTGATATCAACGCACACTCTCCATCAAGAAGTTCGACTTCCGTAACGCGCTATGTGATTTTATTGTAGTCACGAAAGCATTACCATTCTACGACTCATATTATGATACATCTACACAACTCTACTATATAAGGTCCCTTAAGCCAGAGTCTTCCATCGAGAGCGCACGGCGTGCAAACAGGCTTGTTTGTTCAGGACAAATGCGCTCTCATGGTGGAGTGGTAAAGTCGCCTGGTTCGAAAAAAATCCCCATATCAGAGGGGGTTTCTCCTCCCCCACCTTGAGGTGGGGTAAGGTTTTGCCTGTTTGAACTGTTTTGTTATTTTTTATTTGCTTTATTGATTTTTGAGGGGATTTTTGAAAGTGTATGAAGATGGCGGAGAGTTTTTTGGTCTTTGGGAAGGAGGAAGAAGCGGGTGGTGGAGTGGAGTGGAAAGGGAAGCGAGGTTGAGGTCGACGTCGACCTCGCGACGGCAAAGCGGCGTGATGGGATTTTTGTCTTCATCATCGTCCTTGATGAGAACGTACCGTTGGTGCGATACCTCCAAGGGGTATATTTTGCGATGAAAGCTTCTTGCTTCATGGTTTTTTGTTTCTTTTTTTTAGTTGCAATCCCTAAACCTCAAGTGCGGTGTCGTCTGATCATTCACATCTTCGGGGTCTTCTTGTTTATACCGTGAAATCTACGGCGTTTTATTCGCCAGTTCAACCTACAAACATAGCACATATATGGCCATCCGTCGCGCGTGTGGGTAACGAGACAAACTGCTAGAGAAAAGGTGGATGTCACAATAGATTTTGCCAGACTCTCTACGATAGCAAGGGCAATCAAGATCACCTGTAAAAATAGTGGTGGGATCGACAGATACCCGCTGCGTTATGTTTCTGAGGGCGTTCATCCGCCTAGAATTGGCTATTCATCAGGAACAAATACACTGTACATAATCTTGTGCACTACTTTGAACCATGTACAACGGCAACCAACACCCAGGAGGAGCATGAACACTTTTCTCCTCTAGGTGCCAGCTACCGTAGACCGCATTGCAGAGCCTCAATACTATTACAACCCCTTTTACGATTTTCCCTTTGTTCATACCATAGTGTTGTTTCATGATGGCACGGATTTTCTGGTAGGGGTCCAAAGCGCGCAATATACTTTCAAAGTCCGCAGATGAGCGGTTTGAAGTTTCAAATTCCGGAACAAGGTACTTCTTAATAAAAGTACATCAGTCAAAAATCTTATTTTGAGTGAAATGAATACACAAAAAAGGCCATCTGGGCGTTTGAAAGTTCAATATCGTCGTCTTCTTATAATAACGCATGTTCTCCGAGTTTGACTCGATCGCGAATCATAAGTTTATGCCACTTGCGCAAAAGTTATAACAAGCCTTGTACCAATATATATCACGTTTGACCGGACTTCCGAGCCTGAACCACCTTGCATATGAAAATAAGTACAATGTTTCTTAGGAGAAGAAAGATCCGAATTCAACAAGCTTGCCATTTCCACTTTGATTTCTGGCTGCAAAAGCGAACGCAAAAGCAAAAGCAAAAGCAAAGTTGCAGGATGAATTAAGGCACTTTCAGGTGGTAGCCACGTTTTAATGCAAAGAAAATCCGCAAACAATATTACCATGCAGACCTTTTGCGGTCGATCTTTTTGATCGTCAATTAATTACGGAGTACATGGAATGCATGGGTATACCATACAGTACTGTAGGTATAATTTATGTCACAATGATTCTTCGCAAATCTGGAGACTCTTTGATACTTCGCGGAGCGAAATCGTTGTCCCACATTGAGATCTTTACTGTACTGGTCAAGCAGTAGTGTTGTCGATTGTCTCGGAGCAATGTTGGGGAAGTCGTTGTACTGGTACGAAATAAACGGTGTGCAATTACTTGGACCAGACCGTGGTAGTTGCACCCAGTGATACAGGATAGTAGCTTGGAAGCCCAAGCTCGAATAAAATGGCGAACAGGGAGAAAAGGTTGGCAACTAAATCTACAGTACAGGACTGTCCGTACGGAGTACATGACACCCCAAACGATCAGCAATAACATTTACAGTGATTCGAGGAATGTGCTGCAAGAGAACTTGGAGAAGTGTATCTCTGCCGAGTCTTCCGAATAGAAATTGGTTGAGGAAGAAATGCAACTCAAAGCTACTGTACTGCGTACTGCTCCTGCAAACTATCAAGGAAAGAGATCGACTTGAGGCTCAGTGAGTTCAAAAACTCGAAGCGCCAGAACGGAGCCGATGGCGTATTACCCCTGATTATTCTAAACCTTGAATGGATAGTACCTTTTTGTACCTTGTGCATCAGACAAAATTCGGGGCAATCGTTACTGCCGAGGCACAGGAATGAAGGAAGGAAAGAAAGAAGGAAAGAAAGAAAACAAACATCCTCCGTACAGTAAGTAGGTTTTCTATTGAGTTGAAGTGTGCAAAGTCAATTCACATTCGGCGAATCGGTACATACACATATACCGCTTCCAGATTAATCTCCAAGAAAGCAATGTCCACGGGTATATGAATGAATGATATCCATTAGGCAAGAGAGAGTTTTCGGATCCAGAGAGTGAGGGCCGGTGGACATGCAGTAGTAACAGTACAGTATCAGATCATCGCCTAATCAATCGGCTATCGGATAATCCATTCGGAGGAAGCGAACGTGATGAAATATATCGCACAGTAGCCATTTTGGAAGAATAATGAGCACCTGGGCAACCTAATTTACCATGGACGTCAAAACTCAATATGCTCATATCATCAAATTTCAATTGATCCCACTTCTCACCTCAAGCGTTCTTATGCTTACCTCCACAATGTCCACTTCATCAATAAGATTCGTCTATCATTTGGCCGATCCAGTCTGATGGAATCATTCTGCATCGGCTGGCTACTGGTGGACGCAGGGGGGTGGATAACGTACTGTACTGTACGGAACCTACTTTGACACCCAGCCAAACATTCAGATTCTGTCCTATGCACAAGCCGTCAGCTTATCGAATCCCCGAATGAAATTGCCGGCAAGCAGAACAAGGCATGGGCAACTTGTACTGTACACTGTACAGTACGAGCATGCAGGGGTAAGGCGGAGGTGTCACCAATCTCTTCCATATCATTTCCTATCTCATACTGTGGCATACACAAACCTTGCCATTTTCTGATGAACGCCCGCACCAATATGTCAAGGTTCAACAGAACCAACAAATTGGAAGTTAAAGTATCATGGCTTTTTGGTATTACCTGCATCTCAGTGCATATTTGCCTGGGACAATGGAGAAATTCATTTTATTCCAAACAATCTAGAAACGTCTGATGGAAAAATTGCGCAGAAGGGCTATAAGAAAGATATAGCAGTATGGGAAGCAGAGCATGCAAAAGCTTCGAAGCGCCGCCTATAAGGCTTTTTCAATGTTTCATTATTCCTGTGAAAATCTTTCTCGCTGATCCGATTCTCACAGTGGAGATATAGGTATAGTATGAGCTACATACTTTGCACAGTATTACCTAGGTATGTGAGATTTTACGATATGAATTCATCATACTTTTCCTTAGTGCCTGAAATGAAATAGAGTAAATGCTTACTTGTTCGCGTTTTGTTCATCTACTGGCTTTTGTGTTGGCGTGGTCTCGTCCGCTTTCTACGTTACAGGGAGTAGATATCACTATCATCGATGACCAATAGGGAAGTCAGCTTGAAAGCTCACGCTGTGCCGTTTGAGTTGTGTTGTGGGCATATGCACTTTGGAAATTTAACCGTAGTTCTCTTTTTGTACGACATTATCTTACCAATACCTTCCTTACCTTAACCTTGACTGCCTTGACTTACACCATTCACCTGCTGCTGCATCACTTACCACTTATCTTTCTCAACCGTTTCGTATACAACATACCACATACATCATACAGCTTTGTGTTGACAACTTCATGCCGAGTGAAAATTGCGTTGCAAAATTTACATGCTTATGATTCCAAATCGATACAGACCTACAGGACATATGTAATGATGTCTGTGAGACGGACAAGATCGGTATCTAAGTGGAAAGAAGTCCTAGGCTTCGACGAGGGGTTTTACCCCACATCCGAAACTCCTCCTCCATATCATCGCTTTGAATCCCCCGAATCCATCTATGAATCTGTAGGATCCATCAGTCCTACTGTATCCTACTATCATGAGACGCTCGAAGAACTCACTCCCAAGTTCCATTATTCCGACGCACCAGAAGTTGTGAGCCATACACCACATTACGATGATGCGCCCGAGGTGATAAATACTCCTCGCGATTATACCTATTCAGATGCTCCGGAAGCGGTTATAAAACCTTCGGATGCCCCAGAGGCTGTTGAAAGACCATCAGATGCCCCGGAAGCAGTTGTACAACCACCCACTGCATCTGCTTTCTCACAAACTCCAATATCAGCGATAACGTCAAGATTTAATACTACCACTTCTCCCAATCATGCATCAAATATACCATCTCATACTCCAATCAATCCTTCCAATTCTGGAATCAGATTTCCTCGAGAATTAACCTTTATGAGGAATTCGATATACGATATACTTCTCTCACCGTCAGCACCAGCACCAGCGCAGGCGACTGATAATCAAAAACCCCTCCCGTCACCACCACCACTATTCTACATAACAATCCACCAATCCACATCTCAGAGCGTTCCGGCTTTCCCACCCCCAAGTAACTCCAATAAACCAGATATAGCGCTTCATTCCACCGCCTCACCAACTTCTCCCCTTCTAGCCTTTGCAAGCTTCAACACCGTCACCCTCATAACAGACATCACCACACTCCCTCCACCAACACGGCCCCTCTCTCCCCTCACACCTCCCTCTTCCTCGTCCCTCCCGTCCAAATCCATCGTGCCACCCCCAACAACCTACAACCTTCCTACATCCCCCGGAGATTCTCTCACATTTGGTGTTCGATCTCAAGGCTACAAAACCGAAAAACTAGTCCCAACGGGTGGAATATTCACCGCCGAGCGCTACGCCTTCTACCACACCTTACCACGAACTTTCGTGAAAGAAAAATTCGAATGGCGCCAGGTATCCTCATCATCCTCCTCGGCCCCGCATGTAGGCGGCTCCTCCATTCCGGAGGAAATGACGTCTAAAAAGGGCGGCGTGAAGATGAAGCTCATGCGCTGTTCGACCGGCGAGACAATCGCCGTCTATGTAGGAGTAGGAAACGAGGATTGGGCTGACAAGGACCGGAAAAAGAAGTCGAGGAAGGAGCGAGGGAAGGTTTTGGGGATGATGAGGTGGTTGGAGTTGGAGAGTGGGAGTGCGGGGTTGGGAGATGAGTTTGAGTTGATGGGCGTGATGAGTGTGCTTGGGGTGATGGAGAGGTGGAGGAGGGTCATGAATGTGCAGAAGCAGTTAGGGATGTTTACTTCGTGAGAGGGGTGGGGAAAGGGGGAATTCTTTCCATGGGGAGATCAGAGGTCATCAGAAGTCGGAGGATAGAAGGTGAAAATGCAATTCGATAAATGAGAATTGATATAGATGAAGAGGAGAGTGGATGGTTGATGGAGAGAATTCTGTACATGAGATGGTCGGAAGAATATTCAAGACATTCAGTGGCGGATTTGACATGTATTTAGCATAGTATTTTACATTTTAATGTATGTTACGTATCTGTATAGTATAGCTCTGTCATCTTGTATGTCGAGAGGTGGTGTGAGGGAGTTACGATTGTGAGTCTAGTAATGGTAATAAAACATATTGTTATATCTATTTTGCTTACTTGCTATCAATCAAATTCATACTATATCACTCAAGAACTATACAGCCACATCCAGAGTCACAAACAAAAAGAATCTCAAAGGCCATATCCTCACCTCAAGCCTCCGCAATGCCGCTCTCCTCCCACAAACTCCCTCGGAAACCTCCCCCCTTAGAGCAAAGCCATCCAACACCACCCAACATCTAGACCCAACACCCAGTCCTCCCCATCTTCATTTCCACACCACCACAGTGACCACACCAAATAACACATCGCCTCCCCTTTTCCTCTCCCGTGTTTCATGATCCCAAATATCGCCGATCAATCCGTACCTGCATTTCCTACACATCTGATGCTACTGCAACTTCCAAGCCATCCAACCCCATGCACGCATCACCATACAAACCCATCACCACCCAAAACAGCAACAACGAAACAACCCCAATCTAATAAATCGCAATCTCGATCGCACAAGTAGCATCTCCACCACCCTTCTAGGCGTATACCCATTCCCAAACCCATCCACACACTCCCCCAACCAATCGCCCAAGTACAATCCCCACATCAAAAGAACAAAAAAAAACAAACACGACGAGTTTACCCAAAAAAATATGAAAAAAATGAAAAAAATGAAAAAAAAAACTATGAAAAATAAAAGATAAAAAGTAAAAAATATGAAAAATACCCAATTACTCACAAAAAAAAAAAAAAAAAAAAAAAAAACCACAACCCATTAAGAAAAAACACCCCAAACCAAACCAACTCATCACAATAAACCAACAACCTCTCCATCTCACTCGCAAGTTCTCATTTCCATCACATAATGCTCTCGGAATGTTGTTTCTCTAGTGCTTATCTTTTTTTTTTGCCTTTGTATGTTTTTGGATGCGGGATCTGGGTTATAATTTCACACTAGATTATGTGGTATACTACCGAGGGTGAGTGGGAGCAAGCTTGATCTTCAAGGTTGGTCTCTTAGATCAAGAACCGTGGTGGCTGTTACATATTAGTGATATACATCAAGGACATCAAAATTGTAAACTCGGAGAATCTGTGGCTATATATCTTCCTCGGCTATCTTTAAATCGATAGAATCTTTACTTTTTGTATTGTACATCTCCTAGCTCTAGCTCGAGTCTTTATATACAGTCGGTTCTTTGTGAAACAGTCATTTAGATTTACATGACGTCTTGTCCGGGCATCAGAAATTAAAAATCTAGAGTTAGGTCCTGTTCAGCAGATTCACCGATCACTGAAGAACTCACACTAGGTTCTACAAGGGCACCTCCTTCAATGTAAACTCTAGTATCTTCATCGTTTGGCCATGTCCAACCTTCGACACTTTCCACTAATTCTCGAGCTTGATCTTCATAAGATGTTCCATTACAGAAAACCTTGATGGCTGTAAGAGCTCGTTTCAAGAGCTCGTGTCCGTTGCGGCTCCACTGAGCCTGCGTAATTAGATTCTTATGATGAAGCACCATCCACTCTACTACGGCCTTCATGCCATCCAAATCTTCTGCTAGTCCTAGAACACGAATGTAGGCATGCAAAATAGCACCATTTAGATGGTGGGAGAGCTCTGAAAGTTCACGGCAATTCGTACTTGCTGAAGATAGTTTTGCGAATTCTTCCTTCACAAGGTGAACTCCGTCACGAGCAGTGACTTTCGTGCAACTGGAGCGATGCGAGAATTGCCTTTTCTAAACATCGGCAAATCAACTGAAAGCCTTTAGGATCAAGCTCAAGCCCAGCATCATAGAAATCTTGCAGAGTGGCAACAGATATTCTCCAGGAATTAATATCGTCTTGAGGGTCACCAACTATATTAGGGTCAATGATTATACCAGGTCGAGCAAGTACATCAAAGACCGCATACCACGTTGGTCTATACTTCGTCTGACTAGTCCTTATGAGCTCCAATGTGTGGGACAAAGGATTAATGCCAGACTTTTTAGACCTGGGTAACGTTTGTGGCATTACCGCATCTGCGTTTCATATTGTTGATGATGTCTAAGTTTGTTTCGTGCAGCCCTTTCAAATCTACGAACTTCGAAAAGTCTAGGTTTGAAGGAGCGCGTGGTATAACTTTATCCGCACACCTGCAAAGTAAAAGAATGAAGGCATGAATAATGCGAGTCTCTGCCGCTGTAAATTTTTCTGGCGGGTTAGGGTCTTGGCCAAATCAGATACTTCAAAAAACTATCGCGCTGTGCACTTTGATGAAGATATTTTAGACCATCAGGTATTCCCCTAGCATGACTAACAAGGAAACGCAGGCAGTCACTTTCTGGCCGTACGCCAGATGATATCATGATTTCATACAAAGAATCAATAGTTGGTGGTGGCCGAAGCTCCTCCTTGTAAAAGTCGCTGAAATTGTCGCTGTATGGCGGGAAGAACTTCTGTACCCTCACCAGGTGAAACATTTATCATTCGCGTGCGGCCACTTCTTTGATCTTCTGCTTCGATTTTCTCCATCATCGCAAGATAAATCGATGATGTGTGGGTGTACCACCTTCACGGCGATAATTCCTGAAAGCGCTCCAGGCTTCTTGAACATCACGGGTTGCTTTGATTCTTGCACTCCAAATCCGAGGATTTAGAGGACTCAATCTCACTAAAGAACGCAATTTTCGAATATGAGCTTTAGACATCGTCCTAGTATGAATTGTTGGTGTTCCATCATCTTCCTGCCCCCCAAGAACACCAAAAGCATTTGTGTGAATGCTTGAATTGTACCCAGCTTGTTTTCATTTGTCTTATTGCAAAAACAACCCTACTACTTACATCTTCATCTGAAGATCTCTGGGCATCCATACCATCTTGGTCGACTCTCCAAGGAGGCCAATCTCTTGCCTGAAGTTCAGCCAGTCTCGATTCTCCTTCGGTTTTCTGAGAGGCAAGTAGTACAGCTTGCACAGAATGATAACCAAGTCGATCAATAATCAAGGGTGGCTTAGTGCGATTGGCTAAACTCAAGAGAACTCTCTGAGCGTGCCAATTATAGATCATGGATTTCAGAGGTTCTAGGCGGGATGGCCGAGAAAGAACATGAAGTAATTTATTAAGCAATTTAGAGCCTCGACTATGTGCGCGCGGCTCTAGAAAATCCGATGCAGACCCACGATTCAGATGATGAAAGAAATATGAAGGAACCATTTGAGATATAGGATAGACTGCAGAGGGGAGTAAGCGCCGGGCTTGATAAAGGAGGCGATAGATGAGCACTTGAAATGTAGTTCCTTCCATGTCAAGGGAAGAAAGTGACAGTACATCATCCGTCTCCTCCTCAAGAAAAGACTCGGAGATTCCTGGCCATGAGCCACCCTCGCGCGGAGGATTTACCGAGAGAAAATCTTGGTCCAAGTATAAACCAGGAGCGATCTAAGAGTTTCCACGTGCTGAATATCATGGCGGAGAATTTCCAACAATAAAAATGTCGGCTTCCGTGAAGGAGAAGAAAGGAATCGCTGTGCCTTTTCATCCACATGCCCCCCTTGGATGATCCAAGCCCATACAACGAGATCATCCATACTGAAGCCTCGTTTCTTCAATCCAAGGGTCATATCCATAGTCAGAGGACAACGCTACATTACCTCAAGGTTAGTGGTGTCGACCTATAAAATTTGATGGACATACTCTAATATGCTGCAATAGAATCGTTGGCAATGCTGATTCTAAGACTTTGGAATCCTTGAACCTTAACTCTTGCCAATATGCTTCCCGTGTATTATCATCTTGCAAATCTAACCATCTCCCCAGAACCTCAAGGCTTGAAGGTCGTAGTGCTTTTTTACGTCTGTTGCTCTTCCACCTCTTCTTTCCGGGCCGCAAATTTGTTGACGAATATTTGAACACATCATTCCTCGACTCAGATTGTGCTTTATGGGTCAGTCCAATTGACCTTTCGCTATTCGGATGTTCAACTTGATTGAAAGACCTGTGCAAAGTCTTGTCTTCATCATGCTCGTCCAAATTAGAGGTAGTTGAACTATGTCTAAGTAAAAGCAGGTGGGTTTGGCTTGCTCGAAAATGCCTCATCTCAATGGGGAGCTATTTGCAGAGTGCGTTAGGATCCATCAAATTCCTACATAATTTCGGAGTATTAAATCTATGCTTACTCCGAATATTGAGGTAATGGATGAAAACCTAGCAAGACGCCATGAGTAGGCATTGCCAAATTTCGAAGGATAGAGGCACGATTGCATCCGTTCATGTTGTACTGTAAAAAAGCTCTGTCCAGGCGAATGCTAAAATAATCAAGATGCAAATTCAAAGTTGCATTATAGGTAAGTTGGTGTACGTGCAATTGGTAGTGTCTTCGAGATGAATGTTTGGGTTGAGATATACAAAACGTGTTTCCCTCACTGGAAGCAAGGAAAGAAATCCGCCAATTCCAAATACAATGATAACGAGCCCTGGAGGTATATGATACCTAGAAACGAAAGAAATCACAAAAACCGTCGTGGCATCATAAGTGAAGGAAATGTATATGTAAACGTTATGGATGAACTGGGTATGTATGGATTGATTTCCTTTCCACTTCATGAATTCACCAAAAATTATATTCAATGATGACTAATCAGCATTTCACATGACAAGCAACCTTGGACGGGAGACACCAGCCACTTTGGGCTTAGTTCGTTCGATAAAAGGGAAGCCTCGATGCCTGATAGCCTGATATTTTCCATCGTTTTTTGCGCTTAATTTGTCATGTCCGTGCCTTTGGTCTTTGCTTTCCAGGTTGTCTTTGCTTCATCCTTTCGGGAGCCTTGCAACCAAATATTGATGATTGAGAGACAATAAATAATAACATCGGCACAGTTTCTCACAATATCAATTTTACCAACAGTACTTCCTTTCAAGAAGAAGACCAACAAGCAGAAACACACGTTGCCATTTCATCCCTGTTACGAATCCATACTTTTGCGCGTTCGAATTATATTCCCAAGTTACTCTTGAATGAAGAAGAATTCAATGACTTTGCTGGGCTGAATTTTTGGTTTTCCTTCCCTCCCCCCCCCCCCCAAAGAACTAAGAACTTGTTCAACTGCTTCTTACCTTACCCAAAAAAGGCATCCCCTTCATCGGTAACACACACATCCCATTTGCGATCGCGACGCGAAAAAGGAAATCCAAAAAACTTTGAACCGACCGCGAGACTTCGTGATGGCCTCGACCAACGGGATTCTCAGTCCCCCCACTCAACCGCATTTAGACATTACACTATCCGCGAAACGAAAACGCGACGATAGCATTAATGGTATCGGTATCGATAATGAATCCAAAATCGCAATTACAAAAGAACAGTCCATCACTGGTGGCCAGGAACTTGTTCGAGATTTGATCGATGTGCTCAAAGGGTGAGTTCGACATCTGCATAAACTTTCTTATACTTTCCATACGACAACTCCTTATATAGCATCAATCTAACTCAAACCTGGTACTGATCTGGAATTCCCTAGTCATGACCCCTCACCTTCCATCTTGACGAGACCTCTTCCTGAACAGACTTCATCCTCCGAACATCAAGTCAAACGACAGAAGTCTGATGGCGTGACTGATTCACCAACTATTATTTCACGCGCTTCAGAAAATAGATATCTCTCTATTGATGAGGTTCTCAAAGATATTGATACTGCGGCGTCCGATATTATAGAGAGACTACAGTTATCCAATGGCGCGAATCGCAATCAGTACATACCTGTTGCAGCTGGACAATCTGAGCTCTCTGTCAAGATTTTGGCCTTCAAGAAAAAAGCTCATGAGCTTGTGCGCAGAGAGAAGGCTGCTACAGAACTACAAGCAAACGCGAATAGTAACCAATCAACCAATTCTGACAATTACTTGACCAACAGGAATTTTGGAACCATTGCTAATGCGCCAGTCACTGCTAAGTCTGAAGATAGCAAAGTGGTTCTTACACTCTACGGCAATGCACCACAACCGAAACAACTATTCTCCAGCTTACAAATTCCAACAAAGTTTGACGGGGAATCAATACACCAGCCTCTTCGCGAAGCCAGCCTGCCAAATGGTATCACGACAACCCAAATCGTTCCCATGCAGCCCACAAGCTTTGTTGATGATAAAAAACGCCCGCAGACTCTAGGAGAACTGTTTCCAACGCCCCCGAACATCCACCCCTTGAAACCCCCTAAAACCTACAAGAGCCCATTGCCGTCGTCCATTGAAGGATGGCAGCAACCCTTAGTTCCCGATTCACGAAGCGCTTGCTATTCCAAACAACCAATAACTACTGGGCAGTGGCTTGATTATAGCAATTCCGCATCGCTCAGCCCAGAAAGAAAACGCACGAGGATCGCAGGCTCTGATGAAAATGCCGAAGCAGAAGGTGACTCAAACGAAATCGATGCTGCCAAGTTAGATGCTTTGTTTCGGAGTGCATATTCAGGGTTTGCGCCAACTAAGGATGATTCTAAAGCTATCGCTCCGGAAAACGTCTTGAATAAAATCTGGTGGCAACGTGTCGGTGAAAAGCAATGGGGGGAAATGGTTGAAAAGGCCGAGGGGCTTCGCAATGACTTTCCCACGGAACCAAGCACAAACAGCTTAGCTTTCAACGATGTGGAAATGGAGGAGCTGGAGCAAGCAGTTAGGGAAAATCCCGATGCTACAATCGATCCCAACTTGATGTCTACCGATTCAAATCTGGAGAAGACTGCAGAAGAAAGGGATGTTGAAGAGGTACTCCAGGGAATTTCAGAACTGCTAGAGACGCTCAACTCATACCAAAGGCATCGACATTCGTCTCTTAATGCTATTGCTCGTCCTGTTGGTGTGTATGGCGCGCCGGAAACTCCATTCATGGGAACCCCCACAAAGCCCGGTGATTCAGAGATGGTGACTTATGAGATCCTCAAATCGCAGCTGGCATTGATGGTTGCCATGTTACCTCCATATGCTGTAGCGAAGTTGAATTCCGATCAATTGTCTGAACTCAGTATTAGCGCGAAGATTGAAGTACCTTTGACCGATCAGAAAGGTGTCATGGAGGAAGATGAGGCAGCAAGCCGTGCAAAAAGTGGCGGCAATGAGCGCAGCTTCAAACACCCGCCCCACTACTAGCTCTTCTTTACATAGAAGCAGTTCTTCTGCCGCTCTTTATGGCAATCAGTACTCGTCTTCGCGACCAGCTCCAACGCCTACTGGACAACATTACCCTGCCACTCAAACCCCAATCCGACCCCCACCAAGTAATCTGCAACGACCTCCTGCCACTGCGCCGGTTCCCGTTTTCGTACGCACAGCGTACCCCATCTGCTCCATCTTATCGTCCAGCTGCATATCCTGGGTCTACCTATCCGCACCAGTTCCGAACTCCAGGTCCAGCAGCACCTCAATATACCCAGACAAACGGTCAACAGCAACCGTATCACCATAATACACCCGCTCCTTCTTATACACGCCCTCCAGCTCAACCTTACCAAAACATCCCGCAGGCCACCCCTCAAGCAGTGCGGTATCCAAGTCAACCACCATATGCTGCCCAGCAACAACCAATTCAAAATGGCGCCGCTTATCCTCAAGCTTATAGAAATGGAGCACATGTTGGTAGACAGAGCTCTCCTCAAAAGCCAGTCTACAACCAATCAAATCATCATTCTCAGCCTCAGGGTCGCCCCTCCTATTCAACACCCACCCCTCCTATCCTACCACCAAATGCCACTAGACACATGCAAGGACAACTAGCTCAGCCACCTGTCATTAATGGCTCTTCTCAATCTCCTCAGCCTCCTCCTCAGCCTCAACAGGCTTTACCACCGCAGCAACATCACCAAAACTCCTATAACAACATGAGTACTTTTCTGACCTCAGGTGAGCAGCAAACTATAATTGACCGTCAGCGTGCACAAATTTCTCAGCAGCAAGGGGCCCAGAATCAAACTAGAAATGCCGCTCCAACAGGTCCTATGGGATCTCCACAGCCGCAAATAAATGCAAACAGTGCTGTTGCGGCAGGTTTATAAGAGAGTTGGTTCAATGGTGTTTAGGTCGGGATCAAATCGAGACAGTCATGACTGGATAATCATAGGATGGTTGGTGCAAATCTTGGGAGGGGAGGACCAAGTCAAGCATTTTTCTTCTTTATGCTTTATGCGTACAAGTACTTTAATTTTCATGGACGGATGGCGTTTGTTGACAAGATTTAATCAAGGACGGGCATGATAGGGACGTAAAGGGAAGCGATCAGTAATGACTAAATAGATGGTCCATGATCGATACGTGTTCTTATGGTGGTTATACGGCTGTACGTACAGCGTTTAGTCTATTGGAGATGGTATTAAAATGTGTAAGATTATAGATCTTTGATTTCAAATTTGATAAGGTAAAATCATTTGCTCCTTTGAAAGTGATTGTAATCTGTGCTAAATCAGGATCCTGTTTCCATAAGTTTGTACTGCAGTTCAAGATACCTTACCCTAACAATAAGTAATCCTTCAAACCTCAGTCTATCCAAGATGACCAAAGATTGAAAGCTTGAATTGCACTCAAAAAGCTGTTCAAATCATGCGTTTGAACAATCATTACCTACCAAGGTTCAGGATGATATTACCAAACGGCAAACCAAATTCGAAATTTCAAGAGGTAACACTCCTCATTCTTCTATATGCCAACAGTTGTGCCAAATTCAACAACTAGGAGCCAATTCAAATTCCAGCTAGAGGGTTTCTAATGAAAAACTGCTGACTGTCATTTTGTACGGTACGTGAGTTTGAAATATGGTCTACCCGGGTATCGAGGGGTCTACCCGGGTATCGAGGTAGTATGTTATTTCGTACATCGTGTTTGGTGTATTATTTACGTAGACCTCACCAGTGTGTAATCTGTAGTGTATACGTAGGCAGTATGTTAATTTTTGCAGGCCCTCGAACCATAAATTCCTTCCTATCCGTGGTAAAGAGTCGAGTATCTCCTAAGACTAAATATACAATGATTGGGTTTTCGGGTTGTTTCCCCTTGCCGTTCCCATCCCTACCGAAGACCGATCCTTTCCAATATCGCTTATCCCGCGATTTCAATGCTGAACTAAAATACATGCAGTAGACAATACAGTGGAGCTTTTATACATTCACAATCCAGGACCTTCGGCACGCGCTCACTAATCCTGTGGATGAATCAAGCTCCTGAATAAACGGCCGTGCAACCTCGCCCACACTCAATTCGTTGTTCTACGCTCACGTTCCTTCCCCCAATCTTGATCGTTTTCCTTGGTGTGATTTGGAAGCGATGTTCCTCCCTCCTCCCGTTTTCCTTTTCGGCTGCAAGGTCCAAGGGTTGTATATAAACAGGCTGGCTCACATTGTTCCTCTTTCCCGTTCCAAGTTGATAGAATTCGTTTCCGCCCCACCATAAAACATCGGCGCCCCAATTCGTATCATTGGAACTGGATGATGATGTAGCGTTTAGATGCGTGACATTGTTCATTATAGCGGAGGCGTGGGTACTACCTATCGAAAGGCGCGAAAGGCGGATAGGAATTACTGCACGAGCGATTTCGTCGTACTCAAAGAGGCCAGACAGTGCTTTCAGCTTGGTGGGGATGCCTTGGACATGTGTCCAGCGGCCGTTCCCGAGGGTACCGTAGATTCCTTGTCCACAGGCCCAGGTATCAGCTGTGATGCGGCCGAGATCTATAGGGGTTGTTTCCTCAGATTGGGCCCGCGACACGAGTTGCGTCGACTGTAAAGAATGTATTCACACCGCCGGCAAAGACACTAGTCACGCGAGGAAGGAGGTTTGTACCTTTGTAAAGTCGGTCAATGGGGACTAGGGAGGGGGCGTCAATGATAGATGATTCTGAGTTGTATTCAAAGCCAAGTTGGCCGGCGGAGTTGTCACCAAAGCTGAAAACTCGGCCCTGAGTATCGACTGCGAGAGAGTGATAGTCACCAGTGGCGATTTTGGCAATTTCAAATCCTTGAAGTGTACTGATTAAGTGAGGTTGGTCGTATCGTCCAGGGGGGCGTGACGTCCATGTTAAACCAGGAACACCGAGCTGGCCTTTGGTAGGATAATCTTCAGAACCGGATGCTGCTGAGAAGAGACGTCCTTTGGATGTCAAGAGAAGACAGTGCTCGAGACCGCTACTTATGTCATTGACTTTTTCTCCCCAGACCAATTTCTCCGGGGTCAATGTTCGATAGCCTATTGGAGACTTACTACCCCAAAATGGTATCCATGAACTCTCCTGTGGCTTTGGTTTCTAACATCTGGTCTGCTTGTGATGCAGCCACTGAGTATACCGTACCGTTTGACGAAAGTGCAATAATCCGGTCTCGCGATATTGATATCTTAACAAGATCTTTCCCTTTCAGCGTTGGTGATGGCCCCTTGCTATCCGGCGAATACCCCATCCCCCATTGCAACAAATCACCGTTCTCGGTGATTGCTGCCGCAAAATTGCGATCCAATTTGATATCTCGAATGATCTTTCCATCGAAATATGGTATACGTCTTGGAGTCTTAATATTTTGTTTCTTCCGAATCCGGAGCAACAACTCGACCCGTATTTGAGCCCCATGCATACACGCCTGGGTTCTCCCAACTTCTCTTTACTTGTAAATGTTGTGAACTGATTTGATCTCGATTCTCTTCCTTTGTACTAGTGTTCTTCCTCTTCTTTTCAAATTGCAGCTCAGCTGGTGTAGGGATCTCTTCTGCATGTAGAGCTGGTGGATAATTTGATGCATATAGACCTCCGGCGCATATTGTAAGTGATAACAACAATGCTGCTGACCTTGATCTTGGCGATCTACTCGCAGCAGCAACTCGAGAACCGCTTATCCCTCCATTGCATCTCTTCTGGAAAGTTGTTGAATGATTGATGTGTCGATTTGCTCGTTGAGCAATCGTATTATATCTTGATACTAACTTACTTGACAACATCATCGACTACTTTTGCTTGTGTCAACAGATGAGACAGGGGTTTTATATGTTTATGACAATACAAGTACGTTCGTAAGACTTGCCATTACCCCTCATACCATAAGAAGTTCTCCTCAGCCTTGTGCTTCAATGACGAGATGACTTCTAATTAATCCAATAAACATGTAGTTAAAATGTAAGCCTTATAGTCCGTGCTGTTCCCGAGAATAAGCCGTGTTCCGAATTCCATCATAACACTTCAGCCTTATCTGATTGCTTTTGAACTAACTTCATTGTAACTGTAAGGAACCGGTAAAATGTACGAGGATGCGTGGTACAGCTTTGTACCAGAAACACATTCCAAAAAAAGAAAATGTCACCTCTCAGGCATCACAACATCGTCGCAAAGAGTCTCTCTTGCAGCAAACTAATGTGAGCCTTTCTCGTACTCTGAGAAGTAGATATCGTGTTAATGAGGATATACAGGGCAACAACCAAGCATTGAACCTGCATACTCCAATGCTAGGAATATATGAGGATAAGCCTTTATCAAAAGACCCTCCAAAAGCTACACTGGCAAGAAGAGCAAAATCAATATAGCGATTTCTATGAAATAGCTATGGCATACATAAACAAGGAAACGAATGAAGAGAAGGCACAAAACGAGCGTGATACAGAAACAGAGGAACTTAGGACCCCTCTCTTTGAGGAGCGATACAGTACACTCGAGGACGATATTGTCGATGGAAGTCTCGGAGGAATACCAGTATGTATATGCAAGCGAAAGCAATCCTGCCAATGCGCTGACTATATAAAGACTATATCTAGACCAATTGATTCTATCTGAACGTCACCTTGACAATCTCCTGAATGATACCTCGAGTGCGCTAGATACATTGGCCACCCTTTCCGAATCCTTCAAAAATGTGGAAGCGCAAACTACAGCTTTCCAAGCTCAATGTGAAGATCTCTTGGAAGAACAAAAGCGCATACGTAAATTGGCAGATGAAGTAGGGACGGATTTGCAATACTATGCTTATCTTGAACCTCTGACTCGACGATTGAATGCCCCTGGTGCAGGAAGATTGGTCAAAAATGGTGACTTTTTGGAAATGTTGGAGAATCTCAATTCTTGTGTTGAGTTTATGGATCAGCATGTAGGTTCTGCATTTCATATACCTATATATCAAAGGCTTCGATAGTAGGTAGTTCCTTGATCGAATTTGGCCAAAATGCCTTTATGCATGGTACTTTCGTTGTAATCCATTGCCAGTAATTTTTACACATGATATGCATTGGATCATGGTATAGATGCCCTTCATGTTTCTTTAGCTGCAACTGCTTGATCCCACACTATGGGTCGATTATTGAGTATAAGTCGGCTTCTTGAGCTCTCGTGACTAATCATTTGCAGCCTAATTATAAAGATTCGACTGTATACAAGACCCGCTATACATCACTTTTGGATAAGGCCCTAAATCTTGTGCAAGTTGCCTTCTCAAACGCTCTTCGTGAAGTGTCGGATGATGCCTCAAAACAGTTAAAAGCGAAGGAACAGACCGAGACAAACCAATACATTCTACTCTATGGCAAGTATGAATCTGCCAGAGAGAGTCTAGGCCTTCCGATCGAACGACTTTTGACTACTGACCAATTTGCTTTTGGGAGAAGAGGAGATATTGACCGAACGTCTTACATTCAACAATGGCATAACTTCTATCAACAGTTAGTCGAAACCTACATTAGGTCTCGTGATCCTGTTGGACCTCTTGTTCTCAAAAATCTCCAAAAGTTCGCGACTGCTTCACCTCTCCCCGACAAAGAATTTGAACTATTTGCTAGACGATGTGTGCAGCATGTATTCGATACATGCCAGAATGAGTTGAAGTTGGCAGCTAAATTCTTTCAGGATGGACCTCTCATGGCAGATTATCCTCCACCCCCTATTCCGTGGAATATGCCTAGTATATACCTCGAGAGATTAGAGGAGAGTTGCTTGTCTCATGTCAAGACGTTACATGGATTCCTTGCTCCACATTTGAGCAATGGTAACTTGCATCGTGTTTGCGATTTGGTTACTTGGCTTGGTGATACTTTCATATCAGCAGAGGCACACGAAGATGAGAGTCTCGAAGGACAAAGATTAGCTGCACAAGTTTTATTGGGAGTTCATCTATGGCCATTGGCAGATCAGCTTTTTATCACAGAAGCAAGAAAGCTTGAGCATTTCAAATCATCTCCAGAAGATCTCAATATTGTATCTCCGAATGCTCCAAAACTTTCCAGCGAGAAAGTTATTCAAACTAGTGGCTTGCGAGTTGATACAGCACTTAAGTCCTCTGAGGAGAGTACATCTGTTGAAGCTGGAGTCTCAAATGCATTCCCAACAGTTAAGACGGCAGTCGGTCTACTTGTCTTATACAATGAAAGCATGCATGAAAGAACGGCAAGTTACTTTGCATCTATACCTAAGCATGATGGCACTGACATATCTTTGCAGCTTAAAAAGGGTGATGTTCTTTACGAGATCGTACATCAAACTACTGAATCGCTCCAGAGAGCCGCCACAACCATCAAGCGAACGTCAAATAACATAATGGATGCACAACTTTTCCTGATCAAAAACCTCATGCTCATCGAGAATCTTTTCATGACACATGAGATCCCAGACTCTATTCGTCAATCGGCCGAACTTGACTTCACCCCTATTTGGGAAACTCTGAAGGAACTCCAATCACGCCATCAGGTGTTCAATCCTCTTGCATATATAAGACCAATCATCAAAGGCCAATTACTTCCTGCAGTGGTCGATAAAGTATTAGATGCAAGAAAGGAATTGGAGAAAGTGCTGGTGCAACAAATTACGGGCATTTACCAAGCACTGGCAGTCGAGGTTATCGAATAAGGACCCGAAGAAGAGAGATCAAGTCATCAAGGCTACACAGGAATTGGACGTGTTGTTACAGAGAGTTTTTGATGAGGAGACTACGAGGGCTGCGCTTTTGCGGATGATAAAAGGTGTTGAGGAGTATTAGGGGGTTAGTGTGGGTAGCTCCTATGATTGCCATGCAATGCATCTCAGATAATTCAAATTCGATAACAGATTGAAGATCTTTACATAATCCCCTCACCCTTACTGATTTATGCCCAATCTTGATCTTGAATACAATCTGTACAATTAGCGAAATTTACCATGCACTTTGTCAGCCCTTCATCTCCAACATCAAAACCAGCTCCTGTGTACTGGAAAATTTGAAATAATTCCTTGTTAGTCGTGTAGCTAGAAGTATGGAAAGGTAGAAAGCTCTGGACGTCTACTTAAAATCGCAATCAAGATATTATAGAGATGAGAGATCCCATCCAGATAAAACGCCCGTCCCAAATCACAATTAAACGAAAAAAAATCGAATGAATATACCCAATCATTCTTATCACTTGTGAACATACTCCCAATAAGCTCCACCAATTTCCGCAGTCCCCGGTGAGCTTAATCAGCGTGACTTCACCGTATTGAACGATGTGAATATATTTGACTAATGATTACCACTTCTAAATTATGTGTGAAGTAAGTCCGCAATGCACGGCTGTCCAATTCAGCGACGCTCGATTATTACCATTTGTTCAATAGGACTAAAATGATTTCTTGCTTAAAGAATGCCTGTTTACGAGAATGTTTATTCCCGAGGTCAGGAGAGTGTCTATTTAAGCGAAGTTTTATTAGGAGGATAATCGACTGAAACCATACTTATCCAACAGATAGTCAAGTAGAAGAATATCTATTTAGGAGAATACTTATCACGAAGGACTTTATTTAGATAGGTGATACTTGTTTATAGGAATGGGAAAACAATCAAGATATTGCTTATTTGACGATTCGAAAATAGTCATTCAGAAGAGTATTAATTTAGAAAATGCTTATTTAAGAGAATGATCATTTTTAGAAGTGCTTATTCTAACACATGATGAAGTATTAAACACGTGAAATAGAGATTGACGGTATGAATCTCATTAAATTGATATAGTTTTAATCGTAACCTCAAGGCTCCTAGGAACCCAGCTCAAGCCCATTTATTAAAGCTCCTCTGGGTATGAAATAATTCAAGAATCTAAATTCCTTTCAATCAATGTCCTAGATTAAATCCACTCCAGATGCGCCACCTAAACCCAAGCTTCAATCATTTTGTTCGCCGGGAAAACTTTTCCATCTTAATGTCACAATACTGCTATTTGTCGCAGCGCAATGCCTCATCTGCAATGGCTTTGGTCGTGTCTCCTGAGTTTGTCTACCATCAGCAATCTGCAACCAAATAAAATATCCTTTGATTCAACCTTTCTCATGAGACGCCCTTGTATTCCTCGCTAGACAAAGCGTACAACCCCCAATACCATTGCCCTTCTTTCAAACCACATCACCTAACTGCTTATTGAGCGCCTCTGTGCCCTTCTCCAAACTCTCGGTCCAGGCTTTGATATACTTGATTTGAGTATCAAGTATAGCCTGCTTCTTAACCTCGGCATCGGCCTTTATACGCTTCGATCGTTCAGTAGCTTCGATTTGCAATTCAATTTCACGAAGCTTGCGTTTCTTTTCGAGTTCTTCCTTGCGGCGCACTTTGTTGGCTAAATACTTCAAACTATGCCCCAATTTTTGCGACTCCTCGGGGACTGGGTTGGAATCCAGTGGTGGTGAGGTATAAAAAATGATTCGGCCAAATTCGTCTGAATGAAATTGCGATCGAACATCGGCTGGAATGGAAGAATTTGCAGCATCAGGGAGTGTGTAAACTTCGATTTGGCGTGGTGGATTATATGCATTACCATGCGAGCCATGTGAAACCGAATTGGCTCCACCGACACGCGGCGTACTGCTGTTGTGGTAGCTTTGGTAGTTGGCTAGTGGGTTTGAATGGTGATGGGTAGTAGTTGGAGTTGCATTAGCATATTGATTATAACTAGTCGTTGGCTGATATGATGGGGTTGGTGGCGCAGCTGATGTAGTTCCATGCGAGCTATAAGAATGAGCATGCTGAGGGGGAGCTGGAGAGGCGGATGGACGAGCTTGTGAAAAAGATTGCGTATATGATGGTTGAGCTGAGTGCTGGCTGATCATGGGCGATGCAGTAGCACTTGGAGTTGTCCCAGCCATTGAGATGTCTCCTTGAGAATCGAATCGAGGTCTATCTGTTGTAGGCGGGGGGCGTATTGGTTCCGGATTTGTTAATGGAGATACAGGAGGTGGGGTGGGCGATGGTGGTGGAGAGTCCTTTATAATGTTAGGTCACGCAAACTGATACATCCCATGAAAGAAGACTCACATTTTCGCCGCGAGGCAGCTTATGCACAGCTCCGACAATCGGAGGCGCCCCATCTGCACCTTCAGTAGGCTTTGGTGTAGGATCATTCTCTGTGGCATCATCGCGAAGTAGATGCTTGATCGGGCTGGGAAATTTCTTCATAGGTCTTGGAACCTCAAAGAGGTCCATTTCATAGTCTTTCTCCCTAACCTCATCTGGTACACAGCTAGCCCAAGTTTTGATCTTGTTGAGCTTGAATAAGGTTTCATTGTAACGTGCCTCGCAGACATAAATCTCCTTGTTTGCAGGAAAATTACGTGGGCGTCCTTTGAAATATCTCGTGAAGAACATGACAAAGCATCGATCAACGACATCATCAATCTTGTGATCAATATAACGACCAGTTTTTACAACCTCATTTTCGTAGAAATGTTTGTCATAGCGATGGACTGTTTGTTCAGGTCGTAAATACCAGCAAGCATTAATCCAATCCTGTCCTCCAATATCCCGCCAGGTTCGATATATTTGTCCAACTACGGGTTTCGTAACGTCATTCAGATTGGTTAAGTGGATCCAGTCTCCAACCTTCCACACCTCACCTTTGTAAAGAATTTCTGACAAAGGTATTCGTCCATCTTCAGAAGCAAAGTCTTCATCTGGTCTCTGCTTCTCTTGTTCCGCCAAAATCCTAGCTTCATTCTGAAGAAATACCGCATCGTTGTAAACTTCACTGTCGTCCTCGTTGAATGCCTTGGCATTTTCAAACATAAGCTCTAAATCTTTAAGAACTTCACCCACGTTTCCATACTTCTTGCGCTTTGCCTGTCTCTTAATAAGATCCATTGCCATTGGATTCTTAACTTCTTGGTAATATTCCGGCATGTTAGTCTTATCGGGCAACCTTTCGAATGGTGCAATTTTGAGCTCTCCTCTAGGGTTTTTGAATTTCCGTAATCCTTTCAGGATATTATTTATGCGAGCTTCCATAGGCGTATGCACCTTGGGTGGTCTGCCCCGCTTCTTCTGTCCCTCAGGTATTTCCTTTGTTTCATCACCACCTTCACGCCTATTCGTACTCGAGCGTCTATTTTTGCGTTTGTACTTTCGTTTCACACCGTCATCATCGGAATCGTCTTCATCATCTTCTTCTTCATCTTCCTCGTCATCCTCCTCCTGTTCTTCATCATCAGGGCCCGGTGGTGGTGAATCTTCGACGGGTGGGAGTTCTCCAAGATCAGGCATCTCTGCTTCCTCCGCAGTGATAACCTTTCCATCTACCAATTGTTGCATTTCCTTCTTGAACAATTCCCTAAGCGCAATGGCGTCATGATATGCAGCTGCAGATGGGCGATTATAAACTTGCGCATTGTGAGATATAAGGGCAAAGTCGCGGACAAATTCCTTGAAGTTCTTATACTGTTTCCTGATGATTTTTTGCTGCGAGAGTACCCTATTAGCTTCAATTGCAGTGCATCTTAAAAGTAGAAAATACATACTCTAACTGTGCTAAATGCAGTAGGCTCCTTAATCACCTCAAAGTAGTCCGGTAGAAATCTCTTATTCAGCATGCGCTGAAATAACTGTGATATATCGTAACCACTAGAACAATATTAGCATCCCTTGAAAAACAAATGCGCAAACTCAATTGACATACTCTTCAGTGCGATAAGCCGTCAACTTATGCACGACCTCATCCATGACAGCATATCCATCTTTCGTAACACCGTCGACCGTAGCAAGAGACCCCACTGGTGCTGGCGCTGTTCCGGTTGCTTTGATTTCTGTGTCCGGCTTTGCAGCTGTTTCTACTTCTGCATCTGGCGCATCGGTCATTTCCACGTCATTGGAAATTACTGGTTCTTCTTTCTTGACAGTTGATTCATCTTGAGCGGGTGCCGGTACAGGCGAATCCATATTAACTTATTTAATCCAGCACCTATATCGCGGGGCTGTGTTGCTAAAGATTTGTCGTTTTTGAAGGAAGCTCGAGTAATCGCGTTAAAGCGCGATCCCCACAAACAGCAATGGCAACTTGACCGGGGAAAATAATTTGATCATGTGATTAGTACGAGTAAAGTTATATAGGTAAGCCGCACGTGAGCCGTAAGCCGATGGAGCCAGCGGATACCCAGGCACGTGACAGGTTGAACTTGGACTGTACAGCGAAGAGACAAGACATCAATAATTACCGTAATTACATTTGCCACAACATTTCATTTTGTACTATATAAGGTACGGGACGAGATCATATAAGACTCAACCATTTAAATGATTCGGGAATCAAACCATTTCTGAATAATCATCATTGTTGATCAACTTTCCAAGATTTCCCATCAAATCCAATACATACCAACTACCGAATCCCTTTCATCAACCACCCACGTGCTAATATTAACTTACCAAGACATCAAGATGCGGATGCGTATTCGATATCCCGACGGTACTTTCACAATATCTCTTCCTGACGATGCTAAAATAAGTGATCTCCTCTCTGAAATCACTTCAAAAACATCACTCAATAATTTCGATATTAAATATGGTTATCCGCCCAAACCACTCCTCCTTTCCCAAAGCGAACCTTCATTACCTCTGAGTAAGTTGGAGGTTAAATTAAATGGCGAGCAGCTTACCATCAGCTCAAAAGAAGAACGGAAATCTTCCAGGTCACCGAAATCTGCCCCTTCTCAGAAGGCATCTAATGCCCCACAAGTTAAAGATAGACAAACTGTTGAAGAAAAGTCGTTTTCTTTTTCTGGGATGCATGGTGATGTAAAACCAAGTTTAGAATCGGTAGATTCAGCACCTCCTGTGTCTCTTTCGCGTAAGAGAGGCATCGACGGTGATGTACCCGAGGTCCCACTCCCTGAACGTGGAGCTACACTAGGTATTTAAATTTAATGACCTTCCACCTTCATCATCCATCTTACTGATAATCTTTAGTTCTCCGTGTCATGCCTGATGATAATTCCTGTCTCTTCCGAGCATTTGGAACCGCCGTCCTTCCAGGTGATGACCTCTCCATGCCCGAGCTTCGATCCGTCGTAGCCAGCACTATTCAAAGTAACCCTGAACTTTATAGCAAAGTCGTATTGGAACAAGAGCCTGACGATTACTGTCGTTGGATTCAAACTTCTGATGCTTGGGGTGGTGCTATCGAGATGGGAATTTTGGCCGAGGCGTTTGATATGGAGGTTATTTGTATTGATGTTCAAGTATGTTAACACTTTCTTAGCCTCGGACTTTCAATTTCACATGAACACCAATGAAATTTTAAATTCACAAATACTAACTCATCTCCAAGTCTCTCTCCATTCACAAATTCCACGAAAACGCCTCCAAACACCGCTGCATTCTAGTCTATTCTGGAATCCATTACGATCTTTTGGCGCTCTCGCCGACCTCCATTGGAGGTCCCTCATCCCCTGAAAACGACGTCCGAATCTTTGAAGCATCTGACGACACAGTCATAACCAAAGCAGTAGAGTTATGTTCCAAGTTAAAGGAGAAGCATTATTTTACCGATACTGGTGGAATGGCTATTAAATGTAAGGATTGTGGCGTGATTGTTCACGGGGAGACTCAGGCGGCGAGTCATGCACAGCAGATGGGTCATTATAATATGGCTGAGGTGGATACTTGAGAGTGTGATTGTGGTTGGAGGTTGGAGGAGAGATTCTGGGTGACTAATTAAGCTTATTTTGCTTGTATTGGCCAAGAGGGAATAAAGATTGGGTTACGAGATGCTCAGATCAAACGCAAACCTTGAGGGTTGGGACGATTGCATCTAAGATATGGTCGATGTGGCAATGGCATAGATCATCAGCATATATCTGATAATTAGATATGTGACTTGTGACTAGTGACTTGTGATTTTGATGGTATGGATGATTTGAGAGCGTGCCATCATGAAATTTCACACCAAGAGTTGATATTAAATATCAAGGCAAGAATCATTACCACGCCAATGCTTTCCGGCTTTTCAGTACTGATGGTTTGATGTCTACAGCTCACATATTTAACAACCCAGTTTTGAATACCCCTTTCACGCAGACCAAAATTCCTATTCACATTATCCAGGGAACCCTCCCCTGGCCATTTTCCTCGCTCTGCCTTCTCTCCGATTATGATTAGCCCTCGAGCCCTTGTTTGCCTCCTTCCTCTGCCTGGCTACATCAGTCTCCTTATCACCACTCGTACCTGCCACATTTCCACCACCTCTTCCCCCTCTCCCACCACCTCTCCCTCTTCCTTGTCCCCTAAGTCTTCCTCCTCTACCTCTATCCCCATTTCCATTTCCATCCTCTTCTCCCTCGACGGCTTTCCAGGCCGTACTTTCCAATCTCGTTTGTTCTCCCTTGAAAGTAGCGAATCTTGTCTCCAGTCGCCGCATTTGTCTTGAGTCACGAGAAAGCATTACAGCCCATCCTTCGAGTGCTTCATCCGTCATTCCTGTCTCTTGTCTAATGACTGCTCTTTCCTTGCTTCTTCTGGTTGTTGCATCTCTAGCGAAAATGTCTGGTGAAGACTTATATGCTCGGAATAGAGCCTCTTCGTATGTATTTTGTGAGGAACTGTTTTCAATATTACGTTCTTCAGGGTTGGTTGAATCTACAGTTCCGCCTACATCGGCAATATCATATGTGTCGTCTCTTTCATCATCATCCGAGTCGAAAGCAGCGAGTGCAGAAAGAATGGCGGCTTTGTTGGGAGCGGTGGAACGATCTTGAAGTACATCATCGGCGGTTTGGTCGGGATTACGACGACCGAAATGCAGACGAGAAGCATCGACTGCAAGTTGATCAAATTCGTCATCATCAAAGACGTTACGACGTGTAGGAAGTTGTGGAGGAGTTGAATGAGGTACCAAGTCAGCGTGGCTTGAAGATGGTTCATGAGGAAGTTCCCTATCAATATTGTTAGAGCAGTGGTTTGGGAGAGCGAGTGCACATACAATTCTTCAGATCGATCGGCTCTTTCTAGACTTGGGGGTAAAGATCCTTCTAGGAGATGTGATATAACTTCCTCCGTATTATCATTATATTCTTCAAGCAATTTCACAACAAAGCCTGACCCAAGATCTGGGAATAAATCCTGAATTTGTGATATGAGGCTCATCTGATGAACATGTATATTGCTACTTTCATGATCATCGGCCTCGGCCAACCCCTTGCCCTTGTTGGGCTTTTTCTTGACAAAGCGAGGTGGTCTTCCACTGCCTCCAGGTTTACGAAAGCCTTGCAAAGCTGTGATTGCAGACTTCGCTCTGTTAGATACCGAGCCACTAGCATCAATTTTTTGTTGGATCTGCTTTAGTACCGGTGTTACTGTAACTAACTCAGCAACCAATGAATCATTCACATTAGTCGGGCCCTTCTTATGTGCTTCAGCCGCAGCATTCAACGAATAAAGTCGATCGACAAGAGATGAGAATTTTGGTGTTGGACCTTCTGTAAGTCCAATTATACAAAGATATGTCGTAGTGATAAGTACCTTGCGTAATGGTGGGTTCATGAGTTTGTAACAACTTATGAGAGCATCCACAAAATCATCCCCTGCCATGAAGAACGAAGCCGCTTCGGGAGAAACGTGCAGGAGGTGATTTAGCCGTCTCAGTTGAATCTCCGAGCCTTTGAGATCTCCCTTGAGTCCGGCATCAAGCTCTTCTGTCAATGAGCTCTTGATACTGCTCAACGAAGCCTCGATTGTCGTAGAGTGCTTGCTCCACGCCAACGTAGTTACTTTACCACCCTTTTCCTTCCCATAAAATTTACACACATCGGCGAGAACTTCCCAACGCAGTAAATATTCAGGTAACTTTTCCATGCTTATCATCCGATAGAACAAAAGATATGTTTGTTTGCGAAGTTGCTTAGACTTTGAGGCATCTCCTATCAAGTACCCATCATGTGACAGTGCCATCTCAGAAAAATAGGATGCTAGAAAGCTTGGTAAGGATTCATCTTTTGCTGATATCCGAACAAAATCTGGATTCGAAAACGACAGGTGTACTTCAGTTAAAGAAACCCAAGCATCTAAACAAGTCTCCCATTCTTGGGGTAGCATATTTGACCTCCATGACAGCTTGGGATATGGAACTAAAGGTGGAAGAACCATTGATTTTGAAGCCATCTTGAATATCCTGAATGGGGATTCAAGGACAATGTAGGGCGAATGAAGAAGATTTTGAACTGATGAGAAAGGTATCAAATTGAGGTCATGCCAAAAACCAAACCAAAGCAAACCAAAGCGGATGAGGTGGAAGGAGTGTTGTGGGGTGTTTTTTCCAGATTAGATATTGGTTAACGGAAAGTTCATTAGATATAAATAGTTGTTATGTATGAACGATTTGTTGATGCTGATGAGAATTTGAACAATGAGTAACAATGAGTAACCAAAAAATGTACAATGCTCGCCGATTGACTCAATATATGTAATATATGGATGTACTCTGTATATGTACCACCCATCAAATATCTACCTAGTAATTACTTCTCGCACCCAACAGAACTCGCCTACCTAGATATAGCTACCTCTCATATCCATAGATGGATCAATGATGACGGCACACCTCAGACGTAAAAGTATTCATTGATGCCTTAAATCATGTCTCATCAAGCACATAAACTTTAAGGCACCAACGTTTAAGCTTGATCTTTGAGTTGATTAAGTAATCCTCCGTCTACCCAATCAGATACATTCGTTTAACCCTGTACGCCAAGACTTTCGCCCACAGTCGCAAATCTACAATTTTATCTAATCGTTGCGCCCAAATTTCGAATTCTTTTTTACGACCACCTTCATCACTTTGCCGCAACTGGAACCATCGTTCGAGTCTTGAAGGAACAACATCAATCAATAGAATCCCATTCTATCACTTCATCAATCTATCAGCCAAAATGTCTTACAACAAGGACAAGGACTTCGCCGGTGAAGGCCCAGTATGTCTTCCCTCCATGTTCAGCCTATGCTTCGTTGCGCAAATCGCAAATCACAGATCAGAAAATATAATTCATGAAACTAACCTACATTTTCCTCCCATAGAAAACCCACAAGATCAGAATCACCCTCACCTCCAAGAAGGTTGACTCCCTCGAGAAGGTCTGCCGTGAACTCATCGAGCGTGCCAAGGGAAAGGAACTCCGCATCAAGGGACCAGTCCGTCTTCCAACCCAAACCTTGAAGGTTACCACCCGTAAAACCCCTTGTGGTGAAGGTTCCAAGACCTGGGATTGCTTCGAGTTGAGAATTCACAAGCGTTTGATTGAGTAGGTTCCCCTTGCTCCCTTCACAGTTGGAAATTATCAAAGGATTCAAGAAGGATGGGAAAAGAGGAGTCGAAAATATACTAACGACAAAATAGTCTTAACGCCCCTACCGAGGTTGTCAAGCAAATCATCATCAACATCGAAGCTGGTGTTGAGGTTGAGGTTACCATCGCTGCATAAATTACTTGAATGTGATGAGAAAGGGAGGAAATGATGGTGAACAAATAGGTCGACCACTTTATGAGGTTAGACAATTGAACGCTGTTCCTCTTATCTATTTCCAAGTCCCAGATCTTATGATACTTGTGATGTTTTGCAACTCCGAGAAGTCTCACGTTATCATTGAGTCCCTTTTTGACTTGAGTTTTGAATTGTTGTGTTGTTCGAATGCATATTCATAAATTAGTTACAGATGACCCAGGACTCGATTGATTCCTGGCAACCTGCCCTCAGCACCTATATTGCACTTTTACCATCCCTTCCCCATTCACCTCAAACAATTGATAGTCCTATCCACATGACCTCCCACATCTCCAATGCCATACCCCTCAAACACCAAACCCCTGCACCTTTCAACTGCCTATAAGTAGCACAACATTCCCATACCAATCCACATACATCATATTCATCCCCGCAACCCTAACCCCCAACCCCCAACCCCCCATCCACAATCCTCCATCACCCCCATCCACTCCCCAATCCAACGCACCCAACCCATCCCTCTCCATCTCAACCATACCCCAACAAAATCCCTCCAACCTCACACCCAACCTCCCAATGTTCCCCTTTCCCCCTCCTGCCCGCTTACCCACCTACCTTTAACAATTTCAAATCTCTCGTTCCCTCAAAAAATCATTTCTCTTCTCTTCTCTTCTCCCTTCCTCCACTACCACTTTCCCGCTTCCTTACGCCCTCTTGATACCATTCTCCCTTTTCACATCTCCTGATTGTCTCCCATGGATGGTCTGGTTTTCCCTCTAGTCTTTTCCTTCCCTTGTACCTTGTACCTTATACCTTATGCCATCTCTCATACCATCACTCCCGCTCTGCCTCACACCCTCTCTCATCTATCAACATCCTACCCCTTCCCCCAGTCCCCTCACCTATCCTCATCACACACCGCCAGCACCCCATCCGCAACATCATCCTTCCACGATTCTTTGTGAATTTCTCATGAGTATCTATTTACCTTTGCATTAAGTGGGGCAAAGGTTGAGCTACTTATTGTTCAATTTTCCGAATTGGATTGAACTGAATAATTTTGTCACCATTCTGTTCATATCACATCACCTACATAATACAAATGCTTTAAAAATTGGTTCATCAAATCAAGTAGGTATCATCATTTATCTAACCCCCCCTCTTCTCTCATCCATCACTCCCCAAATATAAACTACAATATGTACAATCGAAAAGTATCTCTCCTATCAAATAAACTCACAGCACCACCATTTTTCATCCTCAGTTCATCTCATCTCCTCCTCCACGGCCCCATATATACACGAAGCCTTATACCCAACAGCCGGCTAAGCAGAGTCAAATACATCAATGTTTCGTCTCAAATTTTCATGCATCAATCCCTCCCACTCCAACAACAACAATAATAGCAGAAAAATCTTGTATGTTCAGACCAAATGTATGTACATATAATGGTTTTATCCCCCATAGAACGCCGTGGATACTCCAAAGACTAGATCAAGTCATCATTCGGGCATGCGTAAGAAATTAGACCAAGCCAGCTGATACATCCGAAGGAGCATTTCCAAGGTAACCCCAGGATTGTTCTGCCATGTAAAGAGCGGCGGTGTTGACCTTCCAGTAATCGTTAAAGGTACTGAAGAGGAAAACGTTGGATGAGTTGGAAGCGAAGAGATTCTTGATAGCTGCTATGGCAGTCGTCTGGGCTTCAGTAGAGGCAACGGCTTGATCATGAGATGTTCCAGCAGATGGCCATCCAGTCTCCGTGATGACGATTTCCATATCAGGGTTGGACAAAAGACCTCTCAACTCGGAGATTTGAGTGGCGAGGAAATCACCAGCGGCTTCAGCAGCGGTATGGGTATCGAAGAAAGGATGGCAGTTAACAGCGCAATAATCAACATTGTCGCAAAGACTTGGGTAGAGCTTGGTGGCAGCCAAGGGTATCGACAGCTACAACCTTTCCAGTGTAGCCACCAGCTGAAAGAATAGCTTTGGCGGTAGCGACGGCACTGGCAACACCAGCTGCATCAGTGACTCCATTGTTGACCCACTCGTTTCCAATGGAGATGGTGGTGATGGTGCTCCAGTCACCTTTGACAGCATCCACGATGGCTTGAGTTTCGGCGGACACCTCTGAAAAGTCATATACACCGGCGAAAATCTTAAATCCATACTTCTTGGCGGCAACCAAAGTAGTCGTGACTTGGTTGCAATCAACTCCGTAGATACGAACAGTGGAGTATGAAGATGGGATCGCGGCAAAGTCCTCGTTCACTTGTTCTTGAGTTTTGCAATTGTTGTTGGCCATGTATGGGGAGTAAGCAAATCCAAATCCTCCAGATGAATAGCTGGCCGCTGAGGTGGAGGCGACAGCAGCGGAAGAAGTGGTCGAAGAGCTTGAGACAACGGGGATACTGCTAGAAGAGCTAACGACTGGGGCACTGCTTGAAGAACTAACAACTGGGGCAGGAACACTAGTAGAGCTAGTGACAACCGGGGCGGCAGCACTGGTGGACGTAGGAACGGGGACGACGGAAGAAGCATGTACGCTCGATGACTCAACGGGTGTAGTCGCAGCAGGGGCCGTATACGGTGTTTGGGTGGACGACCGGTAGGGAGCAGGAGCGGCTCCATAATCACCGGCTGCGGTGGTAGTCGTAGAGGAGCTTGAGGCCGCGACAGAGGGGCGAGATTCGGAGATGGTGGAGGGCTCATTGGAAACGTACTCGGTTGTAGTCGAAGTTGGATTACCGGAAGGATCGACATAGACGATCACTTCTGGAATCCGAGATGCCTCGACAATGACAGTATCAATCACTGTAACCAAGTCTCTCTTGTTGTGGATGACTCGGTGAGCATTGTGACGGTCTGTGATATGTTAGTTGACATGGAAGACAAAGGGTTGCGCCACCTTATACATACTAAAAGGTTGAGCCAAACTTAATTGGAGAAGGGAGAAACCCGCGAGAGACAAAGTGGTAGTCTTCATCTTGAAAATGGTATCGCGAAGAACTGATTCTATTTAGAAGGTCTAATAAATTCTTCTGTCTCTGACCGTCCAGCGGTTAGTATAAGACTAAACAAGAATGCATATGAGAAATCATGAAGTTGCAAAGGAACGATGACGAGGAGGATGAACGTCAAGTAAGAGTGTAGATCTCGATGTTGATCACTCCTCCAGACCTCCTCAGCCTTGAGTAAGGATTGATGATCTTTTGATGATAAGAAATGAATGACCAACCTGGATGTCGAAGTGGTTGGAATGTAGATTTGATCTGAGAATGAAGGCGTTGAGGAGGATGGTAACAACAGGAATGCTGTTGGTATCTACCTAGTAGGTATTTGGATATAAGAGGAATGAGTGAAATGCAGCCTTCGAGGTCTGTAGGAATCAACCAGTATAGAAGTCTGGTTGCTATGTAAATGACCGTTGTATTGAGCAAGATAGAAGCAAAAGATGCGCGGCAAATTTTGCAAATCTAAATACAGTAAATACAGTAATTACTGGATTGAATTTCTTCTTGCAAGACGTTTGGGTCTTGAGTCCAAGAAATTGAATTGGGGAAAAAAGGAAGGTGATGAGAATTGACTTGGTGGAAGTCAATTGTCGAGTTGTGTAGGTATGGATGTGGTGACAGCGATGTGTATCTGTCTGTGTGTGTGTTGGATGTGTGTTTATTGAAGGAGAGTGAAAGAAATCGAAGATCAATTCGAGTTTCCAAAATCAGATTGAATTCTGATATTTAGTTGTAGAGGTGAATGAATGGTTGGTGTTTATGAGATGAGATGAGATGAGATGAGATGGGACGGGATGGGATGGGACGGGATGGAGAGATTATAATAAAAAGAAGGAACTGGTGAAGATAAATAAATGAATAACTTTGGATAAATAATTATAACATTATTGTTATTCTTATTATTATTGTTATTATCATTATCATTATCATTACTATTATTATTTTTTGATAAACAGCTTTCTTATTGGTTAAACATTTCCTTCTCAAAGTGGATTTTGATTTACAGTTTTGAATTCTATTAGCAAGTGAAAGTTGAATAAAAGTTAAGTGAAAAGTAGAAACCCTGCTTGAAGATTACTGTTTGTATCCATACTTGTAGAATAAATCTAAAGAAGAGAGGAAAGATTAAATAAAGATTAATATTATATTTATTATTTATTTAATAAGTATTTAAAACAACGATGAATAAATAGATAAATATTAGATATTATAAAAAAGGAAAAGATAAAGAGGAGAAGAGAAAGAGAAGAAAAAAAGAAAAAAAAAGATTATTTAAATTAAGTATTTAAATAAAATTAAATAAAAAGGGAAAAAAAAATCGTTGAAGATCTAAAGGTCTAGAAATTAAAAGAAGTCTAACTTTCTTCCTTTTTTTATATTTTTCCTCTTTTTTTCTCTTCTGTTTGTATTTTAAAGATTCAAGTTCATTATACAGATAACAAATAATAGTAATCAAATGGATTAATTGTACGAAGCATAATAACAAAACGAACGACCTTATAGTAGGAAGGAACGAATATAAGTTTACCTATAAACGAATATAGAAGGAGCCTTTATAGCTAAAGAATGCGTTCATCTCAAATTTCATAGATCAAATCGAAAACCATTAAAGTACAATAGATAATGAGAGTCGAGTAATAATAAATAAAGAACTGTTGATTGGTTGAAATGAAATAAAATACCAATTTCAGTAATGAATGAATATAAATATACCTAGGTACAGTAGCTGGAGAATGAAATAAGCATTTCTTCTGTTTTATAAGCTTCTTTTTTAATATAGTATTCATTTAAGATATAGAATATATAGAATATACATATATACCCGTGGACATACATACATACATACATACATACCTAGGTATATATTATATATGTGTGTATAGACACAGATATATTAAACTGATTGTATTCATCTTATTGTACTCACTCGTATAGTACAGATGAAATAGCAATAATGATAATGTGATTGATTCCTTTCCGCCTTTAGTTTATCAACAGTCAACATTCTCTATCTAGTAGTTGCTGCTGGTGACTGTGTACTTACTCTTTCGTATTTCTTTGAAAGCTAACATGGGATGTTGAGGAACCCTTACATCGAATAGAGGAATAGAAAACAGATAGTAAACAGTACTCGTACTTGCCTCTCTCATCAATCTCATCAATCTCATCAATCTCATCAATCTCATCAACTTTACCAACCTCATCAGCTTCATCAACCTCTTTCAAGGATAGGAAAGGTGGAACAATCTAGATACCCATACCCATACCCTTACTCATTCATATTCATATTGATACTCATACTCATACTCATACTCATACTCTTACCCATACTCTTACCCTTACCCTTACCCTTACCCTTCCACTTGCCCTTCACTCATGCCATGGACATACTCCGTACACACGGAGTACAGGACTGACGATACCCAACGTACTTACTTATTATGATCCTAGACCATTGCAATTGCTCCTCCTGTACTGTATTGTACTTGTACTGTACAGGATAATACTAGACAACACTTACGTGGTCCTTAATTTAACATTCCCACCCCCATCTATTACAATATACATCTTCTCATCCGAGCCCCGAATTGCCTCCCCGAACAAAGCACCTATGGGATCAATCCCCCCAACCATGTCACTCACCAGAGTCACCACATCTTATGCAACCGCCGAGATTACTACTGCACGGTGCAGTACGGTACAGTACTTACTGCACTCCATCTTCATGGTAATCAGGTACAGTACGGAGTACAGTACAGTACACTGAGTACAATCCTGTACACACAGACAGGGCTGCAGAAATCCTGACACCATCCATCCACATTGCTCCGATTGGATTGCAAGACCCGCAAAAGCTTTTGCATCATGAAGCCGATTCCATACCATGTATACCATGTATACCATGTATAACCATGTATACCATCCATCCATACCATCCATACCATCCATACCATCCATACCATCCATACCATCCATACCATCCATACCATCCATACCATCCATATCATCCATGATCCATCCCATCCATCATCGGGTTCGGAGGATTTGTTATGCCATTTGAATCGCCAATGTTCATCATTGTTCGTTCAATTGTGCAAATCCATTTATTTGTCTATCGGATCTCGGCGAGTTGTATTGTGTATTGTGTATTGTACACTGTACCAAGATTCTTAGGAGATCAGATCTCAAGAACGTTGCATTGTATTGTATTGTACTGCACTGCCTCTATTGTATGGTGATCCTGCTGAAAATGCGGAAATGCAGGTGGAACAATGCATTGATGAAGTTTCCAAGTAATATTTGTTGTTGTACCCGACTGACTAACTGTATTGAGAATCAAAAGTTTATTAAAAAGAGATGTAAGTCTTACAAAATGAATGACCTAAATCTTGTTATGATTCATATCTTGATTTACCTAGTCCTATTATTACTGTACTACAATTCATACCATACCTTACCTTCCTTACTTTGACTTGCCTAGCGCAATTACTACTACTACAATCCACTCAGATTCCATACATGATACCTTCCCTTCACTTCACTTCCCTTACCTACCTAGTAGTCCAATTACTACTGTGCTACAATCTATCCATCCATCCTTCCCTTCCCTTCCCTTCCCTTTTCCCTTCCCTTCCCTTCCCTTCCCTTCCCTTCCCTTCCCTTCCCTTCCTTCCCTTCCCTTCCCTTCCCCTTCCTTCCCTTCCCTAGTCTTGTCACTACCACTTAGTAACTACTACATGTCATCATTATACAGTAACTTGCTACTAGTATATCCGTAAACCTCATCTTCCCTGGCCACCTTTAACTTTACCTTTCAGCTCTACGGAGTACAGCTACCGTACCACACACACCAAATCCCAACAACCGACCGAACATAACCCGTCATCTAAACTTTATATCGGCCACGAGGCGCCAAGTATTCCAGACTTCATCATCCTGCAGCTAGGTACAGAAGGTACTCCGTAGGTACTGTACCTGGTGCTGTACCGGTACATGGTTCCCTTTACCCACTTCCCTGTAAAGGCTTTTCAGGTACTATCGGAATACAGTATCACTGGTGACTGGCGAGTGGTCTCACGGGCGACTGATCATTGGCCAATAGGAACAATGGATTGACCGGTATTGTACTGTACCAGTGTGGTGTGTCAGTGTGCCTGTCAGTGTGCCAGTCAGCGTACCTGCATATGAGAAAAGCATTGAAAGCTTACTGGATGATTACTTCACCTCCTTTTCCATAGAGTATTCTAGAACAAAGTTGAAATCCAAACGGTGAGGAATAATTGATGGTATGGGGGGGGATACGTAGACGATGGAAATCTAGATGAATCGCTTCTGTAGGGTAAGTACAGTTTGTATACTCGAGTATAGAAATATACATTCTGTCTTACTAATCATGAAAGTTACTTATAGTTTAATAAGGAAGATTCACAGGTACTGTAAAGGTCAATCAAGTAAGTACCTAGGTAGGTACTCGAGTAGGTGTGAAGGAAAGGAAGAATCGCTAAATTGATACCTTACCTAATATCTTACCTAATACCTTACCGGTAGATACACGGCCGATAATATACTTCTGCTTTATACCTAGGTATGATTAATATCTTCATGTTTATGTTAATCAAGTATCAACTATATAGAATATTCCTATACTTGATATCTTCAATATTCATATGCCTAAATATCCCCCTCTCTTTCCTCTCTTTCCTCTCTTTCCTCTCTTTCCTTTCTTTCCTCTCTTTCCCTCTCCTCAAAAACCCATCCATCAACCTATCCTAGCTACACACACACAATAAATACTCCCTCCTATCATAAATTCCAATAGAAAACACTCTACTCAAGTATCCCTCCTGCCCTTCCTCTTCATATCCATTCCACCACATACACATCATCCCTCATTATAAAAGAATAAATGAATACCCGAGTACATATACTCCCAACAACATCCTTAGATGGATACACCAACTCATTAATGAGCCCACACCTCCTCCCCCGATACAAGATATATAAATTTCTAGTTTTTCCTCATCATCCTCACCTGAGCAACGTCAAATACCCATTCGCTCATGGGTGATGCATGCCTAGATATGTATGTACTTCTTTCGGTATGATATTCTGATATGATATTCAAGCATCCATCTCGTTTGAAGAATCTGTTTATGCCAGCTTATTTCATCTCATCTCATCTCATCTCATCTCATCATATCTACCTCTTTGAATATTTCATCCGCATTTTTGGCACTACTGGTATGAACGCAATAATATCAGATGATACCCAAGCTAAACTAGAATCCCTTGTTCAAATTCAGCTAAGCTTCCCGAGGTCTTGGTATGTTGGCCCAAGAAAGGTTCACACCATATAAAAACTCAATATCCATGAATATTGTTTATATCAATATATGCGTTCATAATCTCTATATCTCATATCCGTACACGTACCCATATCAATACATATCCCCCAGTATTATACATTACAGCCATTCTGTCTCCTCCCTTCCACAACCTCCCTTCCAACTCTAGTGCCAAAATGCCCTTGTTCATCATCCATCGTCCATCGTCTATCATGCAAGTGTATATAAGAGGTGCCACCTTGCCAAGGCCTTCCAGAAGAAAATCTAAGCCATCGGCAAAGCCAACTTATTACTCGTCTTTCTCGTCATAACCTTCGTGATTGCATGTCTAATGACGACACCAGCTTTCTCAATCTCCTTTTTCGTTAGTCCAGTCGTAATACACACTTTGAGTGCGGGTTGTAATTTCCACTCTTCATCTTTGCCGTTACTACCAGAGTAGACTGGCATACTCTTGAGTCGGGTGATGAGGACTCCGTTTGCGAGGGACTGGGAATGAGTTTAGTGTCAGTTTCATGCGAGGAAGGAGGTGAGAAGAAATACTTGCCTCATCGACACATTCTTGCATGATGCGTTCCTGTTCCTCCGTACTTAATCGTCTTGAGTTGACGATATCTTGCTTGAGAACAAGTAGCATGATAGGATTGTCAATGGCGCTAGTGCAATGAACCCAATCACTTCTTGGATCAAGCTGGGCTCTCATGGCCTTGATATTCTCTCGACATTGTACCAAAACCTCGGGGTTGGTTTGTAGCATATTGAGCGTTTCGCTAGCGGTAGTCGCCAACATGGCTGGTAAAGCCGCAGAGAAAGTATAGGAAGCAGCGGTGATACGTTGATGTTCTACCACATCGTTGGAGCCTGCGCAGAATCCCACTCCCGCGCAAAGAGGTCCAGCTAATGATCCTATCAACATATCGATTTGTGATGCATCAACATTCTGTGCTTCAGTGAGACCGCGACCAGTTCGACCAAGAACTCCAAAAGACCATGTTTCGTCAAGCATCAGGCGGAATTTGTAGCGGCGTTTGAGTTCAATCTGAGACTGTGTTAGCCATGCCCCCTTGTCACTAGAAGTTTATGTGTGAATGCTCACCAATTTGGGCAAATCCACGCAATCGCCAACTGTTTCTGACAGTCCCTCGGTAACAATAAACCTTCTAGTCAATGGTCTCTTGGCTTGTTCCTTGACCACCTTCTGTAGTACCCTCTCCAAATCTTCCATATTATTATGTTCAAAATACTTGACCGTGCTTCTCGAAATCTGCAGACCTTTCCTGATCGAATAATTGCTTGCTCGATCCGCCACAATGATATCACCTCTTTTACAAAACGCTGGAATCACACTGGAAATGGTAGAAAATGCATGGGCGTAGACGATACATCCTTCAGTTCCCAAGCACGATGCAATATCAGCTTCAGTCTTCATGTGTACATCTTGAGTGCCGTAGAATTGAGGGGGTCCGCAAGGTCCTACACCATAAGTCCGAAGTGTCTGGATGGCCGATTCTTTGACATGCTCGTTGCCGACGAAATTGTAAAAGTTGTATGATGCGAGGTTCGTCACTGTTCGACCGTTTAAGAGTTTAGATTTCGGACCTGAAGGTCTTCTTTTTGTCAGCACACTGAATAGCAGCTTTACAGAAGGACAAAGACTCAAACTCACCCCACGATAATGGGAGTTTTTCTCGCTGTCTGCCTCCTCGAAAGGAGTCATCTTTGATACCAAAGGCTCTGGCTGCCATTCATCCACCAAATCATCAATCTCCTAGCAATTCCTATTAGTCTCCCTAATTTCGAGTTGCAGACCCATCTACGTGTCGAAAGTCACTCACCTCCTCCGTCAATTGAACAAAATTGTTATTATGCGTCACATAACTTGGGGCCAATAAATATCTGATGAAGAAAATAACCAGAACCAACTCGATAACGGATCTGACTGGGTCATCTTGATAACTTGATTGAATATATCGAATGAGCATAGCCGAACCAGGCACTTTCTGGAAGGTCGATGTGATCTCGTTCATGTACGAGACCATGTACGATTGAATATCCTGAAGATCCATGTTGACAACCTCCGAGGTAGAGCTCAATCGAAGTGTACGAGGGGAGAAGGAGGTAAAGTGATCAATGAAGGAATGGACGATTGGTAGAACAGTCTCCCGCAGACACTTGATTGACAAGTGCTACCAAAAAAACAGTGTGGTTTGGTTAAGGTTGATGATGGTTGTTGCGAAGTGGCATCGGCTTCGCGTAATCAAATGTCCGAAGATTCGAGTGATGAATTGGCACCAGGCGTGACGCGTTGATATCGACTAAATTACTATCGTATGGGTGGGTAGGTATCTAGTAATGAAAGACGGTATCACCTTCAGGAGATATACCTGCATATATATGTAATCGATTCGGGATGAATGAAGAATCAAGTCATGACCAAATTGTCATGAATTAATAAAAAGGCATAAGAAATTAGTGACCTAGTGAAATTCATGCCATGTTTTCAGTAGAAGGAACTGGAAAAGGGGTAGTCAAGTTTCTATCGTTTCACTCATTTGATTCACGTCATTGCAGGAACAAACTCAATATCAAGGTCACGGTGACCAATCTTTGGAAGAAATTGATTAAACAAAAATTTACTCATATTCATTGTAAAGACTCTGTATTATCTTCGCGCTGTAGGACATATTACAGCCGTAATTTAAATGCTAGGTGTTTGAGGCCTGAGCATCTAGTAGTGCATTCGGGTCATTATGAAACAGCAAAGGAAGAAGAAGAAACTGAAAACGAATATCTAAACCCGTGTACCATGCAAACACCCAAACTCAAAGTTGAAAAACACCCCGTAAAGTGACGATGGCCACGCATCCGTTCCAAATATCATTTTAATGTACTGCATACCATCCCATTCTATATTACAACCCCAGAAGCCATCTATACAGTCTCGAGAGATTTAGAACAATCGAACCCTGGCAGCGGCGGTGCTAGAGGCACTCGAAGTGGCACTAGCACCAGTGCAAGTTGTGCAACCAGTACCGGTCTGGTTGTAACCTCGAGTATCATTGTTGTTTCTGGCCAGTAGGTTGATAGAGATTCATTGGAATGCTGTTGGTCAAGCTATCGCTCAAAAATCATTTTGCCAACAACAAGAGGGCCAATCAACAATGCAAGGAATACGATGAAGAGGACGAAGTATATGACAGCATATCTCCAAACACGTCTCTTGCGCAATTTGGATTGCTTCAGCGAGTAAATTGGAGGACGAATTTGTCGACTGTAACAAGGTTAGCACATGATTAGAGATAGCAAGGGGGACAATTGAACATACCTAGGGCGGAGCCAGAAGAGCATCACAGAATGAAGTTTGTCGACTTGAGGGATGGCAATGATGGGAAGCATGATGAAAAGAATGAGATGACCGAGGACAAAGTCACCAGCAAACATTCCAAGCTCGGTAATCTTACAAAGTAATTCACGACCAGGCTGGGAAACCGAGTGCCAGCCCATGGAATACCATTTACCAGTCCAGAAAGCAATGTTGGATGTATCGGTCTTCAGTTCTCTGGTCAATGCCAAACTGATGATGAGCTTGTAAACAAATCTTTGGATGGCCGCGGAGGCAATCATTCCCAACAGAGTCTTGGCGAAGTTGAACCCTTCCAGGAAGAACATGACCTCGAAAAATACCAAGCACATAATAACGGCGACAGCATGTGCGATAGCGGCGAGGACTGATCCAAATTTCTTGCAACACATGCCAAGGACGGGTCCCATACAACAAGCCATACCAAACATTCCAGCCAAGACACCAGCGTTCACTGCAACAGGAGCCAAAGCTACAATGCCCACACGGATCAAGGCATTAGTGGCTTTGGTTTCAACACCATCATTATTGCTTGCAATAACACCAGTCTGGGCATTGATGAAGAGATATGGAATCAGGGTGAGAGCAACAATCATAAGTGGACCAACAATTTCTCCGAAGAAAAGATTGGAAATTGAGGCACGAGCAGTATCTCCTGACATCTTCGCCGATGGATCTCCGAGAATCTTACGTTTATAACCTGTGATTCTGGTTCGGGAGAGACGGCAGAAAGCAATCCAACTCGATGCGTGAGAACGGGAATTTCCACGAGACAACCATCTAAGATAGTCTCGGTAATCGATGAAGAAATCGTTCCAGGCAAATTGATGAGGATTGTACAAGAAAGGAGAGATGCACAAGGCAAGAAGAGTGACCCAGAAGTAGACCAATGCAGCTTGCCAAACGGTGATGGTTGCGAACAACAACATCATGAGTAATCTAGCTCCGAGATAGATGGAAGGACCGGCAAATCGAGAGAAGAGAATACCGAATGGAATACGAGCAGTGGCAAAACCACGACCAGTTCCGATATATCTAGCTCCACCGAATGAAAGATCTTGTTGGACGGCGTTGGCATAAATCTGACAAACGAACACCTCGAAGAAAGGTGACAAAGAGCAGAATTGCTTTCCGAGACGAGTAGCCGCACGCCAGAAACCACGCTCTGTCAGTTCTTGTACTGTCAAGGGTACGAAAGAGATGAAGAACACGATGAAAATGGAGATGACGCAACGGTAAACCCAGTTCGTAATAGGAATGATGTTTGCACAACCAGTTGGGTAGAGAGGATCGGTGATGGGGACGTTGGTGTTGTATTTACACTCGATGACTTGGTTCTTGAGAGCTCCCAAATTGATCAAGCAGATCATGAAGAGGTTGACAGACAACATAATGAACATATTGTTCAAATGGAAGCCAGGATGGGCGTAGTAGAAGGACAAGAAACGATCGATGGGCAATTGGGTACCAAGATAATAGTACTCTCGCGAGAGCATTTGTTCACCCATACCAGTTCCAATCTTTGTGGTGAAGTTGAGAATCGAACCAAAACCAAGATCACGACCCTTACCACATTGGTAGTACTCGCAGTGCTTGATGCGACCTCCACGAAGAAGTGCAGTCATACCAGCGTAAATATCCTCGTTAAGATGGAGACCCTTCTGAGCTTTGGAAACACCACCTCTCGTCGTCATGAAGATACCGTTCAGGAAATCAGGATGTCCATAATGAAGCTTACCACCAATGGCCGCAAGAGTACGTGCAAAGAGTGTACCGAATGTTTGTTCCTTTCCGGCGGCGACATCTCCCAAGATACCAATATTCTCAGAGAAAATATATTCACGAGCACCAAGGATAGCGACAGGGGCGACCTTGGGGTTGGAAACACCAGGAGTGTATGGAGAGACGTTTTCCGTGGTCATCTCCTCGAACTCAGCCAAAACACTTCGAATCTTCAAGCACTCTTCCAAATAGTTGTCCTGATTGGCATCAATAAGTTGAATGTACTCGCCACGATAGAAGATGATAGCATGGTTTTGGTTGTCGGATTTTCCATCACCAAGAATTGGGTTACCAGAAAGTTGAATACGGAACTTGGGTCTGCGCATTCCATTCTCCATGATTTCGGAGTGACCGTCGATGAGGGCAGAGTAGAGACGTGGCTCTTCACCTTCGGCGAGAGGAGCTTCTTCATCCAGGTAGGCGATCTGAAGATCGGGATAGGCGCGGAGGAGAAATTCAGTGTTTTCCATTTCTTCCTTCTTGAATTTGGCATAACGTTGCATGGAAACACAGAGCTTGAACTTGCGACGGGCCATACGCTCAAGTTCACGTTCAAGCTTGTCGGAGTTACCACCAAACATCTGAACAACCTCGGGGTTTTCAACACGGTATAGAAGCTTGATAGCACGACTGTAGTTCATGAATCCAGAAATGGTACGATAAAGAGTTTGTGCTCTCAAAGATGCCCAGATACGTGTGCGGAGAGTGTACTCAGGAGCGGCCGATTTGAAACCAATGCAGTAGAAAGGAAGATCATCAATCTTGCTCTTGGCGGTGTTCTTCTCATCCTTTTCGTAATCGCCGTTAAATTGCGAGGTCTCATCTGCGAGAATCTTGGTATCCTTCACAAAGCAATCCCACTCGTGAGGGTGCAATTGCTTCAAATACTCAAGCATAGTAACACGGGAATATGGCTCATCCTCACGGATAATCTCACGCAGAGAGAACAAGATCTTCTCTCCGTAATGAGGAATCATGACGGTGAAAGTTGGCATGTTGTCGACTGGAAGGGGTTCCGGAATAGGGGTTGACAGAGATTGGGCGAAGAAAGAGATACGACGCTCGGCTTCACTCTGGTTGGGGAAGAACTCGGTCTTGAAAGAATGATCTTCTTGTGAAACGAAGAATGTTGGAGCACGAAGAGTTCTCTTGCCTTCTTGCTCAGACGGCACTTGATGGTAGAGAAGCTTTTGGACATGGTCGATAGCGAGAAGATGCTCTCTGTACATGGAGATAACGATGGCGTTCCAGATTTGAGAGATCAGGACCTTGGGCTTGTACTTGATCTCCATGTCGGTGGTAGCGAGAACCTTGGAGTAAATACGCTTTGGCAGACGTGAGAAGATGTTTCTCCATGGCGTCCAGATGGACACACCCAGGTAGAAAGATCTCGCCACGGAGTAGATAGTGTTCATGATGATGTACCACATGAAAGTATCCAAGAAGAACAAGGTAAGATCAGTGACAAACATGATACCCAGAAGGATCTTGGGCTGCAGTTTGCAGAGAACATCACCGATAATAGCATCACCAACACAGTTTGAGATCTCCATGCTGTCCAAGTATCTGATAGGATCACGGAAGGACAGGGTCAAGAAGACATAGGATTCTGCCAACTTCGCACCGAAGACGGTGATCCAAAGACCGTAAGACATCCACATATCGTTACCTGTCAAGCGAGGATAACTGGCAGTGAAGGTTTGACTGGCCACGTACTGCCTGGAGTTCCGGGTCAAGTAACTCCCAAACAATCCTCCCATTGGCATGATCGAAAAGAAGAAGTAGGTAACCAGTGCGATGAAGAACTGAACGATACCAAGAATCAAAGCAATCTTCGTCTTTTGCGTATTGGGGATGATGAAGATGTAAACACTAGGAGCGACGTTGAGCGCAAGAACAGCCAGGAGGAATAACAACTTCTTGGTCAAATGTTGTGCACCTGCCCATCGACGAGGAACGTAGGACCATTCGCAGATTGTAGCTATAACCATGATCAGACTTGCAACTGCACCACCCAACGCAACAGCGGACCATTGCGCGGAGGCCGGGGGTTGGTTGTTCCTTTGTTGTTCGTAATGCTTTTCCAGGAGTGTTGGCGAGTTCTTGGCAGTAAAGAACCAGAAGGCACTGATATGGATAACCCAAATACGATTGAAATTGACCAACATGTGGAACCAAGAACGGGTCTCGCGATATGTCTTGAAGAAAACCTTGTTCCAGGTGACGTCCTTGAGCTTGAGATAACGTTCTGCTGGAGGGAGATCCACCAGGCGAGACTTATCTTCCATGATGATTCTCTCAATACCTTCCGGGTACCAGAACAGTTGATTGCAGTCATCGTATCCAATAATCTGGTTGTGATCCCGTTCTCGACGAACATACTTGCCATCCTGAATTTCGTATCCTTGGTCTCTGCAGTATTGGTAGAGCGGCGTGATGACGTTGTTGAGATATGTGAATTCCTCCACTGGCTCCACCAAATTCTGGCAAGCGGGCGAGTTCAGGTAGTCATCGGCACACTTGAAGATGAAACACAGAACTTCTGGCATGAAACGAACTTGGTTGGCTTCACCCCAGCAGAGGAGGTAGAGAGCCAATTGACGAACTCTGTCATGTTGAGACATGCGATTCATGCGAGTCTTCCATCTGTACTCGGCAGCTTCAAGACTGTTATCGCCCTCCATTTGCTCGAGGGTCTGGGCTTCATTTTGAGGATCTGCTGCTGCCTTGGCTGCTTTGCGGGCCTTGCGAGTACGACGGTCTCCTTTGCCAAGTTTCATGTTGGCAAATCCCACAGCATCGTCCAAATCGAGATGAGCGGCAAAATACCATTTTCTATAATTTGCATTATCACCACCGATATAATCTGCGTGGAGTGACAACAGGGCTTGGTTTGGAGTCATACGCGAAGCTCTCGAATCCAGCAAGGTCATCAAATGATCGTAGACGTTTCGCATGCTGTCACGTTGGAAACCAAATTTGGCCGTCAGATCTAGGAAGATGTCCTCGACCTCCTCCTTCGACAAGGGGATTTGAGCATCAGAGGTCCAGGCGGGATATGGCTCCTTGGATCGTTGTCCAGCTGGAAGAACGTTGTTGTAATCCATTCCAAAATTTGGCGTGGATGCTCCCGAAGATCGGTTGCCACCATAGGAAACCTGCGACGAAGGTGGGCGGTAGCCACGGCCGCCCATCTGGCTCTCGTTGTAGCTGTTGTATCGCTCATCGCCGCGTCCATAGTAATCCATATCGGTGGCTCGAGCCATATCTGATCTCATGGTAAAGTCGCTGAAGGTCTCAGAATCCTCCTCTGAATCGCCTCGACGCTTACCCTGAGGTGCTTCGCCACCTGCTGCACCACCTTGATCGTAGTACTGGTCATTGTAGTATTCATCTTGGTATTGGCCTTGGTGTTGATCACCACCTTCGTAGTACCCGCCCTCTTGTTGATATGGGTTGTTGGCATCGGCATTGTAGTAGCCTCTGTGAAACGCAGCAGTCAGCTCTCACTCTCCCACATCATCATCATCATCATCAAAGCTACGTACGATTCATCATAATACCCTTCACCATTCTGCTGATGTTGACCCCCGTGGCCTTGCTCGTAGCCGCCATTATTATCGTAATATTGTTGACCTCCGTGCTCGTCCTGGTAGTAAGAATCGGTGTTGCCCGGTTGTTGGCCGTAGCCTTCATCGTAATGACCCCCTTGCTGTGGGTGTCCCGACATGATTGCGTTCTAAATGATCTACTGAGATGTCATGTTAATACCGAGCTCCATTGACTTCCACGGATCGACGGGCGCGTCGATAGCGTTACTGTGCTTCGCCCCCCGGGGTTGGGCGTGTGATAGTTGAGAGTGAATGATGGGATTGCAAACTCACAAATTAAAGGCACATTGGAAGAGTGAATGATTCCGTTGATGGCCTTGAATTGAAAAACGCGCGGTTCAAGATGCTTCAGACCGATCGGAATTGATGGTCTTTGATATATTAAATAAGGAAGACGAAATGGCCGAGTTGATTGGAAACGACAGGACAAGGCGTAGGAAGATGGGAGAATGGGAAGATGGAATCCGAATAAACGAGTTTACAAGAACTTGAGACGGCCTCCTGTGAAAATAAGGTTTTCTCAAGAAAGTCGAATAATGGGCTGTAAAGAATGACTCTGCAAATTAAAGTGGTAATTTGTTGAAATTCGAGAAGGAGGTAGTAGGAAGTGGTAATAAGTGGCAATGTGTGGTGGTTTGAGAATCCCCTTGTTTTTCCTTTTTCCCCCTTTTATTTTTGGGGAAGTGATTTGTTGCTGCTTGGGTTCTTTTTGATTTCGTTAGAGCGGCTTGTTGTCCTTTCTATCAAGCAATGAATCGATCGATAACCGATTCCGTCGCGTTAAACAGGAACGATAGTGCGAGAGTGTGTGAGAACGAATGTAAAGTTATAATGATTATTGGATGCAGTCTACAAAACAAGAGTGAAAAGAAGAAGAAGAGGCGGAGGAAGAAGAGGAAGAAGAGGAAGAAGAAGAGAAAGAAGAACCACACTTAGAAAAGAATCTCTGTTGATGTTTTGATTTTTATTCAAGAAAATTTACGAGATTGTATTTCAAAGATGTTGGTATATTTTTACGTATAAATCTTTTTTTTTTTCTTTCTTTCTTTCTTTCTTTCTTTCCAAGAATGAGAGAGGAGGGTGAGAGAGGGAGGGAGGAAGGATAAGTGTCAGAGAGCGAGAGATTTAAGAGAGTGAAAAAGTTGTTCTTTTCATAGGGGACTTGTAGAATTAATTATTAGTTTAATGTACAAGTAATGTATGTACAGTAATAGGAAGGAAATGGGAATTTACTAAAACTTGGTGGCAGTTTATTATTCTTTTTTCTCCCTTGTCAGGATGAAGAGGGGGTGAATGAGATGGGATGGGATGGGATGGGATAGGACAGGATAGGATAGGATGGGGATAGGATAGAATTGGATGGGATAGGATAGGATAGAATTATTAGAATAGTACAGGATAGTACAGGATAGGATAAGAAGGGGAGGGAAGGGAAGTTTGTTTTCGTTAATGAGGTATGAATTGATTGAGTGGATCTATAGACACCGCTGAACTGAAAGTCGAAAATCTATCTTAAAAAGTACGCGCTTGGGTAGAGTAGCTCGGTAGAGTAGCTAGCTACAGTCGCTTGAGGGAAAGGAAAATAGTATCTAAAGTATCTAAATAACCTTGAACGTCTAAATGATGGATTACTACTGCTATTATTATTACTAGATTGTTGTTGTTGTTGTTATTGTTATTATTATTGTTATTATTGTTATCATTGTATGATTGTATTATTGAATGCTTACTATCATCACCATCATCACCATCGTTACTATTATTGTACCAAAAATGAAAAGCTGGCTCGGTTGGCCCTATGTGATGGCTTTAATGTTCAAGCTTTCAACTAGTCGGTTAACTCATTTCATCAATCGTTCTAATTCTGATTCAAATGTTGTTGGTCTTAGGTGCAGTGCAATAAGTAAGCATTAATTACAGACAGCAATTATAGATAGATAGACAGATAGATACATATAGATAGATAGATAGATAGATAGCATTACCGTACAGGTAATCTTTGGAGGAATGAAGGGGGGAGGCAAAAGAATAGTACCCCATTGAGTTTAGATGCCATTTAGTAGAATAAACAAATATAAATACTGCCTAGCAGGTATGTGAAGATCACACAGGGCCTAGGACCTAGGACATATCATAGAATGGGGATTTGGAAGCTTCATATTACCAATCGCTTCCATCTTGACGTGCATCGACTCGCTCGTCTACTCCGGATACTGGTACTGTAGGAAAACATTCAGGAGAAGGAAGATTAATGATGACAATTGATTTGATTGGGAGGGGGGAAAGTTCTAGAGTCCGAATTAGATGCTTACGGAGGAGATAGTATGAATGGAATACGGGGGGGTGGAGGCACAAAAGGATGATTGTACGGAGGATGAAGAAGAGCGTATCCAACTTTTACTTGCTGCTTTTAAAGAAAGGTTGGTCGGTCGGTCCCTTGATCTATTCATATTTTTGATACTTTTCATAACATTCATAACAATCATATCATTTCATTAAGTTTAGTAAATTCAGTAAATTCAGCAAATTCATTAGATCCATTAGATCCATTAGATTCATTAGATTCATCAATTTAATGTTTTTGATTTATGCATCATCGCTGTGTTGGGCGAATACGTCCACGGGTAGGCGAATAAATAGGTGGGCAAAGAGGCAAAGAGGCAAATGCTAATTCAGGGGCACATCAAATGTTCCATTCGTTCATACCCGTGGACATCCCTAGATACCTAAGCCTAGGCCTAAGCATAAACCTAAGCCTAAGCGTAAATTTACTTCTTTGCTAGTGCAGCCAGCAGCTGAATATCTTCTACAGTACTGCAGTACTAGTAGTAGTCTGTATCCCTTTCTAGATAGGTATGCCCACTCATTCCAGGTTATTTTGTGGTGCTCTTGTATAATACAGTATAGTATAGTACAATACATTTATGTATATTTATACCTTTGTTTATTTATACTTATATCTATATCTATATCTTTATATTATATATCTTATTATATCTATATCTATATCTATATCTATATCTATATCTATATCTATATCTATATCTATATCTATATAATATCTATATCTATATCTATATCTATATCTATATCTATATCTATATCTATATCTATATCTATATCTATATCTATATCTATATCTATATCTATCCTTCTATTATTATATTGATTTTTTTGTTTATCCATCCATGAATATTTATATTCATTGCATAAAATATCATTTAATACCTTCTCCTTCATCTTCCTCTTCTACTTCTTCTTCTTCCTCTACTTCTTTCTTCCTCCTCCGCTTCTTCTTCCCTTCTAATCCTTCTTTCTCGGATCAACGTAAAAAAGCTTGTTCTCTTCTTCACCTATCCACAAGTGTTATCGATACCCGTGAACAGTACAGAGTAGTATGTATCCATCTCAACACCTCACAAGATTCATTCATACCTACCGTTTCTTCCTGGTGCCCTTTACATTAATCTCTTACGAATGAGACGTTGTCATGGATGATTATGGCACAGCATCGTCACCCTCTCTTTCCCCCCCTGTCCTTTTGATCTTAACAGACAGAGAAGTACCCATAATACTTTCTTATCTGCATCATTCTAATTATATTGACTTTGGAAGCTTCATCTTAATTCCAGGCCATAATCTCGATTGTCTGGACCATCTCGACCTGAGAGTTTTTTTATCTCCATCCCATTGACGGCCCATCAGGCTTCATATTCATCCAATACCCGTACCATTATCAAATCGATAATATTGCGAAAGTGAGACTTCTTCAATGTGTCGAAGACATTGACGATGGTGGTCAAGCATATCCCGGCCGGGACTAGACGATCTCTTCCAAACCGTTTAATAGGAGATGAAAAAAAAGGGGGATAAAAACAGCAACGGATCCGATCAGTGATGGGTGGGTACGTGCCACAGGGAAGTTTGGAAAGGCGGTGCATGCATGCATGAATGATACTTTGCAAAGGACCAGGGTATGTTGTTCATCCACCAGAAGATCTGAAGCTATCGACAGGGTTTGGACACTTATTTTCCTAAAGTATGTATGATCTGTAGTGCTGCTTCAAGTGTGTCAAAACTCAGCAGCGAGTCCATACTTTGAAATGGTCCTGGGTCTGTTAATTTCCAGCAAAAGCAGCAGGCGCTGCTGAACCACATAAGACGGCAAAGTTATCTTACAAATTCCCTAGAACTTGGAATCCGATGTCTTTCGAGGATTACAGATCAGCTTGCCTTCTCAATTCTTTGGAAGCACTTTGAATACTGACTCTCGAGTTCTTTTTCTAGCCTGGGATATGTAACCAACATGGCAACTAACTACTCGGGCACTAGGTATTATGGTCCCTTTTTTTCCCGTATTAGATTCCCGGATTTCCGAGAGACTCACATTAGTACAGTACAGTAGTCAGAGTTAGAGCGATCAACGAAAGACGGGTTGGAAAAACTAATCAGGCTAGTCTTTTCTGGGATTCGTACCTGGTTCTAAAATAGATCAGGGCATGGTGGCGATTCGTATGCACCTTGAACGCCTCTGGATGGTTGTTGGATAAAAAAAAATTGTCCGAAGATCATCATACAACGGAACAAATGCGATGTTGATACTTGTAGGTAAAGATAGAAATGATCATACTGTACAGTAGAGAAGACAATGGGAATCGCTTCAGAATCAAAACTCAAAGCAAACAATTAACCTTGCGAGTGCGTGCGCCCCCATTTTCCATTCTCCATCATGATGAGCATGCTACATTCATCAAATGCCACCAGCGTTTGAGGGGAGTGAGTACATGAGAATGCATTTCGAAAAGACGATGATACAAACGGCGGGTGGAAATGTCGTTGAGACCTCGATTATAACACGTGATAAGAGAGCCATCAGGAGAATCGGCAGCTGATTGGCATGAAAGTCCTCTTGACTCTTGAGGCCCACGGATTGGTTTCCAAGGTGATACAAGAATGTAACATCTGTCTTGCTGCTGCGTCACAGTGGAGGGAGGGGTGACATCGCTGCCAACTGCAGTATTGAATATTACCTATGTCAATACGAGGTTTTCCAGTGGTGATTTGTTGAAATGGTGAAATCCTATACAAAAGAGTCTCGAGGTGTGTTATATACTCAGCCTCCTACTCGTATGGAATTTAGAACACAATACCTTTGTGAGCCTCTCAGCAATTGGAAAGAATGCATGGTTTTTGAAAAATTGCATGATTGATGTGTTGGCTCAGCTGGAAAGGGATGCAATCAGGACTTGCCGAGGAGAACGATGGAAAACCGTTGCTGATGCTCAATTATCAACGAATCTGCCATTAGAAAGAGACACCATGTTGAACGAGAGGATGCGATACACAGCTACATATGTATCATAGTGGCTCTGGTGTGATTGCATCTTTATACAAATAAAGATGACAGTATCGCACAGTACAATATACGTTTTAATGACGATGATGGATCTCTCCATACGGCCAAGCCCAGTTCATTCACGGGGGATTTAATTTCTCACAGCCGAATCTTAATCCGAAGATGCTGTGCTGTGCTGTGCTGTGCTGTGCTGTGCTGTACGGAGTAGATACGATACAGTGCAGTCAGTATCAGCCAACGGAACACACGAGTGCCGGTAACCTTGAGTTCCAAGGTTAGTTGTGATTCGTGAACTTGGAATGCTGAAGAGTTCGTAATCCTTAATATAGTCGTGGCTGTGCTTCCAGAAGCATTATGTCAAATTACGATCAACCAAACTCGAACCAATATCCCCGCTGTAATGTTTAAGGTTTCTGCTCAAACTGCTGAGATGGTTTAAATTGATCCAAGAGATCAAGAGTCCCAAGAAAACACCCAAGAGCAATGCTGTGTGTCACAGTGTGTGCAATGCATGGATGAATGAGATGATGTATGAGTAGGTGGGTAGGCCGGTAGGTAGATAGATACAGTAGGCAGGTCGAGTTGAATTCAAAACAACAGTTGTCTGTGGATGAGATATCTATTTAGATCTACTCGAGTATTGAGCGGACATCTGGAATTACGAGTTACTGTATATAGGAAGTAAATAATTGTTTTAGAATAAATATTGATGAGAGTTGATACTGTAGTAATGATCCATGATCAACTCCAGCTAACCTTGAATTACCCAGTACTCATTAATTACCCAGTACAGTTCTCATTTATCCGTCACCCGTGACATGACTGTATCAAATTGAAGAGAAATAAATATACGAAGCACAGTCAGTACATTGGCATAAAAATCAATTTCCGTATTCATCTTGTCACGAACATGAGCCAATCGTAAATAAGAAATCTGAGAAATCCCCGTGGAGTCGTGGACAGTACTTGCCTCCGCCGTGAGCATAACAAAATAGTCCACTTGAAAACCAAAGAGATCCATCGTTCCCTGGTTCTCATTGGCTCATCATAACTTGATGCTCCGTACACAAGTACTCGGCACGTTCCATTCCATTCCATTCACATTCACACACACATTCACATTCACATTCATATCGGTGTTTTTCCCTGGGTAATTCTTAATTCTTACTCAGTGCTGTGCTGTGCCGTGCTGTGCTGTGCTGTGCTGTGCTGTACTCTGTCTGTACTCTCTCTCTGTACTCCGTCCTGTATATTTGGATCGCTCACCACTCAAGAAGTTAATTCGGTTTAAATGTTTAAATCAACCAACAAGACTTTTCCTCTGTCCAAAGACCCAATCTAATCTCTCAAATTATCAAATACCAGGAACCAGCTTTCTTTTTTGGTTTTAGTATCGATTTCATCAATTCGATCAATCCAATCAATCCAATTCGATCAATCCAATCCAATCCAATCCAATCCTATCCTATCCTATCACACGCATCCATCCCAATCCCAATCCCAATCCCATCACATCCTTTCCAATCCAATCCCTCCTCGAATGTTCCCCACTCCGAATTCATACCATTGGGAGTCTTGACTCTTGAACCCCCCCCCCCATTCAGCCCGTATCCCCTTAAATTGTTTCTTGATTCAAATCTCTTTGCCACACTTAATGAGACGTTGTTAATCCCATTGGAACCACACACTCCTCTCGCTGTCATTCCTTTACCATTGCCCGTTTCCCATTTCCCATCTTCATAATTCATTCCATTTTTAAACCCATTTAGAAATCAAGACACTCGTTACATATTTCCTTTTTCCTTCTTATTTCGAAACCCAGTTGCTTTTGCCGTGCAGTCAGTTGCTGATAGAGAAAGGAGAAGAGAATTATTACATCACCAACCAACCAACAACAGCAACCACAAAAACACACGCTCGTTCTTTCCTATACTATTCTAAAACTCACTTGAGACGGAATTAAAAGAAACACCATCGTTTCCTTCTTGTCCGTATCTCATCAAAACAACTTCACATCTATTCATCTATCATCACCAGAATCAAAACATCATAATATAAACACATTGGTATCTCAATTAGCATCATGAAGACCTTTGGCCTTGCTTCAGCGGCTACTGCAGCATTGACCGGCGCCCTTTTCGCCTCGTCTGCTGCCGCTGCTGATCTCCCTCCTATTGTCATCAAGGTATGTGCCATGAATATCTATCTGTATATGCGAGATACAGGTGAAAGGCGTGGAAGTACATACTGACTCTCCTATCAGGGCTCCCATTTCTTCTACGAGAACGGTACCGAATTCTTCATTCGCGGTGTCGCATACCAGCAAGATGTGAACGCCAACTCGAGCTCCACTGCTACTTACACCGATCCTCTTGCCGACGAAGCTGGCTGCAAGCGTGACATTCCTCTTCTTCAAGAACTGGGCACCAACACCATTCGTGTTTACGCTATCAATGCTTCGTTGGGACCACTCCTTCTGTATGGGCATGCTTCAGGATGCTGGAATCTATCTTATTCAAGATTTGTCTAACCCCTCATCCTCGATCAACCGAAACGACCCAGAATGGAACACTGATCTCTTCGCCACTTATGCTGCCGTCGTTGAGTACGTATATCCTACAATCCTCGCATGTTGATCCCATCCCGTCTTTCTACCTGGGTTCTGTCATGGATGCTGCAGCAAATGTGCCTTGATGTCTATGTATTCTGTATGCTAACATGCTTATCTTTCAGTGCCATGGCCAACTACACCAACGTCCTCGGTTTCTTCGCCGGTAACGAGGTATCCAACGAAGTCAACAACACCAACGCCAGTGCTTTCGTCAAAGCTGCGGTCCGTGATACCAAGGCCTATATCAAGACCAAGAACTACCGCAAGATTGGTGTTGGTTATGCTACCAACGATGATGCCGCCATCCGAATTCCTTTGGCTCATTACTTCAACTGCGGTGATGCTGATGACGCTATCGACTTCTGGGGTTACAACATCTACTCGTGGTGCGGTGATTCTTCCTTCACGAAATCCGGGTACGATCAAAGAACACTCGAATTCGCCAATTACTCTGTCCCTGCATTCTTCGCCGAATATGGTTGCAACACTGTTCAACCACGTAAATTCACTGAGGTTGGAGCTATCTACGGCGACAAGATGACTAATGTCTGGTCCGGTGGAATCGTCTACATGTATTTCCAAGAGGCCAATGACTATGGTAAGGCTTGAGATCCGTTTCTTTCACACCACAATCTAACCGATTCTTTTAGGTCTTGTCTCGGTTTCCGGAGACACTGTCAGCAAGCTCCCAGATTTCACTGCTCTTTCCAAGCAACTAGCCACTGTTACTCCTAGCTTTACCAACTCTGCTTCGTACACTCCCACCAACACTGTTGCACAAGCATGCCCAGCAACTGGTACCGCTTGGGCTGCATCAAGCAACCTTCCACCTATCGCAAACGCAGAGCTCTGCGAATGTATGGTCAAGTCCTTGTCCTGTGTTGCCGACAGCGGTATTTCTGGTGACGATAGTGCTGAGCTCTTCGACTACGTCTGCGGCTTGGACAGCAAAGCTTGTGACGGTATCGGAAAGAACGCCACCACCGGAGTTTACGGTGCCTACTCCATGTGCACAGGCGCGCAACAATTGTCCTTCGTCTTCGACCAATACTACTCAAACCAAAACAAGGCATCCACTGCCTGTGACTTCAACGGCAAGGCTAAGCTTCAATCTGGCTCCAAGAGCTCAACATGTTCAAGCCTCATCAGCCAAGCCGGAACCGCCGGAACCGGAACCGTTACCACTGCACCAACTGGTACTGGAGCTTCCAGCAGCTCATCTGCTTCAACCACCTCGACCAACAAGAGTTCTTCCGGTTCTACCATTGTCCCACGTCTCGACTTGGGCTTGTTGCAATTGGGTGCCTATGTCGTGGCTGCTGGAATGGCAGGTGCGGGCATGATCTTGTTGTAGATGGTTCTATTGGATTGCTAGCATTATGCATGGGCAGCGTTTTGACTGCTTCTGGATGGAGGCATCTTTACTTTAAAATTGATCGGGCAGTAATATGTCATGCATTCCCTTTTTGTCATTGTATCTTGCTTAGGGCGTCACTTGATCCTTCTGCTCTTGACGTCTCATGATGCCAATTGAAGATCTTAATTTGTATATTAAACGATAGACTGGAGAGAAATTTGAGATTGTGAAAAAGAAGCGTCGGGTCGTATAAATATGGCTGTTCAATGTGATTTTGAATTCTACTTTTATAATCACCATCAAATGTCTTTATCGTTTCAAACCCGTCTATTTATCCGTTGTAAACGTGGGCCTTATTATCTAGGCATGTATACGCTTCATCAGTCCAATCAAAGTTATCTAAGCGAAAAGCACATCATCACTAGCTTACTACGCCGATGACAAGCCCAAATTGGTATATTTTTCTTTGTAGATAACAAATGACTTCAAAAGGGCGATAGAATTCCATTGAGTCTCTTTGCACTTTTCAATACAGGGTTTCTCGATCGATTTACAGATTAAGTATCTAATCTATCTATCACACTATCAATTGATCAGCTGGATAAGTAAACTCTGCAAAGATTGAAAGGTGGTCTGCCTTGTGGATAAAGTAACAGAATAGACGAAATGGCGGACGTAGCAGCAGAATTGGAGGAAGGAGGATTCAAGAGGACCTTGAAGGACTTGTTTGCAGGGGCTGCTGGTGGTGTCGCTCAGGTTTTGTTGGGTGAGTAAGATTTCGTATGGGGGGAAAATGAATGTTTGTAGGTGGTGTGGATCACGTGGAGTTGAGGGGATGTGTTGGGAAGTGGGATTGTCTTCGAGTGATGACTTTGTGAGATGCTTTACTATACTATTCGGGGGAAGGAGATATGGTGGTTCTTAGTGTCAAGTCTGGGTCCCCCGACTTGTGTATACGATGGGGATAGCACAGCATACAAATACTATGCACGTAATGATCTAACCACTGTTACAGGACAACCTTTCGATATAGTCAAAGTCCGTCTCCAAACTACTACACAATACGCAAATGCTTTGGAAGCAGCTCAAACTATCTATCGCAACGAAGGTGCTCTGGCCTTCTATAAAGGTACCCTCACGCCTTTGATCGGTATTGGAGCCTGTGTCTCTGTCCAGTTCGGAGCATTCCACCAAGCCCGTCGCTTTCTCGAATCCTACAACACATCGCGTAATCCTACCTCTCCAGGCCTTTCTTATACGCAATACTATGCCGCTGGCGCTTTTGCGGGTATTGCCAATTCTGGTATCTCGGGTCCGATCGAACACGTGAGAATTAGATTACAGACGCAACCTCACGGTGCAGGAAAATTGTACAATGGCCCTGTAGATTGTGTTCGCAAGTTATCTGCCCATGAAGGTGTTCTCAAAGGTCTCTATCGCGGTGAAGCTGTTACCATTCTCCGAGAAGCCCAAGCTTACGGTGTGTGGTTCATGTCTTTCGAATATATGATGAACAGTGACGCGGCCCGCAACAAAATCGAACGCAAGGATATCCCGAGTTGGAAAATCGCTCTTTATGGAGGTTTAGCCGGAGAAGCACTATGGCTAGCTAGTTATCCATTTGATGTTGTGAAGAGCAAAATGCAAAGTGATGGATTTGGTGAGAAGATGAAGTATAATGGAATGAGAGACTGTTTTGCGAAGACCTGGAGAGCGGAGGGCGCAAGAGGATTCTGGAAGGGTATTTTCCCTACTTTGTTGAGAGCTATGCCGGTTAGTGCGGGAACTTTTGCAGTCGTGGAGATGACTATGAGAGCGATTTCTTAGATGAGCAAGAGTGTGCAAGAGGGTAGGAGTTGATATTGGGATGAGATGATGAGGTGATGAGAAGTTGAGCTATTTTCAACAAGAGCGAAGCACGAGCATAGCATTGGTATTTGCATTATTATGTTGTATAAAGCAGAAAGGTCACACAGACTTCTTAGTAAATTATCAAATTTCAACAAATGCTCCTAATCATAACTCGATTCTGTGAACAACAAACAAAACCTCACAATCCAGTCAAACACCAACTCCCCCCTGCTGCATTAAAGTCTCAAGGCCGTAACCTCAGATATATATGCCTTCTAAGACGTCAGGAAAACCCTTCCTTCGATTCCACGCCACGGATACCCCAAGTTAGCTACTTCCATTACCTTACACAACACACATAACGTACCTCAAATCAGGATCGCCCGTCCTCACAACCTCTGACAACTTCCCCATAACCTTCGCATCACTTCTAACTATAATCCTCGCGGAAGTTTTCTCTATCTCCAAAAGTCATTCCTGGTGATTTCCTCTATCCTCTCCACATCGATATCCTTGGGGACGGAAATGCGAAATTGAGAATTGAAAACTAAGTCTTGATACGTCGAGATGGTTGTTGAGTGTTATATGCCATGCTATACCATATATACCATCATGAACTCCCCTCTTGCAATTACCCATACCTTCCAAACAACAACTCTCTCTCTAATCACCGCCGTCAAGACTTAAGACTTCTAAAACAAGTAAAGAGAGAGAGGGTCGAAAGAAAGCTTAGCGATGTAAACAAAGATACAAAAAGAAAAGTAGTAGAAATTAAAGATGTTAGTGAAGATGAAGGTGAAGGTAATAGAACTTATGAGGAATAGGGTATATCTATCTAGATTCTTAAAGGGACAGCACTGAAGATGACTTGGTGGAGGGATTCAATTCGTTAATACACTTCCGCTTATTTGTAACCCCTAATGAATGGATTGTAATGGATTCAACTTAACCTTTGTAGGAAACAACATAGAGAAGAAACCTCTTGACTCTTTTACTCTTTGAAATGCAAGACGCCGATCATATCGCGCACCTACTATGTGTGGAGAAAAAACAAGTTTTCCTTTCAAGAAAAGGCTACTCAAATAGTATTAATATTTCATACAACACATGCCTTGCTGAATATTAATGCATCGCACCCATACTATCTCTAAATGCCTAAATTACGCCCCATCAAAAATCATAAACACCATCTCAACCAAATGCGTGAGTATCAGCATGACTTTCCTAATAAAACTCCAAGCATATCTTGCCTAATATAATTCAGACCAATGCCCAATTACAAAACCATACTGTCACAAATAGGAACTTCGTAGTGTGCAGGAACATACTTAGTCAACTTCCCAGCTCTCGCCTGGTGCCGTGTGAGGTCTATAGTGCGAGGAAACTGCCCTTCGCCTTGAAGGTGTTGGGGTGAGGCTAAATCCGAAGTCGTCCTCGGTCCAATTTTCACCGTGGTATTCGTCCTCGGTGAAATCCCAGTGCACGGCTTCCCCTTCACCGAGCAAAACGCCTCTCCACTCTCCCGCTGCGATCTTGGACGCAATATTCATCATCAGATGAAGTAGGTGGCTTGGAGGACTGAGAAGGATCTCACACGTCTTTTGGATTATTGCTGTTGGGAGATGTCGGGCGGTTTGTAGTCGTTGAGGCCTTGGTGATGGAGAGAAGAGATTTACTGCGGCGGGAAGAGGTGATAGTGTTCTTCTTTCTGAATTTCTACTGGTAGTACCGCGGTTTCTCAGCCTTGGGGGTGAAGGAGTGATGGCCTCGGACCTATCGCCTTCAGACTTCTCGCCGTCATTTACCAACGTAGGAGTCCTTGGGGCGGGCGACAAACTTCGAGGAGATGCATGAATGAGTGAAGGTGTGTGCCATGTTCCGTGTATCTCGGGCGTTATATTGAGCTGTGAGACTGTTTGCGTGGCGTGTACTTTCTTTGGAAGTACAATATTATCGTGGGGGTAGGGAAAGGTGGTAGGTGATGGTGGTCCTGACAGAGGCGGCGATAGGGGTACATCAAGCGGAGAGTGCCATGACTGTGTCGAGTGAAATGACTCAACACTTGACGAGAGCTCAGATGCAGTATTATCAGCCGCCGTTTGCCTGGCGGGGGATCTATTTCGACGATCCTTTGAAGGTGGGCTCGTAACTAAAGAGAGGATGGGAGGTGCCGTGATTGATCGACTACAGTGATTCAAGGCTTGTGACTGACCTCTCGATTCGAGGGGCGATTGCGGATATGATGATTGAGCAAGATTTTGTGGCGTGACCTTGGCGTCATCCGTCGTCGTATCCCCATCATCATCCCCATCAAGCTCTGCATGGGAAACGACAGGAATCACGAGTTCTGATGGGGATGAAGCATATTCAGTTAATTGAGCTTCGGTCGAACCAGCTTGCGGTGGTCGGATTGAAGATTGTGCCGTTAGACTCGTTGATTTGATTGAAGATGTTTCTGGCGCTTCTTCTTGAAATTGTAAGTTTGGTATGCATGTCTCCGTGGGGCTAGACGAGGGTCGATGCAATGCATGAGTTAGAAGTGGGGAAGAAGAGCGGGTTCTTCTGCATGAGAGCATTGGCGAGCTTGAGGTCAACGAGGTCGACTTCGAAGCAATTGGATAAAGATCACCCCTGGGTAATGGTATCCTAGATGACGATCTTTGTACTGGCCTCCACGGTTTTTGGTTGGCAGGGACCACCAGAACTTGAGGGGCAATCGGTAGATCAACCGAAAAGGTCCTTTGAAATGGACAAGGAGTTTTCTCATATAATGATACCTGCGCCAATGTCTTCTTGAACTCTTCTACTTGCTTGATTTCTTCGGAGGTTGTGTTTCTTATCTCGATTCGCCAATACTCCTGCAACTTTCGTACTTGCAACACAAACTTGCTAGATCCATCATCCGAAACAAACCAACATTGACTGCGTGGTAGAATGGGCTTTAAGGCTGTCTGGCAGTTGATAAACGCGACTGATTCGGGAGCTCTATAGATGCGTAAAGTGCCTGCGACTCCGATATTAGTATGAGCACCCTTTTCTTTGGCTTGGGGTAAGCAAGGATTTCCATGAAACGCATACCAACGGCGATCGTCCTTTCCGCCGGGGACGACCATCTCAACGAAGAACCTATATCTGCCTCCTCCTCCGCCGGTCCATTACTCGAGCTTGGGCGCGATGCACTGTGTGATGGAATGGAAAATGATATAATGCGGGCGCCATCAACATTGCAGAGTATCTCAATTTGGGGATCGGGAATTGATGTTAGTCGACCAGAAGCAGACACTGGTCGTGTCAAGGAGGTTGAAAGATTTAAAGCCATTGGCAATAATAAGCGGGATTACTTTTTATATATTCTGTTTGATGACCATGATGGTACTGTACTTTATTGTACGTTGAGGGAGCGAATGGGTGATGAAGTTTTTGAAGGACGTGAGTTGAGGGAGGTAATTTGAAGTTTGAGGGTATGTTTTATGTAAGTTGGCTAAGTAAGGTTGTCGTATTTCGATGTTGCTGGTTTCAAGACAGTCGAAGGAAGAGAATTGTACTTGTAAGGGTAGTTTCTTGTTGTTTCGGAGATTGGGAATGAGATTGAAAATGAGATTGAGAAGGAAAGTGAAGAAGTGAAGAAGTGAAGAAGTGAGGAAGTGAGGAAGTGAGGAAGTGAGGAAGTGAGGAAGTGAGGAAGTGAAGAAGAAGATTAAAGATTAATAAATGTGTGTATCATAGATCATTTCATCATCTTCTTCTTACAGGAGGGACAATAGAAGAAACGAGTTACTCAATAGATGATAAATAGGTAAGGGAGGCAGATGAATAGGTAGTTGAATGGGTAATTAGATGAATAAGTAGATGAATAAGTAGATGAATGAGTAATTACTAAATTCTGATAATTTGCGGGTAGTGTGAAGTTATGAACAGACAGGAAGAAAGCAAGAAAGCAAGCAAGCAAGGGTTTGAGGATCCGAAGAACAAATATATTGTACGAGTATGGATGGATGGATGGATGAATGGATGAATATATAAGGTTATGTACGTATATATATATATAGATGGATGAATATATATCTAATACCTCTAGCTACCTAGGTACCTACTTATTTACTTAATAATTCCGATAATACATCCTACTTGTATTATTGACGTATATAGATATATATATGTAAAATTATATATAATATTATATTTAATATTAATATAATATTATATATATATATAAATATATATGAATAGTTATATATAGCAAAGCGTCATTACATTAATACTACTCGAGTATATAGATATTAATTATCTACCCACCCGCCTACCTACCGACTCACTCCATCCCTCTTCTTCTCTCTTCCATTCGATCAACCATCATCTCAACGTACCTACGAGGTGCCTACCTAGGTATCTCCAACTTCCCCAGGTAAATATCATTTACTTCAATCTATAACAAATGATCCTTCGAGCACTGCCCAGGTGTGTGTTATGATTCTTATCATTAAACCAAAGTCCGATTGCTTTTAATTTCCTTCCATAACCTTCCGGCACTGTACAGTACAGACAGAGTAGAGGAACAGAAAGGGTTTTGATTCGGACATTAGCTTAATTCCTATATGATCATACCCAAGTGGGACAGGAGAGCGAACAGAGCGAACATGAGGTAGCTGGAGGTGCCCAGGTGCTTTTATTACTTGACTATACATAGATGCAACTTGAGATGGAGAGGAGAGGAGAGGAGAGGAGAGAGGGGAGGGGAGGGGACGAGATCCGACATTTGAAGTGGAGTGGCCAAGGGATGTTGTTGTATGTTGTATTTCGTACTTCCACTTCTTTCTGTTTCAAATCAATTTCAAGAATGAATTATTTTATTATATTAGGTGGGTGTGTATAGTATAGAGTATGTATATATACCTAGGTAGAGGATGGATGTATGTATGTATATATATACATATATACATATATAATATATACAAATATATCCATATACACATCTACACATCTAAATTTCTTGAATCATCTCATCAGCTACCGAGTACTGTACCAATCTAGTAACTACAAGATATTTGACGATCATAATGGCCACAGATACTTCAATCAAATCATGTTAACACCCGTGGACCTAGACAGTTACTTTCAGTCTAAAAATGTGACCTATTAAGGTTATACTTATTACTCCCTTACCTACTCCTACTCCTACTCTTACTCCTACTCCTACTCCTCCTACTCATACACCTTATTGTGTCTGCCCCCCCTCTCTCTCCCTCTCTTCCTCTCCTATGTCTCTCTCCTATGCCTTTACTTCAATGCCTCGTCAAAATGAAGGGGCCCGAAGTGATTATGATATCATGACGTCTTGAGCGGAGTGAGGAATGCTGCACATCCTTTTACCCACTATGGAGCACCAGGTGGGTAGGCACACAGGTAGGTACCAACAACTTGTGCTGTAGTTACGCGCACTTACTGCAGCTCCTTCATATGATTGATTGTTCTGAGCTGTCATGACATGTGCCAAAAAAAGTTACTGGATAAAAAATAAAATAAAGGATTACCTACCAAATATCTACTTTATGAAAGGAAATAAAAAATTGAATGAATAAAAAGGCTGAGGGGTAAAATATTACTTTTTCAGCTTTCACTCTTCACTCTTCACTCTTCACTCTTCACTCTTCACTCTTCAACCCACAACCCTCAACCCACAACCCATAAACCATATCCCATACCCGTTAATCCTCAAACTTTAATATAAGACTTATCTATCCGTCGGTCTTGTGAATATGGCCAGAAGGGAATCGGAAAGGTCCCAGAAGCCACTTGCCAATCGTGATGATTTGTTGGAGAAGCTGTCTATCGACCATTTCGATTTGAACGCCATTCTGCGAGGTGCACAATTGACAATTGTAGGAGGTTAGTCTTGCAGGACAATGACGACAACATATCAAAACCCTTAAAGTGCTGACGAGTGGCTCATAGCTCTGAGAGCTCTTCGGAATCCACAATTGTTCACTTCAGAACACTACAAACAAGCTGCTCTCGCCGTCTTGGCAGGCGTTGTAATTCGACTAGCTATAGAGATCCCCGTACGACTTTCCATCAACTGCCAAGGTTCATCATAACTAACATCTAGCAGATATTCGGAGTGAGGGTCTTTCTATGGTTTTTGTCGTTTGTTGTGGACCTGGGAGCTTCCAGCTTCGACGACCGGGTGGTTGAGGTCTAGATCTCATTCAGAATCATGTTTTACAGGTTCCTTTCTTTCTCATGAGTATCCTGAGTCGAGTCACTCCAACTCTTGACAACATGTGAGTGTTTCCCTGCGACCCTATTCCTTCTCATCCTTTGGTGTTTTCATGCTGACGCCTACAGGTTCATGATGAGCCTTGCTTTCGTTGACGAAACCTATTACGAGAAACACAAAGGGGAGGAACGTTCCACGTTACGAGATGAATACTATCCAAACTTACGGCGATATCCTAAGAGAGATGGCACGACACATAAAACAGCCACAGCCGAGAACACTTCCATGTTTTTAATGAAATTTGGAAAGAAGGCGGGACTTTCCTTGGCAGTTTATGCGCTATCCTATGTTCCCATACTTGGACGATTCGTACTCCCGGCTGCTAGTTTCTACACATTCCATAAGTATGACAGCCGACTCTAATCATCGGAAAGTTTACTGAACGTCATTAGGGCTGCAGGACTCGGACCGGGTCTCATAGTATTTGGTACGGGTATCTTTTTACCTCGTAGATATCTCGTGATCTTCTTTTACAAAGTTACTTTTCGTCACGCAGTTTTGATGCGCGAATTGGTGGGTTTTTCAACATGGAACCGGCTATGGTTGTCGCTGACTGGTATAGCTTGAACCATACTTCGCCCGTATCAGCTTCACCAAAGAGCAAAAGAAAAACTGGTTCCATGATCGAGAAGGACTTTTGTTTGGATTTGGCATAGGGTTCTATATACTCCTTCGCATCCCTCTCTTGGGGTGTGCTCGTCTATGGCATCGCGGAAGCATCGACAGCATATCTGATTACCAAAATTACCGACCCACCTCCACCGGTCGGGCAAGAGGACAATTTTGCTGCTAGCCAGCAAAAATGGAAGAATAAGCATGAATTCTTGAATCTCAAACTCGATCAACTAGATGCTCTGAATACCTCCAGCACGAAGGTAATCTCGCCGAGTGATTCGGGCGAGCAAGGATCCTCCTCGGCCACAGAAGTACCTCCACCATATAGCGATTTGAGGTCAAGGTAATCGGTAGATGGTCTCGGTAGACAGCATGGGGTAACGCTGCATTTTGGTTCAACATAAAAAGAGTTTACCATTTCCTTCTGATTTCAAACACAGAGGAGACACGACGGACAACTCGGATAAAATTCTATATGTTGTTAGTCGGTATGCTAATGTTTATCTCCAAAGCCCATTTGTATGCCGGTTCACTCGATATGGATATGGAAATCCTCGAGTTATCAGGATCTGCATCTCGGTTGAATGCTAGCTAATATGGCAGTCTTGTTGGACGGAACCTACCTGCCTACCTACCTAGGTAGATCGCATCATGTATGAAGTCTACTCGAGTATCAATTAGCTACCTAGGTACCTACCTAGTTGTTATCTTTATGAACACTAGGTTGATAGAAACCAACTCATCAATCATCAGTCATCAATCTTGAACTCTTAATGATTAGGTAATACCAATTTTCTATATCAATATTGAGACTAGTGAATACTCGAGTACTTATCATCCCATCTGAATCTTTGGACGCCATGCATATTTGATATTTGAGAACCTTGGAAGCCCATGAATACCGCATTTGGTTTCCTTGTACTTGAACTTGCACTCGTACTTGTACCAAGGTTGTACTTTACTCAGTGGAGTCTTCTATCATTTCATTCAATACTTTTCATACATTAGATTCGATTGGTATTCATTAATGATTGGCTTAATTCAATCTCAATTAAAGAGGGGAAGGAATCGATAAATCTTGATAAGAGCTTCATATCTATCTATCTATCTATCCCGTATCTTATCATTTCTTACGTCTCGCCTTTGATCATCACATATTGATTAAAGGCTTAGCTATGAATTTATTCTATTATATATCATTTCCAATGCATTCCTCTTCTTCCTCTTATTCCTCTCATTCCTCTTATTCCTCTCATTCCTCTCATTCCTCTCATTCCTCTCATTCCTCTCATTCCTCTCATTCCTCTCATTCCTCTTACTAGCAATTACATCAAGTCAAACTCATCAAGATACAATGGGCAGATCAGAGATTCGCAACATCTGCAGAGTTTCACTTGATGAGCCTGCAGAGAACCAACCAAAACTTCACAACAGATGGCACCCAGACATTCCGTTCGCCGACACTATCAAGAATGGCGAAACGGTCAAGATAGAGTGTGTTGACTGGACGGGTGGTCAAATCAGTATGTCCTCAATTCAACTCATCTTCTACCTTGTGCTTTTACTCATGATCGATGTAGAGAATGATGACAATGCGGATGATGTTCAAAATGTCGACCTAACTAAAATCCACTACTTATCTGGACCCTTCGAAATTGAGACAGCAGAGCCTGGAGATGTTTTGATTGTTGAGATTATGGATGTCCAGCCACATCAGGAGCATCCTTGGGGCTTGTAGGTTCCTCATACGTCAATGTCGAGTCCATAACGTTTGCTGATAATATGTAGTACGGGTAAGCGACGGTCAGGTTAAGCAGGTCCAGTTAACTTGATATTGACTTCTGCTTTCCAGGCGTCTTCGCAAAAGAGAATGGGGTGGTTTTCTGGATGAAATCTACCCAACGGCGTATGCCTCACTTTGAGTTGTTTCTTAGTATCTGGAACTGACAAGGAATGATATAGGGCCAAGGCCATTTGGGATTTCGAGGGCATTTATTGTTCTTCACGACATATCCCACATGTGAAATTTCCTGGGTTGATACACCCGGGAATTCTTGGCTGTGCACCCTCGGCAGAGGTGAGTCGAAAATTTTCATGTATTATTCCCTTTCTGTGCCTTGACGCTCTGTCAAGAAAGCCGATTCCGGGCTGTCAAGTAGTTCAGACTGCAGTCCTAGAACAAACGACTCTTGTCTGTTGTCTCTAGGTCATGTATTGGAATTTATCATGTACCTCAAATTCCCTTGGCTTTCAGGCAATACTTGAACGTTTCACCGAAGCCTTTTGAATGTCGGAAATTTTCCAATATAGAATGCAGTACTGAATTTTGGACACCCTGACCGACTCACCACCCAACCTGTGCCGCCCCTTTAACAGTTACCAAACCTAATGTCGTATCTTAGATCCTGAAAACTTGGAACAAACGCGAGGGAGAACTGATCGCTGCAAACAAATTGGACAGAGTCGTTGCCAAACCACCAAATCCTCAAAATGTACATGCTGGTTCGGCTTCTCAAGACATCAAAACAATTGTTGGCCGCGAAGGTGCAAGGACAATCCCAGGTATCCTAGTCACATATCAACCCAAGTTACTGCTCAATAACTAATTTCTTCTTAGGCCGTCCGGAACACGGTGGAAATTGTGACATTAAGAATCTTAGCAGGGGAAGCAAAGTGAGAAATCTAGTGAAGTACCTCGGGGGGGACTAACCATATCATTAGGTTTACCTCCCGGTGCACGTCAAAGGCGCCAAGTTTTCTGTTGGTGATCTCCATTTCTCCCGTGAGTTGATTATCATTCCATTGTTGGTGTTGGATTCAAAAACTAATCTTAACACTAGAGGGTGATGGTGAAATTTCGTTCTGCGGTGCCATTGAGATGTCTGGTGTCATAACCATTAACTTCAAGGTAATGAAGAATGGTATCGCTGATCTTGGAATGAAATCGCCTATATATATCTACCTGGCCCAGTCGAACCACATTATGGACCAGGAAGATATCTCACCTTTGAAGGATTTAGTGTGGATCATCATGGCAAACAGGTACGTCCTCCACTATGTCTCTACCAATCAAATGAAGTACTGATGAATCACAATAGCATTTCATGGACGTCAACGTAGCCTACCGTGAGACCATATTGCGTTGCATCGAGTACCTCCGCCGTTTTGGATACTCTGATTACCAGATATATCTCCTCTTATCATGTGCTCCAGTTCAAGGTCACGTTGCAGGAATAGTGGATATCCCAAATGGTAAGCTCGCTTTGTCTTTCCCCATCATAGGATTGCACGTTGACAATTTGAAACTAGCCTGTACAACTCTGGGTTTGCCGATGGATATTTTTGACTTTGATATTTCTCCATCGGGTCCTGCAAAGAAAATGGATATGGGTAGCTGTGCCTTTGGGACTGGGGTCACAGAGGGCAAAGTTACCAAGGGTGGTGGAAACAGTGAGCACAGCTTCGGTGGAGGTCTAACGTTCAAGAAGTAGTAAGATATGACCTTGAACAGGTATCATACCTGACACTTTTTCTTTGGGAAGCAAATAGTTTAAGGGCAGTTCATTTTTCGCTTGCTGGCAGTGGGTATGCAATGATTGGTCACCAATGCATCACCCTCGGTACGAGTAGTATGGACACTTTTGGTTTCCTATATCTCTCCATCGTACTTTCGCTTATTGGATAAGATTCCTCAGGTAGCGCCTTGAAATATCAATATATCTGCCTTTTCCTTGACCAATGCAATATTACAAGCGTGACAATTCCACAGAAGATATTTGCACTTCTCTACCGGGAGAGGGTTTAGCATCTGAGACGCTGCCCCTTTGTAAACTTCATTTGGTCCAGGCCAGAGTATGCGTCTGAGTCTCAGTATCACTGTATGATCGAATACCGCTAGACTCCAGACCTCTTTGTAGTACAATTTTACAGCTCCCTTCTGTTGTAGTTTACAACATTGGCTTTAGATCATCTGCAACAGTAAAGGGCGCATCCGTCTTGCTCTTGATCTCATCCACTGTTACTCCATCGGAAATTTCGATCAGGGTAAGACCATTGGTGAAATCAACGTCAAATACGCCCTATAAATTTGTCAATACCGGTTTTTCCTTGCCACCCCATTTAAGGCAAGCTAGCAATCAGCCACTCACCAATTCAGTAATAATCCTCGAAACACAAGCTTTACCTGTCAGAGGAAACTCGCACTGCTTCACAATCTTTGCATTTCCTTTCTTATCACAATGCTCCATTGTTACCACGACCTTTGTCATGGAAGGATTGCTGACTAAATCCATAGCTCCCCCAAAACCCTTTATCTTTCCGGGTAACATCCAATTTGCAAGATCACCATTTCCGCTCACTTGCATAGCTCCCAAGATGGTCAAATTGACTCTCCCTGATCTAATCATACCAAAGCTCTCCTCGCTACCAAAAACTGCGGCACCAGGGTTAAGTGTCACGGTCTCTTTTCCAGCATTGATGAGATCCGCATCCTCCAACCCTTTTGGGGGGTAAGGACCTAATCCCAGGATACCGTTCTCTGATTGTAGCTGCACCTCAACTTCTGGTCCAACGAAAGACGGCGCAAGCATGGGCATTCCTATGCCTAGGTTGGCGTACATTCCATTTTTGAATTCTTTTGCGGCACGCCTGACGATTCTCTCTCGCTTGGCAGCAGTGTCCCCGCTACCCAGAGCACTTTTCGTCGCCGGATCATTTGGATCTTTCGCGAAAGTAAATTTCTCAATATTTTTGGGCGTTGTTGACTGAATAACTCGCTTGACATAGATACCAGGGAGGTGTACAGCCTCTGGTGGAATCTCTCCAGGCTCAACAATGTTCTCTGCTTCTACGATTGTCATTTTTGCGTTGCGCCCCATGGCACCATTAAAATTGTTTGCAGCCAGTCGAAATTGACAATTTCCAAGCTTGTCTGCTTTCCATGCTTTCACAAATGCGTAGTCACCTCGAATGCTCTCTTCTAGAAGATATGGTTTACCTTGAAAGACTTTTACATCCTTTGGATAAGATAACTCCTTAGGTGTACCATCGGGATTGTTGCGAAGCGGGAGCTCGCCAGTCTGCACAACTGTTCCAAATGCTGCTGGCGTGTAAAAAGCCGGAATTCCTTTGCCACCCGAAGCACACCTCTCTGCCAAAGTTCCTTGTGGTGTCAATTCTAACTCCACTTCTCCAGTTAGGTACATCTTCTCGAAAGTCTTGTTCTCTCCTATGTAACTGGCAATCATCTTCTTGATCTGCTTTGTCTTCAATAATTTCCCAAGACCCGATTCATCCGTTCCAGCATTATTCGAGACCGCAGTAAGGCCTCTGAGCTCTGGTTTGTTGACAACTTCATCGATCAGAGTATCTGGTACACCACAGAGACCGAACCCTCCGCACAGAACTGTGGTATCTGGCTTCATGTCTTTGAGGGCCTCGGATGCCGAGGGAAAGACTTTGTTGATTTCATTGCGACGGGAGGTCGATGCAAATGTGCGAGATAGCAATATTGATTGCTAGAGGCACCATTATTAGTGTGATACATGATGCCGGAGATGTCAAAGAGATACCTTTCTACTATTTCTGGGATAAGCTCTCGCAGTCCGTAACCATAGACTGGTAGACATCTTTGTGAGATGAAAATCGAACGAATTGAGGAAGTGAACAGAGGTACAACTGAGCTGTACTAGGTAGTATCGTATATCTTGAATACAATGATTCTGCTTATCAAGGGGAGTGAAAGAAGGAACAACAGCATCTGCAGAAGCAACAGTAAGAACAAGAACAGTAGCCAAATTTGACTGTATTGATTTAGTTCATGAAAGTGGGGGAACAATAAATGCAAGTTACTATTGTAAGTAAGCACGTTACAGTATATTTTGAAAATCTGGGGGTCTGATGCTACATACGGAGTAAGATCACATATCCTACTGGATGGAAGTATGGAAACCGAGGGGAGGGGCATGCGAGCGGAAATAATTCATCGGAATGATTCCGCATTAACCTCATGCACCAGAACAGAGTAGCCTTACTAGTCCACGGGTATCTCCAGTATCTATCTTATCCGTAGACGCAATACTACCTAGGTTTCCGTGCCTCAGAACATACATACATACATACATGCGGAGGTTAAATTTAATTTACCAATTGCCAGAGGTTATGGCTGGTCACATGTTAAGATTATACCCACTTTACGCTATAGTACTATGATTTTGACTATTAAAAAGCAACCTAGAAGTGATATTAGGTTTTTAAGATAGTCTTATTTATAAACAATCTTTTTTTATATAACTATATAGAAAGAATTATATATAACTTCTTTTAATTAGTTTTTTTAATTTAATTATATATAAAAATTATATTAATTTTTATATATACTTAAAAACTTTATTTTATATTATTATTATTAAAATTACTTAGTAGCCGTAGTATTTAAGAATGATAACTAATTTTATAATAAGTTATAAATTTAAATATACGGTAAATTACTCTCATACTATAAAAAATTAAAAAAAATTACTTTTATACTATAAAAATCGAGGTTATTTTATTATAATGCTATATAGATTTTATACTTTTTAAATAAAATCTAAATTAGATTCTATTTAAAAGCTATAGAATCTAAGGTTTTATAGTAGATTTTTTATATTAACAAATTAGTAGTTATATTATTTCAAAATAAAAGGGTCGGAATGGAATAGTCAAAATGGAAGGGCTAGAATGGAAGGGCTAAAATAGAATGGTTAGAATGGAAGGGTTAGAAATAAAAAAAGTCGGGAATGGAATAACTGGAATGAAATGGCTAGAATAAAATAGCCGAAATGGAAGGGCTAGAATGGAATAATCAGAATAGAAGGGCTGAAATGATTAATTACCTTCGAAATAGCTGAAATGATTGATTATCTTTGAAATAGCCGGAATAATCAAGCTTCGAAGGTAGTAGAATAGAAAATTAAAGCTTTTTTGCTTATTAATAATCGATTAATGAAAATATTAAATTTTGAAAATTTATAATTCACTATTTAGATTCTAGCTTTTTTAAATAAAATCTAATTTAGAATTTAATTAAAAAAGGCTAGATTCTAAATTAGATTCTATTTAAAAAAGCTAGAATCTATATGGTATTATAATAAAATAAATCTAATTTTTATAGTATATAAAAGTAATTTTTCGACTTTTTATAGCATGAGAGTAATTTACCGTAGAATTAAAGGCTTATTAGAAATAAAATAGGCTTTATTAAAAACAAATATTAAAGTAAAATTTAATAAGGTTTAAAAAGTTTGTAAACTTTATTAGTTTAAAAAGGAGTTAAATTAAATATTCAAATTCCTTTTATAATTAATATATTTAAAGAAATTTAAGGTTATATTAACTATAGGTATTTATTAAAGTATTAAAACGTTTTTAAGTAATATATCAAATATATAAAAAATTTAAGTATATTATAAGAATATTTTAAATTAATATTTTTATGCTTAAATTTAAAGTAATATTAAATGAAATTCTTATATATAAAATAAATAATTAATATTTTATAAAATTAAATTTAAAGAAAATTTAGTTTAAAAAAATTATTTTTATACAAAAAATTTTATTTAAAATAGTTTGAAGATAGTTTTGCTTTATATTTAAACTATTAAACTTACTATATAATTAAATAGAAATTTTTAAAAAACATATTAACTATATTAATTATAAATATTCAAAATAAATTTAAATTCTAAATAAACTTTAATATTCTTTTATTCGCAAAATAATTTATTATTTTTATTCCTTTTAATTTTTAAATATCCTAATGATTATTTAATACCTATATTATAAACCTATATTATATCTTAATATTTATAGAAGGTTTATTATGAAAAATCTAATATATTAATCTAAAAGCATTATATTATTAAAATATTACTTATATATAGCTAAAATTATTATAAACTAATATTTAATAATATTTTTATTATATACTACAATTCTTTTTAAATATTTATAATCTTTATATTAAAAATATGTAATATTAAGTTAATTAATTTATATTCAAAATCTATTTATATATCATTTTAATAGATTATATATTTATATTCTATATATTTATAATTATTAATATATTGCTTTAAACTATTAAAAAATATAATAATATTGTTTAAAGAGATTAAATTTTATTAAATTTTAAAGATTATAATAATGGTTTTTTTATTAATTTTCTTTATTAAATCCATTTAATAACCTTATATAAAATATAATAATCAAAGGATTAATTGAAAAACTATTAAAAATATATATATTAAATACTGGATTTTAGTTTTAGATATTTGTTATAAACCGATTCTATGATTTCTAATAATCATTAATATTAAAATTTAATAAACCAAGGAATATAATATATCTATTACCTATATTTATAATATAAATTAAAGCTTAATTTTTTTAAGTATACTAATAGTTTTTATAAAGAATAGTTTAATATTATAAAAAAAGGTAATATTAAGAATAATCTTTTAAACTAATGAAATTTTATAAGATATTAAAATTAATATTTTATTAAACAAATCTATATATTATCTAAATTATATATTAATAATTAAACTTTAATTAAATTAAAAAAATCTAAAGGATTTTGTATATTCTATATATTAGACTTTTATATTATAAAAATAGGAAAGGAATAATATAAATAATAATAACTTTTTTAAATATTAAAGCTAGTAGATTATTTATTATCTTTATGAAACTTTTAATATAGTATAAAATAAGATAGATGTATATAATTTATTTTTTATATATCTTTAGAAAATTATTTCTCTATTAAATTATACTTTAAGTTAATATAGAGTAAATTATTTATCTTTTTTTGATATATTATTATAATAAAATTAATAACAAGTTTATTATTTATTTTATATAATAATATTTAAATACTTTATCTTTTAGTAAAATAGATTATCTCTAATTTTTTTAAAGTAAAAGCAATTTTATTTTAAATACTCTAATAAGTTGCTTATCCTACTTTTCGCCACCCCCCCTATTTGGCCAACATTTCACATTTAAAACGGCCATTTTAATGTATTTATAATTCTAGAAAAAATAAATATATATATTTTAAGTTTTAATTAAAGCTTTTATATATAATTATTTATAAATTCTAAAAATATTAAATTCTTGCGATTTTTTTATAAAAACTAATAAAAGATTATAGAAAATCGAAATTTATAGTTTTAGATTTATATAAAAATCATATATAAAATTAAAACTATAAACAAAATATTTATAACTTTTGAATGAAAACCATTAAAAATAATCTATAAATTTTTATAGAATCTATCAATCAATATAAAGTAAATAAATTATTTAAAATATATATTATAATTTAAAATTATTAAATAAATTAAAATTATAAATTTTTTATTTAAAATTTTATTATCGAAATCTAAAAATCTATATTAAACATTTATTGTAAATAATAATATATTTGATTGAGTAGTAGTAGTAGTAGTATTTATTTTCATCCATCGGATAGGCCAAAGGCCTCCCTAAAACCTCCCTAAGGGTATGAGGATACATTAAGCTATAGAATTAAATTAAAAATAACTATAAAAAGCGGTTTGTATATAAAAAAGTAAGAGTTGTGGCTATAGCTTATCGCACACCTTATGTTTTTACACCAAAAACCTCTATTTTTTCAACTTTTAACATCCTTAATAAATTATTAAATAATGTAAAAAATTTTATAATTTTCGAATAAATATATAAAGAATTATTGAGAATTTTATAAAAATAAGCTAATTTTTTTTTATGATTTTTTTAAATAAAATATTGATTTTTTAAAATTAAATAATATAAAAATTTTAAAAAAATCGCTTATTTTATATGAAAAAAACGTTATATGTAAGATTTTTTAAAAAATTTCAATTTTAAAAAAGTATAATTTTTTAAATAAAATAAACAAAAATAAATGGTTTTTATATTTTGTATTTTATTAATTTCAAAAAATTATTGATAAAGATTTTAGAAAAACATATAAATAATTATAAAAGTTATTTAAGTTTTTGATTTGTATAAAAAAATATGAATTTTGTAGGGATTTTGTTACGAAAAAAAAATATAAGGTGTGCGATAAGCTGTGGCCGCAACTCTTATAATATTTAATTTATTATTTTCGTTTTATTTCATTTAGAATAAAAGTATAGTATTAATAATATTTAATTATCAATGAATTATAATATAAAGCTTATAGTTTATAAGCAAAAGCCTTAAAATAAGCGTAAAATATAAATTAAAAAAATTATAAGCAATATAATAAAAAAAAAGGATTAATAAATAAAAAAGTTAAAAATCTAAAGATTATTATAAAAAATAAAGTAAATATTAAAATTTAATAAGGTATTATTAAGGTTTATAAAAGTATTACTAAAGTTAAGCTTATATATACTAAATATATATTAAAAATTACTAAGGTTAAAATCCAAATTTTTAATATTAAAACCAAAGTTACTAAAACTAAAACTCTTATATATTAAAGTAGAATTCTATAGTATAAAAAAGATAAAGCTAAAGGATTTTAATATATATTAAAGTAAAATTAAAGTTATTAAAATTAAAGGTTTATTAAAAGCAAAATAAACTTTATTAAAAATAAATATTAAAGTAAAATCTAATAAAATCCAAAAAATTCATAAACTTCATTAATTTAAAAAAAATTAAATTAAATATTTAAAGCTTTTTTAAAGTATATTTAAAGGAATTTAAAGTTAAACTAATTATTTGTTAAAGTATTAAAATATTTTCAGATAATATACTAAATATAAAGAAAATTTAAAATATATTATAAAAACATTTTAAATTAATATCTTTATATTTAAATTTGAAGTAGTACTAAATAAAGTTTTTATATATAAAATAATATCACGAAGTGGAACAAGAGACTATAGGGCATCGAATAGCTTCATTTAGGTTATAAACTATAAAGAGAAAAGAAAAGTTAATTATAAGGGAGGAGCTATATATATAATCTTTAGTTTGATGGATATTTTAGGCTTCTATTTCCTTTATAGTACCTTTTTATACTTTTTCCTTTTTTGCTTTTTACTTTTGGGTGAAATTATTTGTTGGTGTTTGTTAAAAGCCATTAATAGGGTGTTTCTTAGGAGCCAAAAACGTTGAAAATAAGGTGCTTGTTAAAAGCCGAAAATGTCGAATATAATATGCTCGCTAAAAGCCGAAAAAGTTGAAAATAAAGGTGTTTGTTGAGAGCTGAGACTTTCGAATATAAGGTGCTCTTGAAGAGTCGAAACCGTTGAATATAAGAATGCTCTTTAAGAGCCGAAAACGTCGAATATGAGAGTGCTTTTCGAGAGCTATTAATATGGGTACTCTTAAAGAGCCAAAAACCGTTGAATATACGAATGCTTTTGAAAAGCCGAAAATGTCGAAATAAGAATGTTTTTCGAGAGCCGTTAATAGGGGTGTTCTTGAAGAGCCGAAAATGTCGAATATAAAGTGCTTATCAAGAGCCGAAAATGTTGAATATAAGAATACTCTTTAAGAGCTATTAATATCGAAAATAAGAATACTTTTCAAAAGCTATTAATAGGGGTACTTTTGAAGAGTTAAAAACCGTTAAAAAAATGCTTTTTAAGAGCTATTAATAAGAGTGTTTTTAAAGAGCCGAAAAACTTCGAATATAAGGTGCTCTTAAAGAGCCAAAAAACCGTTGAAAAGAATGCTCTTTAAGAGTTATTAATATTGAAAATAAGAATGCTTTTGAAGAGCTGAAAATTTCGAAAAATAAAAATGCTTTTCGAGAGCTATTAATAGGGGTACTTTTGAAAAGCCCAAAACCGTTAAAAAGAATGCTTTTAAAGAGCTATTAACAAAGTGCTTTTGAAAATTTATTAATATCGAAAATGAAAATGCTCTTTAAGAGCCATTAATGAAAGGAATAGAGTGCTTTTCAAAAGCTAATAATGGGAAAGAGCTAAGAAAGAACCAGGATTAGAAAAGAGCTATATAAGAAGTTAGGATTAGGAAGAAGCTAAGAAAGGAGTGAAGCCGGTTATAAATATAATGCTTTTAAATGCTTATTAGGAGTCTTTAGTTATAATATAATATTAAAATTTGAATATTTATTAAAAGCTATTTAAAGCTATGCTTTAACGTTATATTAATGCTTGTTAGAAGCCGGATTAGTTATATATATATTATATAGCATTGATATCTGTTTGATTATTAAAGCTATACTTTTAACGTTATGCTTGTTAAAAGCTAGGGTGTTTGTTAAAAGCTAGATAACAATGTTTTCGATATATTTAATATATGTTGAAGCTTGTAACCTATTTGATGGGCTACATTTATTAATAGATAGTTTACTTTGTTACAAAGTGGAATAAAAGATTATAGGGTATTAAATAGTTTTATTTAGGTTGTAAACTATAAAGAGAAAAAAAGAGCTAACTATGAGAAAGGAGCTATATATATAGCCCTTAGCTTAATAGATGCCTCAAGCTCCCATTCCCCCCATGGCACCTTCTTATAAATAAATAATGAACATTTTATAAAATTAGATTTAAAAAAGATTTAATTTTAAAAAAGATTTTATTTTATATAAAAATTTTTATTTAAAATAATTTAAAAATAGTTTAATCTTATATTTAAACTATTAAGCTTATTATATAGGTAAACGGAGATCTTTAAAAAATATACTTATTTTACTAATTATAAATATTAAAAATAACCTTAAATCCTAAATAGGTTTTAATATCTTTTTATTTATAAAGTAATCAATTGTTTTTTTTTTTTAATTTTTACATATTCTAATAATTATTTAATGTTTATATTATAAACCTATATTACATCTTAATATTTATAGAAAACTTATTGTAAAAAGTTTAATATATTAATTTATAAACATTATATTACCAAAATATTATTTATATATAATTAGAGTTATCGTAAATTAATGTTTAATAGTATTTTTATTATATATTACAATCTTTTTCAAATTCTTATAACCTCTATATTGAAAACATATAATACAGAATTGATTGATTTATATTCAAAATTTATTAATATATTATTTTAATAAATCATATAATTATATTCTATATATTTATAATTATTAATATATTATTCTAAGTTATTTAAAAATATAATAATATTAATTAAAAGAAATAAATTCTATTAGGTTTTAAAGATTATAATTGTAATTTTTTATTAATCTTTTTTATTAAGTTTATTCAATAATTTTATATAAAGTGTAATAATTAAAAGGTTAATTTTAAAACTATTAGGAATATACTTAGTGGCGCAACTGAATATATTTAACACTATTTTCAAACGTTCTTAAAATGGTTTTAAGCTATTTTAATATTTTAAGATAATATTAAGCTATTTTAAGCTAATCTTAAAATAGATTAAATCGACAAAATATTTTAGGATATCTTAAAATAGCTTAAGATAATTTAATAATTGAAGATTATGTTAAAACCGTATTAAAATTATCTTAACACCATATTAAGACTATAGTATAATTAATTATTATAATATATAAAAATTTAAAAAATTTAATTATCAAATTATTATTAGTTATTTAGCCGAGTGGTTAGAATGATTTATTCACAGCAAAAAAAAAATAAGAATAAGAATAAGAATAAGAATAAGAATAAGAATAATAATAATTATAATCTTTTTTACTTTTTTTTAAAAAAAAAGTGAGGCAAATCCACTTTTAAAGCTTTATTTTTTAAGCTATCTTAAAATATCTCAACACTGTCTCAAAACGGTTAGTGAGTTATTGCGACAATACCGATTTAATACCATTTTAAGATTAGCTTAAAATTAGCTTAAAATGGTATTAACACCGATTCGAATAGGTTTTAACTACGTTTTAAGCTATTTTAAATCATATTCAATAATTTTAAGCTATTTTAAAACGTTCTTAGTTTAAATTAAGAATATTTTAACATCATCTTAAACATTATTAAAAAAGCCATAAAGTAGTAACCTTATATAAAATATAATAGCCAAAAAACTACTTTAAGGATTATCAGGAAAATATACGTTAAACGTTAGATCTTGATTTTAAACGCTTATAGCAAGCCTGCTCTGCAATCTCTAATAATTATTGGTATTGGGATTTAGCAAAGTAAATATATTATAAAAACATTATAAATACAAATTTTTATAATTAAATTTAAAAATATATAAAGCAAAGCTTTTATATATAAAACAAATATTTAAATATTTTTAAAACTTAATATAAAAAAGATTTAGTTTAAAGAATAATTCTATTTTATATAAAAATTTCTTTTTATAATAATTTCAAAACAATTATATAATAAAATAAAAATCTTTAAAAAATATATTTATTTTATTGATTATCATTATAAACCTATTAAATACACAATAATCTAAAACAATAATATCCTTTTACTTTTGTTTTAAATAATTGCTTTTTATAACCTTAACTACTTTATAATATTAATTATATTAATTATATTATTCTTATAATAAAAATAATATTAAATAAAAAAAACATTCTTATATAACCTTTTTTAATTCCTAACTTTATAAACTTACCAAAGCCTTAATCGCTATTCATTTTTGTATAACGAATTAAAAAAAGATTATATAAAAAAAATTTAAAATAGATTTTTAACTTTCTTTATTTTTTAATTTAAATAATAACTAATTTATTAATAATTTCGTTACAAATACTATCCATAATTATTTTATAATATTGAAATATAATTAAAAGCAACATTATAATATTATTATAAAATTTGTATTAATAATTAATAATTTTTTAACTATATATAATAATATATTTATAAAGTATAAGATTATCTTTAAAATCTCTAAAGAAATTATTAATTTCTTTTTGATTTTAATTTTTATATTAATTTATTTTTGTAATTAACATTTTAAAGATATTTCCTTTTATCTCTTTAAATTAATGTTTTTTATATATATAATAAGATTATTTTTAAGATTTCATTACAATTTATAGAATTTTGAAAACAAAAATATATAAAGCAATTTTGAATTTAATAATTTTTTTATTTTATTTTAACTTTTGCAATTTTCATATTGGAATTATATTTATTAAATCTATTAGCTTTATAGTTTCTTTTTCGATTATAATTATAAATATTTGTATATTAGTTAAATATAAATTATAAATCTTTTTTAATTGTTTAAAACTTTTTATTATTTAATAAAGTTTTTTTAAATAAATTAATAATTTTATTATAGCTTTAATCTTCTTTATTATATTTATTATTACTAATTAAATAATTATAGATATTAAATAATTTTTCAATTTATAATTTTTTAAATACTTAAGAAAATATTAAGATTATTTAAAAAATATTGTAGATTATTTTATTTAATATTCTAATCATTTAGTATAATTATATAATCATTAATATACTATACATTAAGTATTAAAATTTTAGTTTTAAGCGTTTATTACAAATTCGCTTTATAATTTTTAATAATTATTAATATTAGAATTTAATGAATTAATAAATATAATATATTAATTATTTATATTTATAATATAAATGAAAGCTTAGCTTTTTTAAATATAGTTTTTGTAAAGGATAATTCAGTATTATAAAAAAAATATTAAAAATAATTCTTCAAACTAACAAAACTTTATAAAATGTTAAAGCAAATGCCTTATTAAATAAATTTATATATTATTTAAATTATATACTAATAATTATACTCTAATTGAATCAAAAAAATCTAGAAGATTTTATACATCCTGTATATTAAACCTCTATATTATAAATTAAAAAAGAAATAATATAAATAATAACAATTTTTCTAAATACTAAAATTAATAGATTATTTATTATCTTTATGAAACTCTGAATATAATATAAAACGAAATAGGTTTATATAACCCGTTCCCTTAAATATCTTTAAAAGATTATTTTTTTATTAAATTATACTCTAAGCTAGTATAAAATAGATTCTTTGTTCTTTTTTAATATTATTATAATAAAATTAATAATAAATTCATTATTTACTTTATATGATAATATCTAAACACTTTGTTTTTTAGTAAAATACATTATTTTTAGTTTTTCAAAAATGAAAAAAATTTTATTCTAAATATTTTAATATATAATATTCTTAATTTTTTAAAAGAGAATATAAACATTAATAATTAGTAATATTCAAACTATAACTAAATATATATTATTTATATATTTAAATTTATATATAATATTTTAAAATAATAATTTAATTAAATATAATATGTATAGTATAAAAGATAACAATAAGCCTTAGAGAATACTATAAAACAATTTGGTGATTTAAAATAATTAAGTTTTTTAGGTATATTTTTATATATTTATTTGTTAGAAATAAATTAATTAGTTTTAGAAGTGTTAAGGATTAATTTTATATTATTATTTAGGTTAATACTAGTAAAATACTTTTTAAAAAGCACATTAAAAGCTCTTTAAATATTTAATATAATCATTATAATTTTTAAACTTTGTATTATGATTTCTTTTATATTATATATAAAATTAATCATTAAATCTATAATGAATTTTTTAAAAAAAGTTTTATTATATTGTAGACTAAAAATTCCTAATATAAAAATAATTCAGATTAAATATTTGATAATAATTCATTTTAAATTTTTGGAGATATATAAAATAAACGTACTCGGGCGCGTTTTAAAAGAGGCATAAGCGAATATAAAAAACTTATAATTATTCAACGAAACTTTAATAGAATCTTATATAATTTATATATATATTAGATTTAGTATTTTAATATCTTTCTATAAAGTTTTAATACTATAAAAACAATTTTTAAGAGAATAATAATATTGTAAAGTTAATGATTTTAAAAAATTTAAGAATTTATTAATATATTGTCTTAAAATTCAACGATATATAAATTTTGAAAAAATAAAATCATAGAAAAATAATATAATCTTTAAAGTTTCATTAAATATTTTCAGAATTTAATATTATCTATTATACTAATATATATATTAATATAAAAAGCAAAAAATTCAAATTTTAAATAAAACAATATGCTTATATAATCTAAATAAGCGAATTTACCTTTTCAAAATTTGTAAATTTTCCTATATGTTTAACTTTATTAATATATATTTCTAATATCAATAAAGATATTAAAATTCTAAAATAATATATTTAAAATTTAGCTTTTCTTTTATTAATTAACAAAATTTGATAAGTTTAATTATAATATTAGTTAAACTATTTAATATTAATATAAATCTCTAATTTTTCATTAAATTTTCAATATTTATATATTTTATTATACTATTATTCATTTAATATTAGGTTTTATAATACAAAATTTTTATAGTAAATATAAAAAATACTAAATCTATAATACCTATAAATCTTCTAAAATTATATTAAGGTTCTATTGAATAATTATAAGTTATATTTTGGCGTATACCTCTTTTAAAACCTTCCTGAGTAATAAGATATTAAAAACAAATAAAGGTTTTATTAACTTTGTTAACTTTAGAGAATATAATTATTTTAATTAACTTTTATATTTATAAAAAAAATTCAAAACTAAAATATTTATTGTATAAGCTATGAAGTATATATTTAATTAAACTTTAATAAATTTTAAGTAATTAAATTATAATCTAATTAATCCTTAATAAAATATTAAAAATATTAATAATATTTTCTTTTAACTTTTTTTAAAGATATTAAAATAGATTATAAAAGCATATTAAAGCTTTATTAGTTTATTAGTAGATTATAATCTAGATTATTAATTATATTAAATTTATTTAAAATCTTAAACTATAAAACCTTAACTTTAACTATTATATTTTTAATTATAACTCTATTAATTATTGAAAAAAAGGCTTTAAAGTTATAATTTAGTTTATATTAATTAATAATTTAATATAGACATTATTATAATAGAATTGTATTTATACTTAAACTTAATTATAATTTTGTTTTATATAACTAAAATAACTTTTAAAGCTACAAAAATAAAAATAAAAGTATTAATTATTTTAAAGATAGTTTTATTATACTTGTAAACTTAATTAAACTTTTTTTAATAGATTTAATATACTTTTTATTTACTTACTTAAGGGTAGCAAAATAATTATTATAATCTATAATAAAAGATTTGTAATAATTGGTATATTATAATAAATTAATATAATTAATACTAAAAAATCTTTGATATTGATTTATTTATATATTATAATATATATATTTAGCATAATAAATACATTTAGCTAAATTATAGTAATCCTAATAATCTAAATTATAACAATTAATAACAATCTTTTTTATAATTACCTTTAATAAATTACTAGTATTAATATTAAAAAGTTCAAATATTTAAATAAATTTAATAAATAAAATAATTTATATTATTTTATTAATTACAAAATCAACGCTATACTTAAAGAATTTAATATTAATTAGTTTATATTGCGTTTAAACAATAACCTCTTTAAAAACAAGGTTAATATCTATTTATATAATTTTTTTATTAGATTATAAAATAAAATAAATATATTAATAATAATATATTTATATTAAATAATTGAAATATTGAATAAAATAACTTTTAATATTCTTTTAATAATCTTGATATTTTTCTAAATAAGTAAAAGATTATAAATCAAAAAATTACTCGGTATAATTATCTAATTAATAATAATAAGTATAATAAAAGAAAATAAAGCTAAAATAAAGTTATTAATTTATTTAAAAAGGTTTTATTAAATTATAAAAGACTTTAAACAATTAAAAAGGATTTAGAACTTACACTTAATTAAAATACAAATATCTATAATTAGAATTAAAAAAGAAACTATAGATTTAATAAACTTTATATATTTTTGCTTTTAAAATCTTATAAATTATAATTAAATTTTAAAAATGATTTTATTATATTTATAAATAATACTAATTTAAAAAGATAAGAGAAAATATTATTAAAGTATTAACTATGGAAATAAACAAATACAAAGGTTATTATATCGATTTTTGCAAATATTAAAATAAAAAGGAAATTAATAATTTTTTAGAAAATTTCAAAAGTGATTTTATGTTTTACAAATATATTATTATATATAATTACAAAATTATTAACTGTAAATACAAATTCTATAATAACATTACAAAATTGCTCTTAATTATATTCAAATACTATAAAATAACTATTAATAGCATTTATAGCAAAATTATTAATAAACTAGCTATTGTTTGAATCAAAAAAAGAAGAAAAACTAAAAATCCATTTTAAATCTTTTTTTATATAATCTTTTTACAATTTATTATACAAAGATAAATAACAATTAAAGCTTTAATAAGCTTATAAAATCAAAAACTAATAAAAATCGCGTAAAAGTGTTTTCTTTATTTAACATTGTTATTTTATTGTAAAAATAATATAATTAATATTATAAAGCAATTAAGGTTACAAATAAGCAATATTCAAAGCAAAAGTAAGAAGATACCGTTGTTTTAAATTATTATATAGGCTTGTAGATTTTGATATATTTGATTGAGATTACCTTTAAGGTCCTTTAAAAAAGTTTCAGATTACTTTTAGCTATTTTTATTAAATAAATATTATTATTTTTTAAAGATTTTGATTTTGTATAAGGTTTATATACAAATTAAAAATTGGAATTTGAAGTTTCTATAATCTTTTATAATTCTTTATGAAAAAATCGCAAAAATTTTAGATTTTTAGAATTCATTAGTAATTATATATAAAAGCTTTAATTAAAATTTAAAATGTATATATTTATTTTTCGTAGAAATTATAAATACGTTAAAATGGCTGTTTTTTGGTGTGAAATGCTGGCCAAATGGGGGGGGTGGCGAGAAGTAGGGTAGGTGACTTAGAAGGATTAAAATGAAAAGGCTGAAATGAAAAGGTTTAAATGAAAGGGCCGAAATGAAAAGGCTGGAATGAAATGGAATGAAATAGTTGATCATTCTTGAAATAGTTGATGATCCTTGAAATAGCCGAAATAGTTGATTATTTTTAATATAATCAGAAAAATTAAGCTTTGAAAATTCAGATTTTAGAATTTTCAAATAAATTCTATTTATACTCTAGAATCTATTTTAACGATATGGAATTCAAAGAGTATTATAATAAAATGACTTGAACTTTTATACTTATAATTTCAAAGTACTAGTATTGAATCTGATCTTTTATACTATAAACGTAAGTTACTGTAAAATTAAATATATAGTTAAAATTTTGTCTCCAGCTTTTTCTATGATCGAAGAGTTCTGTAATATAATTTATAAGGCCAAGAATAATTACTTAAAAAACATAATTAACAAAATTAAAAATAATAAAAAATCTATTTTGGATCATTGAATAAGAGAAATTCATTTATACTTTTAAAGTTTTCCCTTTAATAATTAATGAAGTTAATATTAAATATATAATGACAAAAATAAAAATCTTGAAATAGAAAGTTTAAAATAAATTAAATAGAATTAACAATTTTGATTATAATCTCTTAATAAATCAACGGAGTATTAATTTATATATATAATCAATTATAATGATTTTCAAAAAGAATAAGAAAACCATTTTAATTCTTTTTAATATTTTAATAAAAAGTAATTAAATCATAATTTAGTTTTTAAAAATGTGTCAAAAATTAATTAAATATATTCGTTACGGTTTATATAATAACTAATTCAATCTTGCATTTTCCCTATAAGTATAAAGGTCAACTTGAAATTGAAATAATTATACTATTTTAAATAAATAAGATTTATAAAATCTTTTATTTCATTTTAATAACTGGAATCTATTCGACTTACTTTCCAAATTATAAAAAATCGTAATAGATCATAATCAAAAAAATAATTTCAATTTAAATTACTTTAATATGAAACGTTTTTGATTTTTAATATAATAATACTTAGTGGCGCAATCGAATATATTTAACACTATATTAAAACGTTCTCAAAATCGTTTTAAGCTATTTTAGTATTCTAAGATAATATCAAGCTAATTTAAGCCAATCTTAAAATAGCTTAAATCGATAAAATATATTAATATATTTTCAAGATATCTTAAAATAGCTTAACATAGTTTAATAATTGAAGATTATGTTAAAACTGTGTTAAGATTATATTAATACTGTATCAAAACCATAATTAATCATCATATATAAAGGAATTGAAAATTTAGTATACAAAAATTATTATTAATTATTTGGTCAAATAGTTAGAATAATTTGTTTAAGGAAAAAAAATAATGAAAATAATAATACTAATAATAATGATAATATTAATAATAACTTTTTTCATTTTTTTTTAAAAAAAATGAGGAAAATCCACTTTTAAAACTTTGTTTTTAAGATACCTTAAAATATCTCAATATTGATTCAAAACGGTTAATGAATTATTGCGACAATACTGATTTCATACTATTTTAAAATTAGCTTAAGATTAGCTTAAAATAGTGTTAACACCAATTCGAATAGGTTTTAACTACATTTTAAGCTATTTTAAATTATTTTAGATTATATTCAATCATTTCAAGCCATTTTGAAACCTTCTTAATCTAAATTAAGAATATTTTAACATGATCTTAAACATTATTAAAAGAGCCATAAAGTACCTTTCTCAAAAACTTCATTATAATCTAATTACTAGTTTTTTTTATAGTACAAAAGTAATAATAATATAAAGTCTAAAAGTTATAAAAATGTTTTAGATATCTAAAAAATATTCAGCATATTACTCTAAAAGCATTTGTTAATCTAAATAATAATATAACATTGATTATCTATAATTCTGAAGTAAATAAATTTATTTTTAACCAATAAATATATGAGAACTTAAAAACTTAGTTATATAAAAATATTATAGGTAACCGAAAAAGGAACTACTGGAGGGACACGATTAACGGAGTCAAGGACAATAAAAGACCTGTACTGGATTATCAATTGATGCGAACTAGGTTATAATCTTAAGGCTTCTTTTCTAATAATCAATAAAATCATAATTAAGGATATAATGGCTAATCCTTAAAATACCAAAAAATATAAAATTATGCTATAAATCAGATATAATATATCACCATATTTAAAATAACATATTGATATATTAAAGTAGGCAATTTATAAATCTTGAGTTACATGGTATACAAACAAAAATCAATACTAATAGTTTACACGTTTATTTTAAGCTTAGTTTATTATAGGTAATTTTAATATATTGAGTTAAATTTATTTAAGTATAATACAATATTTCGGTTCATTTAAATATATTGTTTGATTTGGGTATATTTGAGTATATCACAAATCTATAATATTATTATTGTTGTTGTTATTGGTAGTATTAAAACTATTTAGAATCTAAAGTGGTTAGTACATTATTAAAGGAGGAAGAGGGGCATTTTCGAAATAGGGGAATGAAAGCGAAGGGAAAAAAGCAATACTTTAACAAATGGAATAATTTATGATTAAGAAAAGTAATGGTATTGATGGTATTGAAGTAAAGTTATTGGAATAATATTAAAGTGAAATTGAAGAATCGAAATAAAGTTGAAAAATCAAAGTGAAGTTGAAGAGTCAAAGTAAAATTAAAAAATCGAAATGGGATTGAGAATGGTATACTAGTATTTGAAGCTATTTTGAAGCTAATATGATATAAATTCCGAGAATTTTTTAATGTAAACGTTTCAAACCTCCTACCACTATATACGTAAAATATACGCTATAATGAGATTTAGGGAGGATTTTATGAATATATGGCATCCTGCCAGAAAAAGTGGTACTCTAGGGTAAAGCAAAAATATTGCGGTTTAAAGTTCTAAACAGATTCAGTGTAGCTAACAATCTAGATTATAATCCGTTAATGAGTTGGTAAGGTTTTAATATATTTTTTAATTTATCTTAATAATTTGAAAAAAAAAAGTTGAAAAGAATATTATAAGCATTTTTAGCATCTTATTAAAAATGAATTAAATTATAGTTTAAATTTTGAAGGCTTATTAAAATTTAATTTAATTCATTCTTTATAGTTTGTATAATAAATACTATCTTGATTTTGAATTTTTCCTATAAATATAAAAATTAGTGATAGTAATTATATTCCTTAAAGTTAATAAAACTAATAAAACCGTTATTTACTTCTAGCAATTTATTATGTTTGTTTTATACATTTTCAAGAGTTTTAAAATGAATCATTAGCAAACGTTTAATCTAGATTACTTTTAAAAAAAATTCTTAATTTTTAATATAGTAAGATTTCCCTTAGAAAGATTTATTATAAATTTAATAACTAACTTTATATATAATATAGACATAATTCTGATATAAAGCTTAGAGATTATAACAGTTATATCGACCATTTAGAAGCCTTTAATATATTATTTAAAAAGTATTTACTAGCCCAAATAATAATACAAGATTGGCTTTTAGGATTTTTAAAGTTAATAAATTTATTTTTAATGAACAAATATATAAAAAGGTATTTGAAGAACTTAATTATATTAAATTATTAAATTGCTTATGATACCCCCTAAAGTCTATTATTTTCTTTTATATTATATATATTATATTTAATAGTAAATTACTCTTATACTATAAAAAATCGAAATAATTATTCTTATACCACAAAAATCAAAGTAATTTTATTATGATACTATTTAGATTCTATAGATTTTATTCAAAAAATATAGAATCTAAAAGTTCATAATAAAATTAATATTAATATAATAATTAATAATTACTGGGTACCTAGTATATTATTTCGAAATGAAAGGGTTGGGAATAGAATAATCAGAATGGAATACTCGGGCGGGTTTTAAAAGAGGCATACGCTACAATATAACTTATAATTATTCAACGAAACCTTAATATAATTTTATAAAATTTATAAATATTATAAACTTGGTATTTTTATACTTAGTATAAAAATTTTATATTATAAAACCTAATATTAAATGAATAATAGTATAATAAAATGTATAAATATTAAAAATTTAATGAAAAATTAGAGATTTATATTAATATTAAATAATTTAACGAATATTATAGTTAAATTTATTAAACTTTATTAAATAATAAAAAAAAAGCTAAATTTTAAATATCTTATTTCAGAATTTTAATATCCGCCTATGCCTCTTTTAAAACGCGCCCGAGTAGCCAAAATAGAATAGCCGAAATAAAAGGGTTAAAAATAGAACAGTTAGAATAAAAAAGCCGAGATAGTTGATCACCTTTAGATTAGCCGGAATGAAATAATCGGAATCGAAGGGTTGGAAATAGAATAGTTAAAATGAAAAGATCGAAATGATTAGTAATTACCTTTGAAATAGTTGAAATAGAATGATTGGAATAAAATGGCCGGAATAAAATAACCAAAATGAAAAGGTCAAAATAAAAAAACTAGAATAAAAAAACTAAAATAAGAAAGCTAAAACAATTAACCATTTTCGAAATGATCGAAATAGTTGATCATCTTCGAAATAGCTGAAATAACTAAATTCCAAAAGCAAAACAGAAAATTCAAGCCTTTTTATTTACTAATAATCAATTAATTAAAATATTAGATTTTAAAAATTTATAATTCAATATTAAAGTTTCATCTAAAAAGTATAAAATCTCAAAATTTAGATTCTATTTAAAAAATATAGAATCTAAATAGCATTATAATAAAAGAAATTCGATTTTTGTAGTATGAAAGTAATTGATTCGACTTTTCATAGTATAAAAGAAATTTATCGTACATTGAATTGAATTATTATCCCAAAATATTATATATAGATTTAAATATAGAAATAATATATGCTTATTTATGATTTTAATTTTATTAATCATTGATATCTATATTCTGTTTTAAAAAATCAAGTGTATTATATATTAGAATACTTAAAAGAAAATTGCTTTTACTTTCAAAAAACTAAAAATAATTTATTTTATCAATCAACAAAAACGCTTAACTTATCGTGGAATGGATCATGTGATATTGAATTGCTGTATGAATAATACGTCTAACCGTATTAGGCGTACTAGCACCTTAGGGATGTCTATAAGATCATTCTTTATTTTATAGATTATATAAAGAATAATAATAATAATATATTAATAAAAGAATTGAATATTTATATTTTAACTGACTAAATTTATACTAATATTAATTAGTAATATTAAAAATTAAATTTTGAGTCTATAATTTAATATTAGGTATTAAGGAGTTTATTTTAAGATTAATAAAAAGTTTAGCAAAATAATTAAATTACATAGAAATCTATTAAATAGATTTCTTTGTTAATTTTAATAGTATTAATAAATATATTTTAAATTGTAATCTTATTAAATAAAATTTTTTATGAAAAAAGAATATTTAAAAGATTAAAACTATTAAAAAATACAGGATTATATTTATATTTATTAGACATTTTTTATATTATACATTGTATAAAAACCTTTATTCTTATATTTAAATTTCTATTCTATTTTCTTTTATATATTTTATTTTATTACTACTGTATATTCTATATTATTATTTTAATCATTTCAAACCTAGCTTTAAAACTTACTAGTAATTTAATTATTTTGCTTAATAATTATTAATATATATAATAAATTGTATAATAAAGATTAATTGGATTTTTATAAAAATTAGTATATAGCTATATTAATATTAAATCCGATAAATAGAATTATCAATAAAAAGGATTTTTTGAAATATATAAAATATAAATAAAAATAATATATAGAATATAATATATGTAATAATAATCTTGTAAATGTCTTTTATTCCGATTTTAAAAAATTTATTTTATATAAAATATCAATAGTTCGTTAACTTAATATTTAACAATTTTAAAATATTTTAAAAAGCAAAAAACTTAATATACCTTTAATAAATATAGACGTATAATATGCGTTATATAATCAAATGTGATCAAAGGATACTATACTATAAATAAAATAATAAATTACAAAGCTCTTATATAAGCGGAATAATAATACATTAAAGCTTTCTTTAAAAAAATATTAAAAAAATAACTAATAATATAGTTAAAGTTTTATTAATATAATATAATATAAATAATAATAATAATAATAATAATAATAATAATAATAATAATAATAATAATAATAATAATAATAATAATAATAATAAAATCTAATAAGAATAATATAGAAAAAGATTATAAAAAAAATCAATCAAATAGTAAAAAAAATCGAAAAGTTCTTTAATAATAATATACATTTAATACTTTATTGAATTTATAGAAGTTTTATTTATCCAAAGAGAAATATAGTAGAAATAATAATAATTTCGATTATAAACTTTTAATTTTCTATAAGATATTATATTAAACAAAGCTCCTAAATAAATAGTTTTTTAAACATTTTCTATAATGATTTAAAATAAAGTATTAACTTATTATCATATAAGCGAAAATAATTTATTAATAGATTTTAAAAGGTTATATACATATATTAAATAGAAGTTTAAAGGAAATCAATATAAGCGAAATATATTTAGTAAATAAAATATAATTATTCTTATAAAAATTAAAGTAAAAAATCTAGATAAAACTTTTTGTTATAAAGTATTAACGTATAATTTTGGTTATTTTAATACTAAAAAAATATTTTAGGGTTGATATAACAATTAAAGCAAATTATCGCTATATAGGAAAAAATTATATAAAAAAAAATTCAGCATTTTTTGTAAATTAAAGATTTTAAGAAAATGATAATAATAATAATCTAGAAAATAATTCATAGAATTTGAATAAAGATTTATATTTTTAAAATGATTTAAAGATTAATTCATTTAATAATCAATTATCCCGTAACAATTTTAAATCCGTTAAATAATATAAATTTGTAAAAAGAAAGGTTATCAATTAATTAATCATTTTTAACAAAGGTAAGATAATCAAGAGCGTAAATAAAAAAACAATTTAATAGGTGAAATAATAATAGATTTCAAAAACAATATATTTTAATAGTTAATAAAATATAAAGAAGAAGAGAACGAAAATTAAATACTTATTGCTTTTTTTATAGATTATAATTTTGAAAAGAAAAAAAAGAATATTTTCTTTATTATTACTTAGTGGCGCAACTGAATATATTGAATACTATATTCAAACGGTCTTAGAATGGTTTTAATATATTTTAGTATTTTTAAATATAGTAAATTACTTTCATACTATGAAAAATCGAAAAAATTATTTTTATACCATGAAAATCAGATTTATTTTACTATAATATTATATAGATTTTAGCTTTTTTAGATAGTAGTAGTAGTAGTAGTATTTATTTTTATTCCGTTGGATAGGCCGAAGGCCTCCTTAAAACCTTTCCTAGGGGTATGGGAATGCATTAAGCTATGGAATTAAACTAAAAATAATTATAGAAAGCATTTTATATATAAAAAGTATAATACTTAATTTATTATTTTCTTTTTATTTTATTTAAAACAAAAATATAATATTAATAGTATTTAATTATTAGTGAGCTATAGTGTAAAAGCTTAAAGTTTATAAGTATAAACTTTAAAGCAAATATAAAAAATATAGATAAAAGAAATTATAAAGTATAATAAAAGAAAAGAATATATAAATAAAAAATTTAAAAACCTAAGGATTATTATAAAAAATAAAATAAATATTAAAGTTTAATAAAGTAAAATATTATTAAGGTTTATAAGGATATTATTAAAATTAAATTTATATATATTAAGTAAAAACTATTATATATTAAATAATTATTAAAATTAAAACCCAGATTACCAATACTAAAACCAAAATTATTAAAGGTTAAAACCTTTATACATTAAAATAGAATTCTATAGTATAAAAAAGGATAAGACTAAAAGATTTAAATATGTATTTAAAACAAAATTGGGATTGTTAAAGTTTAAGAGTTATTAGAGGTAAATGCTAAAATAGAATTTAGTAAGGTCCAGAAAATTTCGCAAACTTCATTGGTTTAGAGAAAAGTTGAGTTAAGTATTTAAATTCCTTTTATAATATATTTAAAAAAATTTAAAATTATATTGGTTATTTATTAAAATGTTGAAATATTTTTGGGTAATGTATTAAATGTAAAAATAATTTAAATGTATTATAAAAATATTTTAAATTAATATTTTTATATTTAAATTTAAAATAATATTAAACGAAGTTTTTGTATGTGAAACAAATAATTAATATTTTATAAATTAGATTCAAAAAAGATTTAATTTTAAAAAAGATTTTATTTTATATATAAAAGCTTTTATTTAAAATAGTTTAAAAACAGTTTTGCTTTACATTTAAACTATTAAGTTTATTATGTAATTAAGCGAAAATCTTTAAAAAATATATTTATTTTATTAATTGTAAGTTTTTAAAAATAAATTTAAATTCTAAATAAATTTTAATATTTTTTTATTTATAAAGCAATTTATTATTTTGTTTTCTTTAATTTTTATATATTTTGGTAATCATTTAATATTAATATTATAAACCTATATTATATTTTAATATTTATGGAAGGTTTATTATAAAAAATTCGATATATTAGTCTATAAGTATTATATTATCAAAATATTATTTATATATAATTAAAAGTTATTATAAATTAATATTTAATAATATTTTTATTATATATTAAAGTCTTTTTTAGGCTTTTTATAATCTTTGTATTAAAAATGTATAATATAAAGTTAATCGATTTATATTCAAAAGTTTATTTATATATTGTTTTAATAAATTGTATAACTATATTCTATATATTTATAATTTTCAATATATTATTTTAAATTATTTAAAAATATAAGTAATATTGATTAAAAAAAGTAAATTTTATTAGGTTTTAAAGATTATTATAATAATTTCTTTATTAATTTTTTTTATTAAATTCATTTAATAGCTTTATATAAAATATAATAGTTAAAGAATTAATTTAAGGATTATTAAAAATATATATATTAAATGCTAAATTTTAATTTTAAATATTTATTATAAATCTGTTTTATAATTTTTAATAATTATTCGATATTAAAATTTAATAAATTAATAAATATAATATATTAATTATTTATATTTATAATATAAAACAAAGTTTAGTTTTTTTAAATATAGTTTTTATAAAAAATAATTTAATATTATAAAAAAAAGGTAATATTAAAAAGTAATTTTTTAAATTAATAAAATTTTATGAAATATTAAAGCAAATGTTTTATTAAACAAATTTATATACTATTTAAATTATATATTAATAATTAGGTTTTAATTAAACTAAAAAAATCTAAGGGGGTTTTATATATTTTGTATATTAAACCTTTGTATTATAAATTAAAAAGAAAACAATACAAATAATAACAACTTTTCTAAATATTAAAGATTAATAAACTATTTATTATTTTTATTAAACTTTCTAATATAATATAAAACAAAATAAGCTTATATAATTTATTTTTCTATATATTTCTAAAAGATTATTTTTCTTATTAAACTATACCCCAAATTAATATAAAACAGATTATTCGCTTTTCTTTTAATACTATTATAATAAAATTAATAATAAATTTATTATTTACTTTATATAATAATACTTAAATATTTTATTTTCTAATAAAATAGATTATTTTTAACTTTTTTAAGAGTAAAAGTAATTTTGTTTTAAATACTCTAATATATAATATTCTTAATTTTTTAAAAAAAAATATAAACATTAATAATTAATAATATTAAAATTATAAATAAATATATATCATTTATATATCCAAACTAACGAATAATATTCTAAAATAATAATTTAATTAAAGTATAATATATATAATATAAGGAATAATAATAAACTTTAGGGAATATTATAGATAATTTGATGATTTGGGGTAATTAAGTTTTTTAAATATACTCTTATATATTTATTTATTAAAAATAAATCAATTAATTTTAAAAAATACCAAAAACTAGCTTTATACTATTATTTAGACTAATAAACATTTTTTTTAAAAATATATTAAAAACCTTTTAAACATCTAGTATAATTATTATAACTTTTAAACCTTATATTATAACTATTTTTATATTATATATAAAACTAACTATTAAATCTATAATAAATCTTTTAAAAAAAGTTTTATTGTATTATAGGCTAAAAATTTTTAATATAAAAAGCGATTTAAATTAAATACCTAATAATAATTTATTTAAAACTTTTAAAAACATATAAAATAAACATAATAAAGTATTAAAAGTAAATAAAAGTTTTATTAACCTTATCAATTTTAAAGAATATAATTATTTTAATTAGTTTTTTATACTTATAGGAAAAATTCGAAATTAAAATATTTATTGTATAAGTTATAAAATATATATTTAACTAAACTTTAGTAAACTTTAAATAATTAAATTATAATTTAATCAATTTTTAATAAAATATTAAAAATATTAATAATATTCTTTTTAATCTTTTTTAAAAATATTGAAATAAATTAAAGAAATGTACTAAAGCCTTATTAGTTTATTAATGAATCATAATCCAAATTATTAATTATACTAAATCTATTTAAAACCTTAAACTACAATGTTTTAGCTTTAATTATTATATCCTCAATTATAATTTTATTAATTATTAGAGGGGAAATTTTAAAGTTATAATTTAGTTTATATTAATTAATAATTTGGTATAAATTTTTATTATTCTTAATTCCATTAATTATATTCCTCCAATAGTTTTTTTTAGTTTTATAAACTATATTATAGAATTTCTTAGTTTTAGGGGATAATTAAATTTTAATTATATATTTAATTACAAAATAAACTTAATACATTATTTTATATTCTAAAATTTATTATAATATAAAATATTCTATATCTTTATTCAATTTATTAATTATATGTATAATAAAATCGAAGATAATAATAAACTGAATAACAAAGGCTTTAATATTATTTTAATTCTAAAAATTATTTGGGTTTAAAAGTTCAATAACATTAATATATATATAAGATTTAAGAATTTTTTTAAATTATCTTTAATAACCCTAAAATAATATTAATTAAATGTATAAATACCTTGGTTAAATAAAATTATAATCTAAATTTTATAATTTAATTTTATATATAAATCTTTATAAATATTAATAATTATAAAAAGAATATTAAAGAATATAAGATTTAGAATATATCCAATAAAATAAATAGATTTCCCCTAAAGTATTAATAAAATTTATTCCATTATCCAATATTTATTATATAACTTTTGCTCCTCGATGAATGAGTAAAATGTTAGGTTTAAATATATTATATCAAACATTAAAATCCCTTTTTATAAAATATTTAAAGGATAGAGAAAAATAAACAATATAATTAATTATTTTAGATATTGTAGATTATTTGTAAATATTAAGAATAATAATAGAATTAATATTAATTCAAAGTAAATTCTTACTATATATTAATCATCTTTGTTGTACCTATAGTTTAGTACCTTTTTGAATATAAATTATAACCTAAAAACAAAAATTTTTAATATTTTTAAAAATTAAGAGTTTCTAGGAATTAATTGAAATATAATAATTATATTCTGGATAATTTTAAATATATATATTAATATATATTTAAGGTTTTTAAATATATATAATATCTATTTTCTATATATATAATATTATAAAAAGAATTATATAAATAAAGTTTTCTTTATTAACATTAATCTAATTGATTTATAAATCTTAAAGCTAAACTTATTAAAAACGGTGGGGGCTATAATCTTGTTTATATTATTTTAATATGAAGGGGAAGCAAAAATAATTAATTTATTAATCTTTTTCTTTATAAAAGTATTAGATTTAAATTTCAAGGTTTTTATAGTAACTATAGTTTTTACAATTATTTAATAAAATGATTAAATAAATTTTTTTATATATAATATTTTTAATCTTAAAAAACTTAATTACAAATATTTTAGAGATTAAATTAATGTTTTTATACATTATTATAGTAAAATTATATTTATACTTAAAATTAATTGTAATCTTATCTTATATGATTGGAGTAGTCTTTAAAGCTGTAAGGGCAAAAGTAAGAGCATTAACTATTTTAAAAATAATCTTATTATACTTACAAATTTAATTAAACTTCTTCTTAATGGGCTTAATGTACTTTCCATTTATTTGTTTAAGGGTAGTAGAGTAATTGTTATAACTTATAATAAAAAATTTATAATAGTTGGTATATTATAATAAATTAATATAATTAATATTAAAGGGTCCTTAATATTGGTTTACTCACATATTATAATATACATACTTAGTATAATATTTAATAATTAATAATAATAATCTAAATTTAATAATGAATTAATATAAATTACCTTTAATAAATTTTAAAAATAATTTTTTAATAAATAAAATAATCTATATTATTTTACTAATTTTAGAATTAGTATTATATTTAAAGGGTTTAATATTAATTAACTTATATTACATTCTAAATAATAATTTTCTTAAAAACAAGGCTAACGTTTGTTTATATAATTTCTTTCATTAAATTATAAAATAAAGTAGGTATATTAATAATAATATAATTATATTAAATAATTAGAATATTAAATAAAATAGCTTTCAATGTTTTCTTAATAATTTTAATATTTTCCTAGGTAAATATAGGAAATTATAAATTAAAAGGTTATTTGATATAATTATTTAGTTAATAACAATAAGTATAATAAAAAGGATTGAGATTAAGATAAAACTATTAATTTACTTGGAAAGATTTTATTAAATTATAAAAGGCTTTAGATGATTAAAAAAAATTTAAAGCTTATATTTAACTAAAATGTAAATATTTATAATTAGAATTAATAAAAAAACTACGAATCCAGTAAACTTTATAAATATAATTATAATGTAAAAACTACAAAAGTTAAAGTTAAAAAAAATATTATTAAATTTGAAGTTATTTTATATATTTTTACTCTTAAAACCTTATAAATTGTAATTAAACCCTAAAAGTAATTTTGTTATATCTGCAAAAAACGTTAATTTAGGAAAATAGAAGAAAATATTTTTAAAGCGTTAATTATAAAAACAAATAAATATAAAGATTAATATATCAATTTCTATAAATATTAAAATAAAGAGAAAATTAATAATTTTCTAAAAGATTTCAAAAACAATCTTACGTTTTGTAAACGTATTATTATATATAATTACAAAAATATTAATTGTAAATATGAATTTTATAATAATATTATAGAATTGCTTTTGATTATATTCAAATACTATAAAATGATTATTGATAGTATTTATAGCGAAGTTATTAATAAACTGATTATTGCCTAAATCAAGAAAGAAAGAAAATTAAGAATCCATTTTAAATCTTTTTTATATAATCTCTTTATAATTTGCTATACAAAAATGAATAGCGATTAAGGCTTTAATAGATTTATAAAGTTAAAAGCTAAAGGAGGTTGTATAAAAGTGTTTTCCTTATTTAATATAGCTATTTCACCGCAAGAATAATATAATTAATATTATAAGGTAGTTAAGGCTACAAATAAGCTGTATTCAAAGCAAAAGTATGAAAATACCGTTGTTTTGGATTGTTGTAAGCTTTTTTTAAATAGAATTTAATTTAGAATCTTAATTAAATTCTATTTAAAAAGGTTAGAATTTAAGTAATGAATTATAAATTTTCAAAATCTAGTATTTTATTAGTTGATTATTAGTAAACAAAAAAGCTTTAATTTTCTGTTTTATCTTTAAAGCTTAGTTATTTGAACTATTTTAAAGATAATCAACTATTTCAGCTATTTCAAAGGTGATTAACTATTTCGGTTATTTTATTCTAGCTTTTCTATTTCGGCTATTTCATTCTGGCTTTTTCATTCCAATCCTTCCATTTTGATCCTTTTATTTCGATCTTTTTATTTCTAACCCTTTTATTCCGACTATTTCATTCTAATCCTTCTATTTCAGCCATTTCATTCTAGCTCTTTTATTCCGATCTTTTTATTTTGGCCCTTTTATTCCAACTTTTTTATTTCCAATCCTTCTATTCCCGATCTTTTTATTTCTGATCCTTTCATTTTGGTTATTTTATTCTAATCCTTTTATCTCAACTATTTTATTCTAACCCTTTCATTTCGAAATAATATAACTACTAATTTGTTAATATAAAAAATCTATTATAAAACCTTAGATTTTATTTAAAAAAGCTAGAATCTATATAGCATTATAATAAAATCACTTTGATTTTTGTTGTATGAAAGTAATTTTTTCGATTTTTTATAGTATAAGAGTAATTTACTACCGTTTAAGATAATATTAAGTTAATTTAAGCTAATCTTAAAATAGCTTAGAATAATTGAATAATTAAAGATTATGTTAAAACCGTATTAAGATTATATTAACACTGTATTAAAATCATAATTTAATTAGTTATAATAACATATAGGAATTCGGAAAATGAGTAGTTATTAAATTATTATTGGTTATTTAGCCGAGTGGATAGAATAATCTGTTTACAGTAAAAAAATAATAATAAGAATAATAATTTTTTCCACTTTTTTTCAAAAAAAGAGGAGAAAATCCACTTTTGAAGCTTTATTTTTTTAAGCTATCTCAACACTGTCTTAAAACGGTTAGTGAGTTATTGCGACAATGCCGATTTAATACCATTTTAAGACTAGCTTAAAATGGTGCTAACACCGATTCGAATAGGTTTTAACTATGATTTAAACTATTTTAAGCTATTTTGAATCATATTAAATTATTTTAAGCTATTTTCAAACATTCTTAATTTTAAATTAAGAATATTTTAATATGATCTTAAACATTATTAAAAGAGCCATAAAGTAGTTTTGGATTAATTAATGGTAAAGTAATTATTAAATTATCAATTATTTAAGCATTATAATATATTATTATGGAAAAAAGGAATTTTAACCGGAAAAAAGTTATTATACTCAAGGTAAATATTTGAATATAGAATTCTTCGGAATTTGCATTAATATAAAGGCAATCTATAAATCTACTATTAGAAAAAGCTAATTTAAAGTATAACAAAAAATATCAAACACTTTAATTAATATATTTAAATTAGAAACTACAAACATAATATTTAAATAAAATAATAAAATTAATTCAATTAAATTTATTAATATTTATTTATTTTATAGAATGATAGAATTTTATATTTCATAGACGAATATATTATTTTTGTTAATTTTAGTAAATATAAATTAATTTAGGATTATATTTAATAATCGTATTAATATTCTTTATATTCTAAATAAAGATTTTCTGATTTATTAATAAAACAAGCATTTATTCTTATTATAAAAGATCAATTTAAATAACTTTATTTAGGATTTAATTTAATATAATAAATGTTCTTTGATAAATACAAATTTTTATTAATTCTATTAATATTTTGCATATCTATTAATTTACAAATTCTATAAGATATTATAATGTGCTAAATATAATAAAAATTATAATATAATTAAGCATTTTATAAAATATTACAAGCAATATTAGTTTAATAGTAAATCTTTTAAATATTTTCAATTTTTATTCTGAAATAATATAAAATTCAATTATATTATTCTTATTAATATTATATATATTATAAATCAATTTATTCTTTATATCATTAATAAAGTTATAAAATATTGAATAATTAAATAATAAACAAATATAATAATAAAGTATATATACAATACACTCTAAAAATATTCGATTAATACTATATATATTTAGGATTTTCAAACTACGTTATATATAATATAAGCAAGAATTTCCATAATAAAAAATTTATTTAAAATATTATATTAATAGCTATTATTACAAAATATATGCTAATTAAAACTTATAATTTAATCAAATTAATGAAACGTTATTATAAACTATTGAAACAAGTATTCTATATTATTAATCAAAAGAGATCAGAATTTGATTTATTTAAACAAATAATATTGTAAATAATTATAAAAGTTATTGATAATATTATCGGATTAAATGGTATTATACTAATTTTTTTAATATAGGTATATAAAGTATACCCTTATATACCTATTGTTAACATATTTGTAACAATTATTATAAAACAAGCTAACATTGTTAAAAAGCTATAATTAAAATTCAATGTGTTAATACTAAACGTTAAATAGCTGATATACTTTATATACAAAATGGATTATTTACTTTAATAATTCATAAATTGCCTATTAATTCTAATGTTTTAGTATAGCAAAAAGATAAAAAAATAAAATTAAGAAAATGAATAGAATTTTATATATTGCTTAAAATAGAAGAGGAAATATATATTATTAAATTAACAAATAAATCAATAGATTTTCGATCAATTTTAGTAAACCCATTTTATATTTTACTTAAAAAAGAAAAGAATAATAAAATTGAAAAAAAGAAAAGAAGATTACATTCTGGGAAATACTATGTTCTATAATATTATTCATGAATTAATCTATTTAATAATTATATTAAAAGATAAAAAGCAATTTAAAGAACGAAATAATAATGATTTAAAATCCACTTTAGATTTTAGTATTTTTCGATAAAGAAAATGCTTATTATAATAAATTTACTAAGATTTCTATAAATAAAAGTAATTTATTATTAATATATACTAAATTAAGATATAAAGAATTTAATAGATTAATAAAGAATAAAATATTTAATATTATATTAGAGTTGGATATTCCATTAAAAACTATGATCTTTAAATTAAGATTTATTAATGAAATAAAGAAGAAAGATATAAATAAGGTATATTTTGAAATCTCGATTTATAATTCAAATATATAAGAATAATAACAAAGTTAATGTTTTAATATAATTACTTATTATTTAATATATTAATTAATATATTATTATAGTATTTGTAGTTATATCAAGAATTTTGTTCTTAGGAGTCTTTATAAATTTAAAAGATATTATTGAAATATATACTTAATCTATTATAAATTTTAATAAAATATTTTATATTAGGGTATTAAAGGAAATAGAATTGAAAAAAGGCTTTATTTTATATATGATTGAATTATTTTATAATATTTCTAAAGCAGGAAATCATTAATTTGCTATATATTATAGTTATTATAGAAATAAAATTAATATATAATCTATATTTTCTATATATTAATACAAAAGGATTTAATACAATTGAACTATAAATTAATAATATATACTTATAATAGTGGATAAGAATTGGAAATTTGTGTTCTCAAATTGAAAACAATTTGAAAAAGTACTTTATGGCTTTTTTAATAATGTTTAAGATAATGTTAAAATATTCTTAATTTAAATTAAGAATGTTTTAAAATAGCTCAAAATTATTTAATATAATTCAAAATAGCTTTAAAATAGCTTAAAATAGCTTAAAAATAGCTTGAAACGTAGTTAAAACCTACTTGAATCGGTGTTAACACCATTTTAAGCTAATTTTAAGCTAATTTTAAGCTAATCTTAAATTGGTATTAAATCGGCATTGTCGCAATAACTCACTAACCGTTTTAAGACAGTGTTAAGATATCTTAAAAAATAAAGTTTTAAAAGTGGATTTTCTCCACTTTTTTTTAAAAAAAATAAAAAAAAGTATTATTAATAATATTATTATTTTCGTTACTTTTTTTCTCGAACAAATCAGTCTAACCACTCGGCTAAATAACTAATAATGATTTGATAGTTAAATTTTTAAATTCTTATATATTATTATAATTAATTAAATTATGATTTTAATACGGTATTAACATAATCTTAACATGGTTTTAACATAATCTTCAATTATTAAATTATCTTAAGCTATTTCAAGATATCTTAAAATATATTAATATATTTTATCGATTTAAGCTATTTTAAGATTAGCTTAAATTAGCTTGATATTATCTTTAGAATACTAAAATAGCTTAAAACCATTTTAAGAACGTTTTAATATAGTGTTAAATATATTCAATTGCGCCACTAAGTATATTTTATAGTTAAGGATTGTAAGAAACTTTAAGAAAAAATACTATTTTAATTCAATAAAGAATTTATAATATTTTAAACAAATAATATTTATTTTAATAAAAAAAACAATACAATAATATATATATTTCTTAAATAAAAAATATGAATATTTCAGATATTAAAAAAAAAACAAAAGAATATTACATTGAGTAATTAATATATTATTTAAAGAGTATGAGGAGTATATATTATAATCATTTATGAATTAAAAGCATTGTATTATTTTTTTATTATTATTTAAATGATTAATTTAAAAAAGGGTAATATAAAAGAATTAAATTTTTTTTAAAAAATAAATAAACCAATTTATTAAAAGGTTTTAACTTTATGTTCTTTAATGTAAATTTGATGAAATTAATTATATTAATAGATGTATTGTTTATTAATAATTTTGATTTTTTTTTAAATTAGATATATTATATATTTTATTAACAAATATAATAATACTAATATTATATATTAGTTATCTATTAAATATAAAAGAGTTATAAAAAATATATGAGCTTTAAAGTTATATAAATTAGTATTTGGTTTTAATAGAGAAACTATAATTAAAGGGATTATTAATGCTATTTTACAATTTCAAAAACAAATTCCATTTATTATTTATATTGATTTAGAGTTATTATATAAATTATTACTTAAATTGGATATTATAATAGAAAAAAGATCTATAATTAATATTATATTTCTTTGATAATTGTATAAGTATAAGAAAATTATAGAAATTATATAGATTAATAAAAATTCTAATTTTATAAATATAATAATTAAGGATAAACTTTATCAAATATTAAAGAATTTGATTAATACTAATAAATTAATAATTAAGGAGCTTATATAAATAAATAAAGGAAAATAAAAAATCAAGTATATAATCTTTTAACTTTTAAATAATCATTAATGTTAAAAAATGAATTATATAATATTGAATTATTATATGAATAATACATTTAACTATGTTAAGCGTATTAGTATCTTAAAACATTTATAAAATTGTTTTTTATTCTATAGATTACATAAAGAATAAAAACGATAATATTTTAATAAAAGGATTAAGTCCTTATACTTTAGTTAATCAAGTCTATACCAATATAACCATTATTATATAGAATAAAGAATGAATTTATTATATATTTTATAATAATAATAAAAAAGTAGACAATTTGCTTTATATTAATTTAGAGTATAATTTGATAAAAAATGATCTTTTTAAAAATATATAGGGAAAATAGATTATATATATTTATCTTATTTTATATTATATTAAAAAAACTTAATAAAAACCATAAATGATTTATTAATTTTAATATTTAAAGAAAATCATTATTATTTATAATATTCTCTTCTTAAATAGATATTAAATAATTACTAGAATATATACAAATCAAAGAATATAAAATGATCAATTATCTTATAAATAAAAAAGCATTAAAATCTATTTAAAATTTAGGTTTAGTCTTAATATTTATAATTAATAAAATAAATATATTTTTTAAAGAATTTTGTTCAATTATATAATAAATTTAATCATTGAAATATGTAACGAATATCACGTGCATAAAGAACGTGATATCTCATCACACTAAGCGATACTATATATAAAAAAGATCTTAAAGTTTCTTAAAGATCTCTTTCCTCTTTAGCTTTCTTATTTCTATTAATTGACCTCTATTAACTCGCTTTAATAAGTCGCCTACCCTACTTCTCGCCACCCCCCCCATTTGGCCAGCATTTTACACCAAAAACAGCTATTTTAACGTATTTATAACTCTACTAAAAATAAATAAATATATTTTAAATTTTAACTAAAGCTTCCATATATAATTATTAATAAATTCTGAAAATCTTAAATTTTTGCGATTTTTTTATAAAGAGTTATAAAAGATTATAGAAAATTAAAATTCCAATTTTTCGATTTGTATGTAAATCCTATACAAAATTAAAATCTTTAAAAAAAAAGTTATATTTATTTTATCAAAAATAGCTAAAAATAATCTAAAAATTTGTTAAAGAATTCTTAAAGCTAACTTTTAAATTGAAATATATTATTTTAATAATATATTATTATTTATAATAAATGTTTAATATAGATTCTTAGATTTTAACGATAAAATTTTAGGTAAAAAATTTCTAATTTCAATTTACTCAATAATTTTAAATTATTATATATATTTTAAATAGCTTATTTATTATATATTAATTAATAGATTCTATAAAAACTTATATATATTATTTTTAATTATTTTTATTTAGAAATTGAAAAAATATTTATTTTAAAGTTTCAATTTTGTATGTGATTTCCATACAAATCCAAAACCGAAAATTCTAATTTTCTATAATTTGTTATTACTCTTTATAAAAAAAAAATCGCAAAAATTTAAGATTTTTCAGAATCTATTAATAATTATATATAGAAGCTTTAGTTGAAATTTAAAATATATTTATTTATTTTTTAGTAGAGTTATAAATACGTTAAAATAGCTGTTTTTGGTGTAAAATGCTGGCCAAATGGGGGGGGTGGCGAGAAGTAGGGTAGTCGACTTATGTGATCGTAATAAATACAAAGCAGAATTATTTTCAAATTACTTTAAATAAAAATTTTTTAGATAAAATAAAATCTTCTTAAAGTTAAATTTCTTTTGAATTTGATTTTATAGAATATTGATTATTTACTTTATATAGAAGGATTTTGTTTTATATTATTTTAAATTTAAATAAAAAAATAAAAATTTAAAATATTTTTAGAATACATTTACCTATAAAACTTTTTTATATTCAATATACTATTTAAAAATGTTTTAATATTTTGATAAATAAATAATATAATCTTGAATTCTTGTAGATATAGTAGAACCTGATTATAAGAGATCGAAAAATTCGGTTAATTAAATCCTGTATATCCAGGATTCCTGTATATACAAGTTAGGCAACAAGGTATCAGCAAAATTTGTATAGCTAAGCTTAATCATTTTTTTATATACCCCTAAGATTTTTGATAAAAAAAATCATGTGATATATTATTATTTAAATTATTTTTTACTAATTAGATTATCTCTTTACTAAATTTTATATGATAACTAATAAAATCTTCAATTTTTATACAGAACTAATAATAATTTGTTCCGTAATCCCTTAAAATTAAAAAATCCCATTCCCTTATACAAGAATTACCAGAATTGGAATAAATATCCCGTATAACGAGTTATCCTGTATAACGTAGTCCCTTACACCCAGGTTCTACTGTATATAGGTATTATAAAAAAGTTTTGAATACCTAATCCAACTTTTCTCTAAATTAGCGAAGTTTGTAAATTTTCTAGATCTTATTGAATTCTACTTTAAATTTTTTTTTTTTGATAAATTTTGCTTCGCTTTCAATAAATTTTCAATTTTGATATATATTAAAACCTTATTAATCTCTTTTTTTATACTACAAAATTCTGCTTTGATATATAAAATCTTAACTTTAATAATTTTAATTTTGATATTAATGACTTTGATTTTAATCTTAATAATCCTTTTATATATAATGATCTTTATTTGATATATATAAATTCAATTTTAAGAATATTTTTATATATCTTACTTAGTGGCGCAACTGAATATATTTAACACTATATTCAAACATTTTTAAAATGGGTTTAAGCTATTTTAGTATTTTAAAATGATATTAAGCTATTTTAAGCTAATCTCAAAATGGACTAAATCGACAAAATATATTAAAATATTTTAAGATATCTTAAAGTAGCTGAAGATAATTTAATAATTGAAGATTATATTAAAACTGTATTAAGATTATATTAATACTATATTAAAACCATAATTCAATTAATTATTATAATATATGTAAATTTAAAAAAAGGAATTATCAAATTATTATTAGTTATTTAGCCAAATGGTTAGAATGATCTGTTTGAGAAAAAAAAAATGAAAATCATCATCCTAATAATAATGATAATATTAATAATAACTTTTTTTATTTTTTTTCAAATAAAAAATGAAGAAAATCCATTTTTAAAACTTGATTTTTAAAGATATCTCAAAATATCTTAACATTGTTTCAAAACGATTGGTGAGTTATTGCAACAATATTGATTTAATACTATTTTAAGATTAGCTTAAAATAGTGTTATTACTAATTCGAATAGGTTTTAACTATAATTTTAAGCTATTTTAAGCTATTTTAAATTATACTAAATCATTTTGAGCTATTTTAAAACGTTCTTAATTTAAATTAAGAATATTTTAATATAATCTTAAACATTATTAAAAGAGTCATAAAATAATATTACTTTACTAAACTTAAATATTTATATTATATTCTTAAACAATCTTTAAAAATCTTCAACACTTTTATGTTTTATTTTTTCTTTTATTATGTCTTATATTTTTATTTACTAGTATTTATATTTTTTATACTTGTTTTAAAATTTTTGTTTTTTGAACTTTAAGTTTTATATTATAATTTATCAATAATGAATACTATTAATATTATATTTTTTATTCTATATAAAATAAAATAAAATTGATGAATTCAACTTATTATATTTTTATATACAAAATGCTTTTTATAATCACTTTTAATTTAATTTTATAATTTGGTGTATTTTTATACCCCTGAAAAGATTTTTAAAGAGGCTTTTAGCTTATCCAACGAATAAAAATAAATACTATAATTACTACTACTATTACCACTACTATAAGTAACCAATTTATAATATCCCTTTAAAGCTTACTTTTCTCTTTTATATTACAATAACAACAATAAATTCTTAATAAATTTAATTCAACTATAGTTAAGCTATATAAATCATATTATATACTTGATGTTATATACAATAGATGATTGTATAAAAAAAATTCAACAATTTTTAATCTTTTTAAAAAGATCTCTAAAACATTTTTAGAAAAACCCTTTATATTATATATTCATAATTTATAATCACTAGTGTTTATAAAAATACTTTATAATTCTTTTAATATAATATTCGGGACTATATTAAAATATTCTAAATTTAAATTGAGAAGATTTCGAAATCGTTTTAAAACCTAATTAAAACTTCTTTGAAATACTAGTAGTATTAAAATAATCCATAAGCTAATTCAACATATTAACTAACTAAATAGTCTAATTTAATTAGATTACCGCTTTTAAGCTTTGATCTAAGTTTCTATTATTATTTTAATATTATATAGTATAGTAAATTAGATTATAACAATTATACTTTTTAAATAATATTAAAATCATCTTTATATATCCTATAATCAAATTTTTTCTCTTTCTTAATGATATTATTTAAACTTTATAAAAAAATCTAAGTTAAAATTAATAGTTTTTTCCTTATATAAAGAAGATAATTTTTTTAATATTCTTAAATGTAATAACCATTATTATATAATATTTGTATTTAAATAAAAGCTATATTTATCTAATATAGTTATAAATTACTTCTTATATAATCTCGTTCTTATTTTGAATTTAAATGATTTTTTATAGATCATATTAATTTAAGTTTAATATTGACTTTTTTATATAATATTATAATTACCTATTTTAGAAATATATAAAAATATCATCTATATTCAAAAAAAATTTTTTATAAATATTGGAAACCTATATAGTTTTCTTAAAAAAACTTAATTTTTTAGCTTACCTACCTATATATTCTTTTTTTTCAAAGAAATAGATTATTATTAATAAATTCGAAAAATTAACTTTGTACAAATAAAAAATTATAGTATATAACTATTATTACATAATGAAATGTATACTGAAAAGATCTAAAATGGAAAATTATAAACTTTAAGGCTTTCTTATAATCGATTATAAATATTTTATAGATATTCTTATTAATCAATCATTAATAAATAAAAACAGCCTTGATTTTCCAATATCAATATTCTATTCTATTTTTGAAGTTTAATTATTTCAATTGTTAAAAAGGATAATCAATCATTGCAATTATTACAAAAAGGTAATTAACCATTTTGATTTTTAGAAAAGGTAATCAATTATTTTAGCTATTTTAAAAGTAATGAATCATTTCAGCTATTGCGAAAATGCTTGACTATTTCGATGTATTCCATTTCACTCAGTTACATTCCGGTCTCTTCCATCCCGGCTATTTCATATAGGCCTATTTTAAATAATAAATAATAAATATTCGAAGATAAATACTAAATGACAAGTGATAAATAATAAATAATCAAGAAGAAATAATAAACATTTATTAAATAAATATTAAATATTTTTTATTATAATTATAATAAATAAATACGTTATATATGTTATATATAATCAAAGATATATTAAAAAATGAATAAAGACTATGAAGCTTTTCTATAAATTCTAGATTTTAAATTAAATAGAATAAATGGAATCAATAGAATATATAAAAAATATATTAAGAAGATAAAAAATAATATAAAAATAAAAAGGTTTATGAAGATAGGATAGAATGCTTATTAACACGCATGATATGGAATATAATCAAATTAAATATATATTTATAATAGAAGAGTATTGATTTCGAACTAAACAAAGTAGAAAACAAATATATATAAATAAAGGATTTGAGAAAAAATTTATTTATTATTATTATTATTATTATTATTATTATTATTATTATTATTATTATTATTATTATTATTATTATTATTATTATTATAGCACTCGCGGAAGATAAATTTTTAGATTTTGAATTCGTAGAATTTCATTATAGGTATCCTCGAACAGAGTAAAGGATTGGGGGTTTGAAGACTACTCCCCACCAGGAAATAAAATTCGACGAATCAAAAGTCTAATAATTTATTTACCGCGAGTACTAATTGTTAAAAAATAAATAGATATCATATAAACGCTATAAAACAAACTATTAACACTCATAATTAATGGAGTTAACATATTTTTCAAAGATCTTCGCTCAATTATATAGCAAACTTGATAATTTAAACGCAAAGCGAAATTATTTTCGAATTATCATACATAAAAGCTTTTATACAAAATAAAATCTTTTTTAAAATTAAACTTTTTTAAATTCAATTTTACAAATTGTTAGCTATCTATTTTACATATAAAGATTTCGTTGAATATTACTTCAAATTCAAATATAAAATATTAAATTGAAGATAATTTTTGTAATACAGTCAAAACTTTTTAATATTCAATTTATTATTTATAAATGTTCTTATACTTTTATCAATAATTCATATATTCTGTAATTTGTTTAGATATATTTTACAAAGGTTTAAAATAATTATAGGTAATCTGATTTTTTTTAAATCAGCGAAATTTATAAGTTTTTGAAACCTTATAAAATTCTATTTTAGTATATATTTTTTTTAAACTCCGCTTTGCTTTTAATAAGCTTTCAACTTTAATATATATCAGAACTTTTTAGTCGTAGCTTTTTTTTATACTATAAGATTCTTTTTTATAATATACAGTTTGATTTCAATAATTTAAGTTTCAATGTTAACAATTTTAATTTTAGTTTTAATAACTTTTTTATATATATTAGCTTTTACTTAATATATATCAATTTAATTTGAACAATATTTTTCTAAACTTCAATAATATCTTTTAAAACCTTGATACTTTTCATATAAACTTCAATCATTTTTGAATCTTTGCTTTTCTTATTTACTTTTTTATTCTCTTTTATTTCTCATTTTATACTTAATGACGCAACTGAATATATTGAATACTATATTAAAACGTTTTTAAAATGGTTTTTAGCTATTATAGTATTTTAAGATAATAATAAGCTAATTTAAGCTAATCTTAAAATAGCTTAAATCAATAAAATGTATAAATATATCTTTAAATAGCTTAAGATAATTTAATAATTGAAGATTATATTAAAACCATATTAAGATTATATTAACACCGTATTGAAATCATAATTTAATTGATTATAATAATATATAGGAATTTGAAAAATTAATAATCATCAAATTATTATTGGTTATATAGCTAAATGATTAGAATAATCTGTTTACGATAAAAAAAATAATAAGAATAATAAGAATTTTGTTTACTTTTTTCAAAAAAAGTGAGGCAAATCCACTTTTAAAGCTTTATTTTTTAAAGATATCTTAAGATATCTCAAAACGGTTAGTGAGGTATTGCAACAATGCTGATTTAATACCATTTTAAAATTAGCTTAAGATTAACTTAAAAAATAATATTAACACCGATTCGAATAGGTTTTAACTATGATTTAAGCTATTTTAAGCTATTTTAAACTACTTTCAATTATATTAAATCATGTTAAGCTATTTTAATAGTTCTTAATTTAAATTAAGAATATTTTAACATAATCTTAAATATTATCCAAAGAGCTAAAAAGTAGTTGATATTATTATACTTAAGGTTACTTTAAACTTTTGTTTAAAATTATTCAGATATCAAGGTACGGGTTATTGATAATTAAATACCTACTTTCAACATATTACCCTTGTGTTTGATAAAATAAAGTAAAAGGAAAACAATAAACCAAATTTATCATACTTTCTAAATACAAAATACTTTCTAACATCATTTTTGATTTAATTCTATGATTTAATACTTAGTGGCAAAATTAAATATAGGTATATTTAACACTATTTTAAACCATTCTTAAAATGGTTCTAAGCTATTTTAGTATTTTAAGATAATATTAAATTGATTTAAGCTACCTATAATCATAAAATAGGGCGAATCAATAAGATATATTAATAAATAATCTGAAATATATTAAGAAATCTTAATATAGCTTAAGATAATTTGATAATTAAAGATTATATTAAAACTGTATTAAGATTACTCTATCTTCTATCTTAATACCGTATTAAAATCATAATTTAATGAATTATAATAATATATAGAGATTTGAAAGATTAATTATCAAATTATCATCAGTTATTCAGCCGAGTAATTAGAATGATTTGTTTAAGAGAAAAAAAATAATGAAAAATACTAATACTAATACTCATACTACTAATATTATTAATATTAATAATAACTTCTCTGATTTTTTTTTAAAAAAGTGGAGAATATCCATTTTTAAAGCTTCATATTTTACGATATCTTAAAATATCTTAATACTATCTTAAAACATTTAGTGAGTTATAGCGATAGTGCGGACTGAATACTATTTTAAGATTAGCTTAAGATTAGCTTAAAAAATAGTGTTAACACTAATTCGAATACCTATAGGTTTTGACTACGTTTTAAACGATTTTAAATCATTTTAAATCATATTAAATCATTTTAAGCTTTTTTAAAATGTTCTTAATTGAAATTAAGAATATTTTAACATGATGTTAAACATTATTAAAAGAGCCATAAAATATACTTTTATACCTTTAAACGACAGCCTATACAATAATTCAAAACAACGGTATCTTTTATATTTTTTCCTTAAATAATTACTTTTTGTAGCTTTAACTGTTTTATAATATTAATTATATTATTCTTAAAATAATAATAACTTAGTGGCGCAATTGAATATATTTAACACTATATTAAAACCTTCTCAAAATGATTTTGAGCTATTTTAGTATACTAAGATCATATCAAGCTAATTCAAGCTAATCTTAAAATAGCTTTAATCGATAAAATATATTAATTTATTTTAAGCTATTTTAAAATAGTTTAAAATAATTTAATCATTGAAGATTATGTTAAAACCATGTTAAGATTATAATAATACTGTATTAAAATTATAATTTAATCAATTATAATAATATATACGAATTTAAAAAAATTAATTATTAAATTATTATTAGTTATTAAATTGAGTGATTGAAATGATCCATTTGAGAAAAAGAAATAACGACAACAATAATATTAATAATAACTTTTTTGATTTTTCTCTTAAAAAAAAGTGGGGAAATCCACTTTTAAAAACTTTACTCTTTAAGATATCTCAAAATATCTTAATATTGTCTCAAGACGATTAATGAGTTATTGTAATAATATTGATTTGAATAGGTTTTTAATTACGTTTTAAGCTATTTTAAGCTATTTCAAGCTATTTTAAGTTATTTAAAATCATATTGAATTATTTTGAGCTATTTTAAAACATTCTTAATTTAAATTAAGAATATTTTAATATGATCTTAAACATTATTAAAAAAAGCCATAAAGTTTAGATTTTATAATAAAAGTATTCAATAATTATCAGAATATATAAAAATTCAAGAAAAACAAAATAATTAATTACCTATACTTTGTGAACAAAAAAGCAGTAAACCCTATTTAGGATTTAGATTTCTTTTTAATATTTATAATTAATAGAACAAATATATTTTGTAAAGATTTTTTCTTTGATTGTATAATAAATCTGATGACTTAAATACAAAATAAAACTTTTTTTAAATTATTTTAAATAAGAACTTTTAAATAAAATAAAATCTTTTTTAAAATTAGATCTTTTTTGAATTTAATTTATATGAATATTAACTATTCGCTATAATGGAAAAGCCTTTTTTAATATCAATACTATTCCAAAATTAAATATAAAAATACTAATTTAAAATGCTTTTATAATATATTTAAATCTCTCTTATATTTAATATATTACTTAAAAATACTTTAGCATTTTAATAAATAATTAATATAATTTTAAATTCCTTTAAATATTATTACAAAAAAAATCTAAATACTTAATTCAGCTTTTTTCTAAATTTACAAAGTTTATAAACTTTTCAGATTTTATTAAATTCTATTTTAGCATTTTTTTTAATAAAGCTTACTTTGCTTTTAATAAACCTTGAATTTTAATAATATTGCTTTTGTTCTAATATACATTAAAATTCTTTAGCTTTATACTTTTTATAATATAAAAATTATATTTTAATATATAAGAGTTTTGATTTTCATAATTTTAGTTTTAACGTTAATAATTTAAATTTTAATCTTAATAACTCTTTTATATATAATAGTTTCTATTTGATATATAAAATTCTTATTTTAGTAATATTTTCATAAACTTTGAGAATATCTTATTAAACTTTAATATTATTTTATTTTTTTATAATAATTTTTGGATTTTTAATTTTCATTTATTTATTTTTTTGGTTTTAGAATTTTTTAGAATTTTTTATATTTTTTTTTTTATATTTGCTTTAAAACTTTTGTTTATACATTTTAAGCTTTACATTGTAATTTATTAATAATACTTTATAGCTCTTTTGATAATATTTAAGATCATGTTAAAATATTCTTAATTTAAATTAAAAACGTTTTAAAATAGTTTAAAATGATTTAATATAATTCAAAATAGTTTAAAATAGCTTAAATCATAGTTAAAACCTATTTAAATCGGTATTAATACTATTTTGAGTTAATCTCAAAATGGTATTAAATCGGTATTGTTGTAATAACTTATTAACCGTTTTGAGATAGTGTTGAGATATTTTAAGAAAGCTTGAAAAATAAGGCTTGTAAAAGTGGATCTGCTTTACTTTTTTTAAAAAAAAATTAAAAAAAAAGTATTATTAATAATATTATTATTTTCGTTACTTTTGTTCTCGAACAAATTAATCTAACCACTCGACTAAATAACTAATAATAATTTAATAATTAAATTTTTAAATTTTTATATATTATTATAATTAATTAAATTATAATTTTAATACGATATTAATATAATCTTAACACAGTTTTAACATAATCTTCAATTATTAAATTATCTTAAGCTATTTTAAGATATCCTATATATTTCAAAATATATTAATATATTTTATCGATTTAATCTATTTTAAGATTAGCTTAAATTAGCTTAATATTATTTTAAAATATTAAAATATCTTAAAACCATTTTAAGAACGTTTAAATATAGTGTTAAATATATTCAGTTGTGCCACTAAGTATTCAATTATTAATATTTCATCTCTATCCTAAATGAAATAAAAGGGAAATAATAAATTAAATATTATGCTTTTTATATATAAAATGTTTTTATAATTATTTTTGGTTTAATTTTAAAAATTTAATGTATTTTTTACCTTCAAAAAGGTTTTAAGAAGGTTTTTGGCTTATCTAAATAGATGAAAATAAATACTACTACTACTACTTTATACCTTTAAAAGATTTTAGAAAACCTATTAGCCTATTTATTCAATGAAAATAAATATTCCTACTACTACTACTATTATAAAACGAGCTATAAAAAAGATTACAAAAACCAGTTATTATATTATATCGACAAGATTTAGGCAGGTTATATTATTGGCCGGCCCAAGCGGTCGTGTACAAAGCTCGTAATATATAGATCAGTTGAATAAAGTATTCATCATAATAGTTTATACGATTAGTTCAATGGATTTTTTAATCATTACTTTTTTCTATAATACTACTAGTAAACGATTTTCTTCAAAAAACTATATTAGATCAACAAAACTTTATTTTACATTGTAAAATATAAGTACTTTATGGCTCTTTGAAATAATATTTAAGATCATATTAAAACATTCTTAATTCAAATTAAAAACGTTTCAAAATGGCTTAAAGTGATTTAATATGATTTAGAATAGATTAAAAATAATTGAAAATAGTATTAAAACTTATTTGAATCGATGTTAATATTATTTTAAGCTAATCTTAAAATAGTATCAAATCAGGATTATTGCAATAACTCACTAACCGTTTTGAGACAATATTAAGATATCTCAAAAAAAAGTTAAATCTAAGGTTTTAAAAATAGATTTTACACATTTCTATAAAAGAATAAAAAATTATTATCAATATCATTATTAATGTTATTATCAATATTGTTATTGCTAGTATTTTCATTTTTTTCTCGAACAAATCATTCTAACTACTCGGCTGAATAACTAATAATAATATAATAATTATTTTTTGATTTACTATATATTATAATAATCATTTAAATTATGGTTTTAATACGATGTTTATCTAATCTTAATACAGTTTTTAACATAATCTTCGATTATTAAATTATCTTAAACTATTTTAAGATGTATATCTTAAGCTATTTTAAGATATCACAAAATATTTTCAAAATATATTAACATAATTTACTTAGTGGCGCAAGTGAATATATTTAACACTATATTAAAACGTTCTTAAAATGGTTTTTAAGCTATTTTAGTATTTTAAGATACGGTAAATTACTCTCATGCCATGAAAAGTCGAAAAAATTACTCTCATGCCACAAAAATCGAAGTGATTTTACTATAATGCCACATAGATTCTAGCCTTTTTGAATAGAATCTAATTTAGATTCTATTCAAAAACTATAGAATCTAGGGTTTTATAATAGATTTTTTATATTAACAAATTAGTAGTTATATTATTTCGAAATGGAATGGCTAGAATGGAATGGCCGAAATGGAAGGGCCAGAATGAAATGGTCGAAATGGAATGGCCAGAATGGAAGGGCCGAAATGGTTGATCACTTTCGAAATGGCCGGAATAATTAAGCTCCGAAGGTAGGACGGAAAGTCGGAGCTTTTTTGCTTACTAATAATTGACTAATGAAAATATTAGATTTTGAAAATTTATAATCACCTTCGAAATGGCCGAAATGGTTGACCACCTTCGAAATGGCCAGAATGGAAGGGTCAGAATGAAATGGTCGGAATGGAATGGCCAGAATGGAATGGCCAGAATGGAAGGGCCGAAATGGTTGACTACCTTCGAAATGGCCAGAATGGAAGGGTCGGGAATGGAAGGGCCAGAATGGAATGGCCGAAATGGTTGATCACTTTCGAAATAGCCGGAATAATTAAGCTCCGAAGGTAGAACGGAAAGTCGGAGCTTTTTTGCTTACTAATAATCGACCAATGAAAGTACTAGATTTTGAAAATTTATAATTCACTATTTAGATTCTAGCCTTTTTGAATAGAATCTAATTTAGAATCTAGCCTAAAAAAGGCTAGAATCTATGTGGCATTATAGTAAAATAAGTCTGATTTTTTGTGGCATGAGAGTAATTTTTTCGACTTTTCATGGCATGAGAGTAATTTACCGTTTAAGATAATATCAAGCTAGTTTAAGCTAATCTTAAAATAGCTTAAATCGATAAAATATATTAATATATTTTAAGATAGCTTAAAATAGCTTAAGATAATTTAATAATTAGAGATTATATTAAAACTGTGTTAACATTGTATTAAAATCATAATTTGATTGATTATAATAATATATAGAAATTTAGAAAATGAGCAGTTATCAAATTATTATTGGTTATTTAGCCGAGTGATTAAAATGATTTGTTTAAAAGAAAAAAAAATAACGAAAATAATTATATTAATAATAAATTTTTTAATTTTTTTTTTTTGAAAAAAGTGGGGAAAATCCACTTTTAAAATTTTATTTTTTAAGATATTTTAAAAATATCTTAACACTGTCTCAAAACGGTTAGTGAGTTATTGCGAACAATGCCGATTTAATACTATTTTAAGATTAGCTTGAAAATTAGCTTAAAATGGTGTTAACACCGATTCAAGTAAGGTTTTAACTACGTTTTAAGCTATTTTAATCTATTTTAAGTTATTTTAAATTATATTGAATTATGTTAAGCTATTTTAAAATATTCTTAATTGATATTAAGAATATTTTTAACATTATCTCAAACATTATTAAAAAAGCTATAAAGTATCGATTTAATATATTTCAAGATTAACTTAAATTAACTTAATAATATCTTAAGATATTAAAATAGAATATAATCATTTTAAAAACGTTTTAATATAGTGTTAAATACATTCAATTATGCTACTAAGTATCTTAAAATACTAAAATACTTTATAACTCTTTTAATAAGATTTAAGATTATATAAAAATATTCTTAATTTAAATTAAGAACAATTTTAAATTAAGAACAATATTCTTAATTTGAATTAAGATCATTTTGAAATAACTTAAACTAATGTAATATAATCCAAAATAGCTTAAAATAGTTTGAAAATGATATTGAAACTTATTCGAATTAGTGTTAACGCATTTTGAGCTAATCTTAAAATAGTATTAAATCAGCATTATCACAATGATTCACTAACAGTTTTAGAACAATATTAAGATATTTCAAGATCTCTTAAAAAATAAAGTTTTAAAAATGAATTTCCGTCATTTTTCTTGAAAAAAAATAAAAAAAGTTATTATTATTAATATTACAGTAAATTATTCTTATGCTATAAAAAATTGAAAAAACTATTTTCATACTACAAAAATCGAAGTGATTTTTACTATAATACTATATAAATTTTACCCTTTTTAAATAAAATCTAATTAAGATTTTATTCAAAAATTATAGAATTTAGGGTTTTTATCATAGATTTTTTATATCAACAAATTAATAGTTATATTATTTCGAAATGAAAGAGTTAGAATAAAATAACTAAAATGAAAGGGTTGAAATAAAATAGCCAAAATGGAAGAGTTGGGAATGAAAAGGTTGGAATAAAAAGATTAGGATAGAATAGCCGAAATAAAAAGGCTAGAATGGAATAATCGGAATGAAAGGATTAGGAATGGAAGGGTTGAAATAAAAGGGTTAGAATAGAATAACCGAAATAAAAGGGCTAAAATGAAATGGTTGGAATAAAAGGATTGAGAATAAAAAGGTTAAAATAAAAGAGCCAAAATAAAAGGGTTGGAATAAAATAATTAGAATAAAAGAGCTAAAATAAAAAAGCTAAAATAGAATAACCAAAATGGAAGGGTTGAAATGAAAGAATCGAAAGAATTGATTATCTTCAAAATAGCTGAAATGATTAACTATTTTTGAAATAACCAGAATAATTAAGTTTCAAAAGTAGAACGAAAAATCGGAGCTTTTTTGTTTACTAATAATTCATTACCTATAATGAAAATACTACATTTTTGAAAATTTATAATTTACTATTTAAATTCTAGCCTTTTTGAATAGAATCTAATATAAAATCTAAATTAGATTCTATTCAAAAAGGCTAGAATTTATATAGTATTATAGTGAAATAAATCTGATTTTTGTAGTATAAAAGTAATTTTTTGGATTTTTTATAGTATGAGAATAATATTTACCGTTAATATTATTATTTTTATTATTTTTTATCCCTTAAATAGATTATTCTAATTATTCGACTAAATAACTAATAATAATTTGATAATCGAGATTTTAAATTTCTATATATCATTATAATTACCCAATTAAATTATGATTTCAATACAGTGTTGAGATAATCTTAACACGGTTTTAACGTAATCTTTAATTATTAAATTATCTTAAGCTATTTTAAGATATTTTATCGATTTAACCTCTAGCTATTTTAATATTAACTTTAATTAGCTTAAATTAGCTCGCTATTATCTTAAAAAATACTAAAATATATCAAAACCATTTTGAGACCGTTTAAATATAGTATTAAATATATTCAGTTGTGCTACTAAGTAGCTTAAAACCATTTTAAGAACGTTTTAATATAGTGTTAAACAAGCCTATACAACAATCCAAAACAACAGTATCTTTTTACTTTTGCTTTAGTAATAGTAGTAATAGTATTTATTTTCATATGTTAAATAAGCTAAAGATTTTTTCTAAAACCTTTTTAAAAGTATAAGAATACGTTAAACTATAGAATTAAACTAAAAGTAATTAGAAAAAAGCATTTTGTATATAAAAAATATAATATTGAATTTATTATTTATTTTTTATTCTATTCAAAACAAAAGCATAATATTAATAATATTGAACTATTAACAAATTACGATATAAAGTTTAAAGTTTATAAATAAAAGTCTTAGAGCAAATATAAAATATCAATAAAAGAAATTATAAAATGATATAATAACAAAAAAGGTAGGTAGCTAATAAATAAAAAAATTAAAAACTTAAAGATTATTATAAAAAATAAAATAAATATTAAAGTTTAATAAAATATTATTAAGATTTATAAAAATATTATTAAAGTTAAACTTCTATACCTATATATTAAATGACAAGTATTAGATATTGAAGAGTTATTAAAACTAAAACTTAAATTGTTAATGTTAAAACTAAAATTATTAAAGCTAAAATTCCTATATATTAAAACAAAATCCTACAATATAAAAAAAATAACGCTAAAAGATTTTAATATATATTAAAGCGGAATTGAGATTATTAAGATTAAAAGTTTATTAAAAGCAAAATAAACTTTATTAAGATTAAAAGTTTATTAAAAGCAAAATAAACTTTATTAAAAACAAATGCTAAAGTAGAATTTAATAAAGTTTAGAAAATTTACAAATTCTACTAATTCGAAAAAAAGTCAAATTAAATATTCAAAACGTTTATACAATATACTTAAAAAAATCTAAAATTATAATAATTATTTATTAAAGCGTTAAAACGTCTTTAAATAATATATTCAATATAAAAGAAATTTAAATATATTATAAAAGCATTTTAAATTAGCATATTTATATTTGAATTTAAAATAATATTAAATAAAGTTTCTATATATAAAACAAATAATTAATATTCTATAAATTTAAATTTAAAAAAAATTTAGTTTCAAAAAGGATTTTATTTTATATAAAAGTTTTCATGTAAAATAGTTTGAAAATAGTTTTATTTCATATCTAAATTATTAAATTTATTATATAATTAAACAAAAATCTTTAAAAAATATATTTATTTTATTAATTATAAATATCAAAAATAAACTTAAATCCTAAATAAACTTTAACGTTTATTTATCTATAGAATAATTGATTGTTTTATTCTCTTCGATTCTTAAATATCCTAATGATTATTTAATATTTATATTATAAACCTATATTATATTCTAATATTTGTAAAAGGTTTATTAGAAAAAATCCAATATATTAGCTTATAAGCATTGTATTACTAAAGTATTATTTATATATAGCCAAAACCGCTATAAACTAATATTTAATAGTATTTTTATTATATATTAAAGTTCTTTTTCAATATTCATAATTTTTGTATTAAAAACATATAATATTAAATCAATCAATTTATATTCAAAGCTTATCTATATGTTATTTTAATAGATTATATAATTATATTCTATATATTTATAAATATTAATATATTACTTTAAACTATTGAAAAATATAGAAATATTGATCAAAAAAAGTAAATTTTATTAGGTTTTGAAGATTATAATAATAATTTTCTTATGAATCTTTTTTATTAAGTTTATTTCATAATCCTATATAAAATATAACAACTAAAGAATTGATTTGAAAACTATCAGGAATATATACTAGTATATTAAACATTAAATTCTAGTTTTAAATATCTACTATAAATCTATTTTACAATCTTTGATAATTATTAATATTGAAATTTAATAGGTTAAAAGAATATAGCGTATTTATTGTTTCTATTTGTAATACAAATCAAAATTTAGCTTTCTTAAGTATAACCTTTGCAAGAAGTACTTAGTGGCGGAACTGAATATATTTAACACTATATTCAAACGATCTCAAAATGGTTTTAATATATTTTAGTATTTTAAGATAATATTAAACTAATTTAAGCTACTTTAAGTTTATCTTAAAATAAGTTAAATTAATAAAATATACGGTAAATTACTCTTATGTCATAAAAAGTCGAAAAAATTATTTTTATACTATAGGTATAGAAATCAAAGTGATTTTCTTATAATATTATATAGATTCTATATTTTTCAGATAAAATCTAAATTAGATTCTATTGAAAGATTATAGAATTTAAGGTTTTATAATAAATTTTTATTTTAATAAGTTAGTAATTATATTATTTCGAAATAGAAGGGTCGGAATGGAATAGCCAGAATGGAAGAGTTGGAATAAAATGGTCAGAATGGAAGAGCTGGAATAAAATGGTTAGAATGGAAGGGTTGGGAATGGAATAGCCGAAATAGAAGGGCCAGAAGGCCAGAATGGAAGGGTCGAAATAGAATGGTTAAAATGGAATGATTAGAATGGAAGGGTCGAAATAGAATGGTTAAAATGGAATGATTAGAATGGAAGGGCCGAAATGATTGATCACTTTCGAAATAACCGAAATGGTTGATTATTTTCAAAGTAATTAAAACAATTAGAATAATTAAGTTCCAAATGTAAAATGGAAAATCGCAGTTTTTTTGCTTATTAATAATCAATTAATGAAGATATTAGATTTTGAAAATTTATATTTTATTATATAGATTCTATACTTTCTAAATAAAATCTAATTTAAATTCTAAATTAGATTTCATTTGAAAAGTATAAAATCTATATAATATTATAGTAAAATAAATTCGATTTTTATGGTATAAAGTAATCTTTTCGATTTTTTTTAGCATGAGAGTAATTTACCGTGAAATATATTAAGATATCTTAAAATAGCTTAAGATAATTCAATAACTAAAGATCATGTTAAATCCGTATTAAGATTCTATTAATACCGTATCAAAACCATAAGTCAATTAATCATTAAAATATATACTAGTGTGAATTCAAAAAAATAATTATCAAACATTAGTTTATTAGCCGAGTGATTAGAATAATTTAGTTAAGAAAAAAACTATGAAAATAATGTTAATATTAATAATAACCTTTCTCTTTTTTGAAAAAGAAAGAGGAAAAAATGTATTTTCAAAACCTCAAATTCAATTTTTTTGAAGATATCGCAATATTGTCTTAGAACGGTTAATAAGTTATTTTAACAATTCCGATTTAATACTATTTTAAGATTAACTTAAAATGATATCAACACCGAGTCGAATAGGTTTTAACTACGTTTCGAGCTATTTTAAGCTATTTCAAATTATACTAAACTATATTAAATTATATTAAGCTATTTTCAAACATTCACAATTTGAATCAATAATATTTTGATATGATCTTAAACATTATCAAAAGAGCTATAAAGTAATTATAAAACTTAGTGGCGCAATTGAATATATTTAACATTATATTCAAACGTTCTGAAAATGGTTTTAAGATATTTTAATATTCTAAAATAATATTGAGCTAATTTATCAATAAGGTATTAATATGCTTTCAAAACTATTTTAATATTATGCTAATATGATATTAAAATTAATCAAAGATAATATTGATATAACTTTGATATAATATCAATATAAACTTAATAAAATCTAAAAATAAATCAAGCGTAATTAATATCAATTGAGATAAATTAAAACGATTTATAGATTCATATAACCTTAGAATATTTTGAAATAATATCTACCTATATCAATATAATTTAAAACATTTTGATTTAAAACATTTTGATTTAAAACATTTTGATTTAAAACATTTTGATTTAAAACATTGTGATTTAAAACATTTTAATTTAAATCAAAATAATCTATATATTATTTTTAATTCTAATATATCTTAAAATAGTTTTTATTTAGTATAGAGATAATCTTTATATAGTTTTAAATATTTACTATTACGCTACTAAGTAATCAATCATCTTAATCTATTTCATTTTAATTATTTCATTTGAATCATTTTGTTTTAATCTTTTTATTCTAATGTTTTTATTCTAGCTTATTTATTCTGGTTTTTTTATTCCAGTTATTCTATTTTGGTCTTTTTATTCTAATCCTCCTATTTTAATTATTTTATTTCATTCATTTTATTTCAACTCTTTTATTTCAAATATTTCATTTTAACTCTTTCATTCCAATCGGTTTATTTTAAAATAATATAACTAACTTATTATTTTAAATTTCATAATAAACTATTAGATCTTCGATAAATTACTCTTATAATTTAAAAAATTAAAATAATTACTTTTATACTATTAAAATCAAATTGATTTCATTATAATACTACTAAGATTCTATATTTTTGAAATAAAATTTATTATAGATTTTATTTAAAAAGTATAGATTCTAAAGGCTTATAATAGAATCTATACTAACAAATTATTAATTATATTATTTCAAAATGGAAGGGTTGAAAACAAAATAGCCAGAATGGAATAGCTGAAATGGTTGATTATCTTTAAAATAGCTGGAATAGAATGGGTAGAATAAAAAGGCTGAAATTGTTAATCACCTTTAAAATGACCGAAACGGAAGAGCCGAAATGAAATAGTTAAAATGAAAAAAATCGGAAATAGAATGGCCAAAATGAAAGAAGCAAAATAGAAGGGCCGAAATAATTGATCATCTTCAAAATGGTCGGAATAATTAAGTTCTGAAGGTAAAACGGAAAATCCAAGCTTTTTTGCTTACTAATAATTGATCAAATAAAATATTAGATTTTGAAAATTTATAATTTAATATTAAGATTCTATATCTTTTAAATAGAATCTAGAAATTTACATTTTATTCAAAAAGTAGAAAATTTAAGTAGCATTATAATATAATAAGTTCGATTTTTATAGCATAAAAATAATTACCTATAATTCGACTTTTCATAGCATAAGAGAAATTTACCGTTAGGTTTAATATTTGTTAAATAAATTTTATAATAGAATTAATTTGAGAAGTATAAAATCTAAAGAATACTAAAATAAAATAACTTTGATTTTTATAGTATAAAAGTAATTGATTCACTTTTTTACAGTATAAAAATAGTTTACTATTTTTTCTAATATAATATTCATAATTTTATATAAGAATATAAATATTGATAATCAATATTATTAAAGTTGTAAATGGATATATATTATTAATATATTCGAATTTATATATAATATCTTAAAATAATGTTTCAATAGAATATAATATATATAAACTGAAAAAATAAAGTTCTAAAGAATACATAGATTATTTAATAACGTAATTCAATAGAATTATTAAATAAACTTTTTTTTATTTATTAATCAAATAACTTCCATTAGTTTTGATAATGCAAATAATTTGTTTTCTATTATTATTCAAGCTAAAAAGCGGTTTTGAAGTGGTATATTAAACGTTCTTTAAATGTTTAGAATAAGTATTATAATCTCTAGAGATTTTACTATTACTATTTTTATATTATATAGTATATATAAAGCTAATGATCTAAGTTTATAGCAATTTCTCTAGAAAAAGCATTGTTATACTAAATGTAATTCAAATTATTATTTTAACTATAATCTATCTCAAACTTCTTAAAATATAGAGGGTTATAATAGTAAACTACTTAAAATAAATAAAGGGCTTATTAGCTTTATTATTTCTAAAAATCATAAGTATTTTAGTTAATTTCTCTATTTATAGAGAAAACCCAAATTTAAAATATTTATAATATGAATTTTAAAGAATATATTTAATAAATCTTTAATATACTTTAAATCATCAAACTATAAATCTATTAGTTTATAATCAAATATCGAATGTATAATGGTATGAATTTCTTCCTATATTTTATATAAATGTCTAAATAAGGTATAAGAATATATTTAAGCGTTATTAATTTATGAATAAATTCTAATTAAATTCTTGATTATATCAAATCAATCTTAAACCTTGGATTTTTATATTTTTGCTTTTACTATTATATTTTTATTTCTAATTTTGTTAGTTATTAAAAAAGACATTTTAAACTTATTATTAAATTTATATTAATTAATAACTTTTTAAAAATCCTTATTATCCTTAATTTTATTAATTATGGCTTTTAATAATATTTTTAGTTGTTATATATTATATTATAGATAAAATTCTTCGGTTTTGAAAAAAGTAATATTTTAACTATAAGCTTTATTATAATATATATATAATATATTATTTTATATGTTAAATTCTATAATAAAATATAATATTCTTTTTTTATTGATTTTCTTAATTATATAAATTAAAAGTTCGAAAATAATCATAAATTATATTATAAAACCTTTTATATTATTATAATCCTAATAATAATTGAAATTTTGAAAATCTAAAAATCTTAATATAAATCAATTATAAAAACTTTTTTTATAATATTTTTAAAAAGCCCATAATAACATTAATTTAATATTAGAATAATTTAATTAAACAAAGCTATTATAGTGTAATAAATATTACGTGTTTAAGGTATATAATATCATTTTATTACGTTTATCTTAATTTAAGCTAATCTTAAACTAAGCGATACTATATTTATAAGAGATATTTTAAAAATCTTTTCTTTTTTTAACTTTTTTATTTCAATTGATTAATTTTTATTAATTCGCTTTGATATACTATCGTAATATATATAGAAATTATATATAAGATTGGAATCTTAAAAAAAATTTAATTTTTTATGATTTTAAATTACTTCCTATTAAGAAATCGTAAAATTTTAAGATTTCTAAAATATATTAAAAGTTATATAAAGAAACTTTAATTAAAATTTATAAGATATTTTTTATATTAAATTATTAATATATTGAAATAAGAGTTTTTAATATAAAATATTAGCTAAATAAAAAGGATAGCAAAGAGTAAAGTAAGCGAATTATTAGTTAATAATGGTTTTTTTAATAATAAATTTTAAAAAATTACTAATATTTTAACATTAAAGGTTTTAATCAAATTTAAAAATAAAATGATTGGTATTATTTAATCGATTTAGATATTAGTATTATATTTAGATGTTCTTATATTGATTGATTTATATTAAATTTAAAGAATACCTTTAATTTTTTCAAAAAATAAAGCTAATATTCATTAATAAAATTCCTTATATTGAATTATAGAATCAAATAAGAATATTAGTCGTTATATAATTATACTAAATATTCAGAATAATAAATTAAATAATCTTTAATGTTTTTCTAATTAGTTTAGTATCTTTCTATATAAATAAAAAGGCATAATTAAGAAGATAATTCAATATAAAGATGTAGTTTATAATAATAAATATAATAAAAGAAATGAGAATTAAAGTACAACTAACAATTCGCTTAAAAAGACTTTATTACATTACAAAAAGCTTTAAATATTGAAAAAAATACTTATAGCTTAACTCGCCTACCTTACTTCTCGCCACCCCCTTCCATTTGGCCAGCATTTTATATCAAAAACGGCCATTTTAACGTACCTATATTAATAATTCTACGAAAAACAAATGTATTTTTTTTAAATTTCAATTAAAGCTTGCATATATTTCAGGCGCGTTTTAAAAAAGGCATAAGCGAATATTAAACTTATAATTCTTCAACGAAACTTTAATATAATTTTATATAATTTATATACTCGGGCGCGTTTTAAAAGAGGCATAAGCGAATATAAAACTTATAATTATTCAACGAAATCTTAATATAATTCAAATATAACTTATATATATATTAAATTTAGTATTTTTTAAAATCTTCCCATGAAGTATTTATATTATAAAAATTATTTTTAAAAGAATATTAATATTATAAAGTTAATGATTTTAGAAAATTTTAGTATTTATTAATTTATTAATTTTAAATTCAAAAATATATAAATATTGAAAATTAAAATTATAGAAAAATAAAAATAAGCTTTAAATTTTTATTAAATGATTTCAAAATTTAATATTATTTATTATATCAATATATATATTGATATAAAAAATAGAAAATTCAAATTTTTAATAAAAAAATATACTTATATAATTCAAATAAGCAAATTTACCCTTTTAAAACTTGTAAATTTTCCTATATTTTCAACTTTATTAATATATATTTTAAATATCAATAAAGATATTAAAATTCTAAAATAAGATATTTAAAATTTAACTTTTCTTTTATTATTTGATAAAGTTTAATAAGTTTAATTATAATATTCGTTAAACTATTTAATATTAATATAAATCTTTAATTTTCTATTAAATTTTCAATATTTATACATTTTATTATATTATTATTCATTTAATATTAGGTTTTATAATCCAAATCTTTATATTAAATATAAAAATATTAAAACTATAATATTTATAAATTTTATAAAATTATATAAAGGTTTCGCTGAATAATTATAAGTTATATTTTAGCGTATGCCTCTTTTAAAACCCGCCCGAGTATATATTAGATTAAGTATTTTTAATATCTTTCTATAGAAGGATCCACGGGCCAACTGAACGCGCTAGACCCTTTTTAGGTGATGTACAGGCAATATTCCATTTTTAAAGGTATATTTAACTTTAATACTTTATTATTGTTATATATATTTTTATAATAATGCTACTTTGAATAATATATCCTTTTTTTAATATAATTAATAAAAAATCTTTAAAAATAATTTATAATTTTAAATTTATAATAATAAAGCTTTTTTAATAGATTTATTTATTTAATTTATAAATATTAATTATAAAAAACAACTATATAATATCAAATCTTTTAATTTTTACTATAATTAATTAAAAAGTATATAAATTACTTTTTTATAAGTATATTTATAAAGCTTTATTTTATTAAATTAAAATTATTAGTTAAAATTAATAATAATTTTTTTAAAAAAAGAATAAGTTAAAAGATTCAATTTCTTTAAAAAAAACTATAAAGATTTACAATATTTATAAAAAAACTATATTTTTTAATTAGATTTATATATATATATATAAAACTGTAATTATAATTTAATTTAATAAATAAACTAATAATAAACTTAAATTAATATAATATATAAAAAATTATTTAAATTTGAAATGAAAATAAGATTATATAAAAGATAATATACGGTTATATTAAATAGTTATAGATTTTATTTAAATATAAATACTATAAAATGATATTTAATAGCTTTAAGAAAATTTAAAAAATATTCTATTTTTTATTTACGAAAAAGATTATTAATTTTAATTTTTAAGTTTTTTATATAATTTAAATAATATAATTAAGAAAAAGTAATAAGTTTAATTATATAATATATAAAGATTAGTTTAATATTATTTAAAAAGTATAATTATTATAATTTGATTTAATATTAAATATAATAATAGAATAATAGTAGAAATTTAGGTTGAAGCTTGAAAGGCGTAGCCTAATTAGGTTAGACTGTTCAGTTGGCCCGTGGATTCTTCTAAAGTTTTTATATTATAAAAATTATTTTTAAACAAATACTAATATTATAAAGTTAGTGATTTTAAAAAAAATTTAGAATTTATTAATATATTAATTTAAAATTAACGATATATATAAATTTCAAAAATTAATAATATTAAAAAATAATATAAACTTAAGTGTTTTATTTAATATATTAAAAATCAAATAACATTTATTTTATTATTAATATATTCATATAAAACATAAAAATTTTAAGATTTCAATGAAAAATTATGCTTATATAATCGAAATAAGTACCTATAAATTTACTTTTTTAAAACTTATACATTTTCGTAAATTTTTGATTTTATTAATATATATCTTAAATATTAATAAAGATATTAAGATTCTAAAATTAATAATATAAAATTTAGCTTTTATCTTATTTATATAATATAATTTTATAGATGTAACTATGATATTTACTAAGTTATTAAATATTATTATAAATCTTTAATTTTTTATATATTTTTCAAATATTTATATATTTCGTTATACTATTATTTATTTAAAATTAATTTTTATAATACAAAACTTTTATAATAAATATAAAAATACTAATTCTATATTATTTATAAATTACATAAAATTATATTTTTATATATGCCTTTTTTAAAACCCATTCGAATAGTTTATATAATTTCTTTTATTTATTTTATTTATTTTATTTATTTTATTTAATTTATTTATTTTATTTATTTTATTTATTTTATTTAATTTATTTAATTTATTTATATTTATTTATTTTATTTATTTATTTTATTTTATTTATTTTATTTATTTTATTTATTTTATTTATTTTATTTATTTTATTTATTTTATTTATTTTATTTATTTATTTTATTTATTTTATTTATTTTATTTATTTATTTATTATTTATTTATTTATTTTTATTTATTTTATTTATTTTATTTATTTTTTATTTAACTAAAATAGAATAATCAGAATAAAATAGAATAAATCGAAACAATTAATCATCTTTGAAATAATTAAAATAATTAAGCTTTAATAATAAAATAACAAGTTAATATTAATAACTTAAGGTTTTTTGCTTATCAATATTTGATTAATGAAAATTTTTATAAAATATTTATAATTAATTATAAAAGATTTTAAAGATTTAAGATTTATGTTTTTATATTTTAAATTTTTTGTAAATATAACAGATATTATATACTTTAAGCACGTAATATCTTATTATACTAAGCGATACTATATATAAAAGAAATCTCTAGATTTTTTTAAAGATCTTTTTCTTTTTTATAACGAATATTATATATCTTAAACACATAATATTTTATTACATTAAGCGATACTATATATAAAAGAGATTTTTAAATCCCCTAAAAATCTTTTTTTTAACTTTCTTATTCTAATTAACTAACCTTTATTAACTCGCTATAATATATAATCGTAATATTTTTTAGCTTTTTTATTCTAGTTAATTAACCTCTATTAACTCACTTTAATATATAATCGTAATATAAAATAAAAGTTGTAATTATAGTTTATTATACACCTTACGTTTTTATAACAAAATCCTTATAAAATTTATACTTTTTTATATAAATTAAAAATTTTAATAACTTTTATAATTATTTATATATTTTTTTTAAAATGCTTTTAAAATTTTTGTTAATTATATTTTAAGATTAATAAATAATCAAATATGAAGCTATTTGTTTCTATTTATCTTATTTTAAAAAAGTATACTTTTTTTAAATTAAAATTTTTTTAAAAAATCTTATATATAACGCTTTTCCTATATAAAATAAGCGATTTTCTTAAAAATTCAATATTATTTAATTTTATAAAATTAATATTTTATCAAAAAAAATTATAAAAAAAATTAACTTACTTTTATAAAATTTTTAATAATTTTTTATATATTTATTTACAAATAATAAAAACTTTTTATATTATTTAATAATTTATTAAGGATATTAAAAGTTGAAAAATAAAGGTTTTTAATATAAAAACGTAAAGTATATATAAGAAGCTATAGTTATAACTCTTACAAATATAATAATTATATAATATAATATATTAATAAATTTTAATTCTTTAAATCTATAATAATTTTAGTTGCTAATAAATTAAAGATTTTAAAAAACATCTTTTATATATATATAACTTAAAAATATTAAAAATAAAATTTTTATAATACTCTTATTTATACTAAAATATAGCAATTATCTATTAAAATATTTAAAATATTTAGAATATTTTATATTAAACATTATTATATTTATATACTATAAAAAAAGAGTACTACTATATAATATATATCGTAATATATTTTCTATAAATAATTACCCTTTTTATAATATATAAAATACTTTAAATTATATAATAAGAGATAATAATCTTCAAAATAATAAAAAATATAAATATAAATATTTAAAAAACACTTTATATTCATAAATAGTATATATACTTTATATATTATTAATAATCTTAATATATATTTTAAAATTCATTATATAATAATTAAGTTTATATTAACTCAAATTAATCTTTCTTTGATATTAAAATATATCAATAAAATATACAATTTAAAAATATATTATATATAAAATAATATAAAAAAGCAATATAAATATAAATATAATATAAAAAATAAAAAATCAAACTTTAAATTGATATTAATAAAAATCAATGATTATATTAAAAAATATATTAAATAAAATCAAATAATATAGGAAGGGAATAAGATAATAATTATAATATATAGTAGGAAACGTGAATCGTAATAAAAGCTAATCTTTATTAAAACTATTTAATGCTATTTACTTATAGCTAATGCTATTCCGTTCGCTTTTATTAACAATATTAATAACGCTAACAATATCGTTTTTGCTAATACGTTAAAGATATCGGCTTTATCGTAAACTCCTTTTATATTGGCTGTGTCGACCGTTATAATATATTTTAAAAAGTTTAAAATATAAATTTATATAAATAGTTTATAATATTTAATTAAGTTTATTAAATTTCTTTTTATTAAAAAGTTTTTTAGAAAAAAAGCCTTTTATAAAAAATATAAATAAAGATTTTTTTTATTTTTTTTATATTTAAAATTTTTATTTTATTTTATAATAATTAATTAATAAAGTTATTATATAATCTTAAATAGTTTTATTATAAATAGAATTAAATCGATTAAGAATTATGATTATTATTAAATCGCTTAAACTATATCTTATTATACCCCCCCTTTTAATTAATATTAATAATTTAAAAATCCTTTAGATTATTCCTTTAAATTCTATAAATTATATTATAATAAAGTTATATATTAAAGATTATATTGTAATAATCTTTACAACGCTTATAGATAAAATTAATATATTAAAAATTCTTGAAGATTATAATACTTTTAAAAAATATTTATTTTATTAAAAAAATATTTAAATATAAGAAAAAATTACTTTAATCTAAAAAAACATTTAACGAATTAAATATTAATTCAAAAAACTTTTTATATTAATTGTTATATATCAATAAATCTATAAAATAAAAGGATGGATCTTAAATAAATCAAAAAGGATTTATAATTAAAAAAATTAAATAAATAATTTTTCAAATAAAAATTTAATTATTCAAATATCAAAACAATATAGAATTAGTTATATATATATATATTTGTTAGATGTTTTAATAAATATTTTCAAAATATAATCTTAAAAACTTAAACTATTTAATATTAAAAATATTAAATCGTAAAATAAATATAATATAAATAAAACGAATATTATAAAAGATTAAGGTTTGAATAAATTAATAATAAAAAGCTTTAATTATTATTCTTTTTCTTTAAAAAACAATTTAGATTAAAAATTTAAATTCTTATTATTAAATATACTTTAATTACAAGATAAACTTTTAATTTATTAATGATTTATAAGATTTTAAAAACGAAATAATATTAGCTTTTTATAACTTTTATTTTATATATTAAATAAAGCTTTATTATTATTAAGAATAAATAAATTATAAATTTTATTATATTAAAATAATTAAAAAAGATACTATAACAAATATTACATACTTTAAACGTATATAATATCTTATTACATTTACTTTAATTTAAGCTAACCTTAAATTAAACAATATTATATATAAAAAAAATCTTTTAAAGATCTTTTTATTTTTAAACTTTTTTATTCTAATTAATTAACTATTCTTAATTCGCTTTAATATATAATTATAATAAATACTTATATTTTTATAAAACTTTTTTTAACTTGAATAATTATAAAAGATTTATTATAAAAATCTATTACGATCACATACTAGGGCAAGTCAATAAAGGTTAGTTAACTAGAAAAAGAAAGCTAAGGAGGGAAGAGATCTTTTAGGGGACCTAGAGATCTCTTATATGTATAGTATCGCTTAGCGTGATGAAATATTACGTGCTTAAAGCACGTGATATTCGTTACAAAATCAAGTTATATACAAGTATACAAAAATTATTTATAAAATTAATTAGGATTATAATAAATAATATATTAAATAAACTAAAAAACTTTACTTTTACTATAAAGTAATAAAAGTAATATATATAATTAAAAAGTATTATATAACCTTTAATATAAAAATATAAAATGTTTTATATATTTAAAATTAATATTAAAGAATTAAAATAAACCTTTAATCTATTCCCTACTTTTGATATAATAGGATTATATAATCACTCTTATATAATAAAATCAAAACTATATTTTAAAAGAAATATATATCTTTTTTTTATTATATATATTATATATAGTATAAATATTAAATTTAGTTATATTCTTAAGTTTTAAAAATTAATATTAATAATACTTAAATAAATTCTATATTAATAAAAAAGCTTATTATTATTATTATTATTATTATTATTATTATTATTATTATTATTATTATTATTATTATTATATTATTATTATTATTATTATTATTATTATTATTATTATTATATTATTATTTATTATTATTATTATTATTATTATTAACACTCGCTGAAAATAAATTTTCGGATTATGGATTCATAGAATTTTATTAGCTTTAAACGAAGTAAGGATTGGGGGTTTAGGGGGTTAATCTTTATTAAATAATAAAAATTTGAAGAATCTATAGTTTAAAAACTTATTTTCTATAAGTACTAGTAAAAATTGCTAAATCTCTATTTTTTAATTTTTTATAAAATAATTGAATTAATATAATAATAAATATATTTTATGATTAATTGTAATAAATAATAATTATATAATTTATATATTCTTTTTATTATAACGATAATAATATATTTATAATAATAATAAATATTAATTTATTATCTTTAATAAAGAGTATTATATATTTTTCTAATAAGGATTTAATAGGAATAAAAGTTATTTCTTTAAAAATTTTTATTTTATTTTTTAGTATTTCTTTTAAGCAATTTAATATATATATATTAAAAAATGTTATTTGGGCAGGTTTTAAAAAAGGCATATGTAAAAATATAACTTATAATTAATCAACGAAACCTTTATATAATTTTATATAATTTATAAATAATATGAATTTAGTATTTTTATATTTACTACAAAAGTTTTATATTATAAAAATCAATTTTAAATAAATAATAGTATAACGAAATGTATAAATATTTAAAATATATAGAAAAATCAAAGATTTATAATAATATTTAATAATTTGATAAATATTATAATTAAATTTATAAAATCATATTATATAATAAAATAAAAGCTAAATTCTATATTAATAACTTTAGAATTTTAATATCTTTATTAATACTTAACATATATATTAATAAAGTTAAAAATTTACGAAAATTTATAAGTTTTAAAAGGGTAAATTCGTTTATTTCGATTATATAAGTATAATTTTTCATTAAAATCTTAGAATTTTCATATTTTATATCAATATATATATTAATAGGATAAATATTATAAAAAATTTAATATATCGAATAATGCTTTTAAGTTTATATTATGTTTTTATAATCTTAGTTTTTAAAATTTATATGTGATTAAAATTCAAATTAATATATTAATAAATTTTAAAATTTTCTAAAATCACTAACTTTATAGTATTAGTATTCGTTTGAAAAAAAAATTTATAATATAAAAACTTTACAGGAAAATGTTAAAATACTAAATCTAATATATATATATATAAATTATATAAAATTATATTAAAGTTTCGTTGAATAATTATAAGTTTAACATTCGCCTATGCCTCTTTTAAAACGCGCCCGAGTAAATTGCTTTTAATATAGAAATAATATACTTGGGTATTAATATTATATAATACATTTTTTAGTGTAATATTAATAATATATTCATTATTTAATAATAAAAAATATTATTTTAAATCTTTTATAATATATCTTTATAGTATATTAGAATATAATATAAATTTTTAATATATCTAGATTTAAAAATTATTAAATTCTTCAATATAACGAATATTATATGTTTAAGTATATAATATCTTATTATACTTATATTAGTTTAATTTAACCTTAAACTAAACGATATTATATATAAAAAGATTTTTTAAAGATCTTTTTATTTTTTTATTTTTCATTTTTAATTATTTAATTTTTATTAATTTACTCTAATATATTAATATAATATTTAAAAGTTAATAAAAATAAAAATGATCATTTAATTTATAAATATTAATATTTAAAAGTATATTTAAGATTTCAATTCTTTTTATACTTTATAATTAATAAAAATAATATTATCTTTATAAACTAGAACTTATAGTTTATTAACTTTAATAACTTAAATATAAAACTAAATCCCTTTTTAATTATTTTAGTTAATTTATATCTTTTTTTTAAAATTAGATTCTTTTTAAAATTATACTTTTTATAAAATCAATTTTATGAATTATTTATTATTATCAAAAATATAAGAATTTTACTTGATTATATTTTAAATTCTAATATAAAAATGTGTATTCAATGTATTTATATAATATTTTCCAAATTCTTTAAATCTCTTTAAGTTATTATTTATTACCCCCTGTTTTTTAACCTCTGTTATTTATTATTTCAAATCTCAATAACTATTTTATAATAATAATTATTTAATACAAAATTAATATAATTAATTAAAATTTTATATAATAATTTAATATATATAAATTAATAAAATTCTAAGAACTTCAATTTTTATTATTTCTTAATAAAAAATTAAAAGATTAAAGTTAATTTTTAGAATTATTTACAAATCCTAATATTAATTAAAACTTAAAAGAGAATTTTATAATTTTTAAGTTTTCTTTTAATTTTTATATCAATTTCAATTTAATCAAATATTTTATTTATATATTATAATTTATATTAAATATATCTATATCAAAATATTAAATCTTTTACCCTACTTTTTATTACCCCCCCTATTTAGCTAGTATTTCACACTAAAAACGGCCATTTTAATGTATTTATAATTCTATGAAAAATAAATATATATTTTTCAAATTTTAACTAAAGCTTTTATATATAATTATTAATAAATTCTAAAAATCTTAAATTTTTGCAATTTTATTATAAAGAGTAATAAAAGATTTATAGAGAATTAGAATTTTTGATTTTGGATTTGTATTAAAATCACATACAAAATTGAAACTTTAAAATAAATATTTTTAATTTCTAAATAAAAAATAATTAAAAATAATATATAAGTTTTTATAGAATCTATTAATTAATATGTAATAAATAAGCTATTTAAAAATATATATAATAATTTAAATTATTGAGTAAATTGAAATTAGAAATTTTTTACTTAGAATTTTATCGTTAAAATCTAAGAATTTATATTAAACATTTAGAATAAATAATAGTATATTATTAAAATAATTTATTTAGTTTAAATTAGCTTTAAAATTCTTTACAAAATTTTAGATTATTTTTAGCTATCTTTATTAAATAAATATAACTTTTTTTAAAGATTTTGATTTTATATAGGATTTACATACAAATCAAAAATTAAAATTTTAATTTTTTATAATCTTTTATTACTCTTTATAAAAAAATCACAAAAATTTAAAATCTTTAAAATTTATTAATAATTATATATAGAAGCTCTAGTTAAAATTTAAAAAATATATGTTTATTTTTCGTAGAATTATAAATACGTTAAAATGGCCGTTTTTGGTGTGAAATGCTGGCCAAATGGGGGGGGGTGGCGAGAAGTAGGGTAGGCGACTTCATAGATGCTTTAAAACTACAATCTTCAATATAAGTAACTAAAGGAAAATCTGATTCTTTAGTAAATCTTATAATCATTCCCACTCAAACACTATATGATGATTATATATTATAACTTTAATAATCTAGTGTCTTTATACCATTTCATATCTTTTCTACTAATTTGTCCCCTAGAAAACTAAAAGATCTACAACGTCGAAGTATCAGAAATTCTCTCTATATATATAAACTATATAAATCTTAATTTCAAATTTCAATCAACTGAACAATCATAAATTTATGAATACAAAGAAATATATATTTTAATGCTAGAGTGGCTCTGATAGATGAAGATTTATGTATTCACCACTTAACATATCTACCAATTCGCAACTTTCTCAGGGATAAGAATGCATTCCATACTCTCATGAATACAGTCTCACTCTTCCCTCCCCTCATCTCCAGCCACCGATGAGTGTGCTTCCTACACACGCAATCCATCACACATGTATCTATATGGCCAACACTGGTTTCCCTGTGCCATATTCAACGTCGAAAACCGGCATTGAAGCTAGAGGTGTCTGTAGGCCCAACTGAGACGGACAGGTAGGTTGATTGCTTGCCTTCAAATTCAATTTGCACTCTTCATCTTTTCCGTAGGTGCATGCACTTGTTGCAATGTTCCACAGACCATAATTCTGGGCCACCCAGTTTGATCCAGTACTGATGCAGTTTGATATATAGTTCATAGAGTTCGCTGCCGAGAATGGTAGCCTTTTATCGGGAGATGTAATCAAGTCCGAGCAAGCTGACATAGGCTGCACGGTATATGTAGCAGGTATCCCGCCCCCTTGTGTAGGATTTTTAGTAGCAGATTGCCCTGTATAGAGGTAGTTCCACGCATCATAAGAGATATCATGTGCTCCACCTGACTGGTCGATATGAAGCAGGTTGACGGAGCGTTCACCATAGGATACCTGCATGCATATGCTGGCACCGCAGTCGGGGAAAGAAGGAAAGTACGCTACACGATTGGTGTTGATCATACATCCGAGAACACCAATTGAGCTGGAGTATTGTTGGTGAGGTGTTATGGAGACTGGAGTGCCTACTGCAGGAGCTGCAGTTGCTACAGACGATGTGGCCGGGAGATAAACTGCCGATACAGCACTGGCAAGGCTGAGGATGCAGATGAAGTATCCTTTCATTTTAGAATCTTGTTGAACGATATCCTTTGTATAGGCTTTGGAATGAGAAGGAGTTTGCAGATACTAAATATGCGATAGACAAATATGTATGTCCAGAAAGAGCGACAATGAAAAAGAATGAGAAAACGAACGAATGACTGGCAATCTTCAAGGCAATAAGAAAGAAAGACGATTGATGTAAAGGTTTTATCTTGGATTGTAGACAATGCTGGGAAAAATCAAACATTATGTAGGCAATGGGATTACGCCAGCAATTATCTTCCATGCATCTGTAAACAGAGGACACATACACGGAGGCGAAGGAAGGCATTCAGCTTCCTCCATGTCAGGTCTATTTCTGTTATAGACTTCCCAGATATAGGAAATTGTAACATGTGAAAATAAGCTTGTTGAGAGATTTGTTTCAGGAATTAGAAAGGAAGAAGATACTCCTTCAGAATTGATCACTAGAATTGAAGCAAGACCTTCTAGTAGAATCATTGTATGCAATACTATGGCCAGACTTGACACATATTCCATATTCAATTCTGATAATTATACCATACGCGGCGTGTTCTAGTCTTCTCCATCTATTATCAGTACGTTTGTATGTTTTTGAGCGTCTTTTTTGAACGTACCAACCTCCATGATGAATATGTTACAGAAATTTATTGAATGCGGGTTATTTGGAAATAGGATCAGAAACTGCCAGGTATGATTAGATCACAGGTAAGAAGTACTGTAAGCTTAATTTTAATGATCCTATTGAACTTTGGAAGAAAGAAGGATGAGGCTTAACGAGCGAAGGAATGACGGACTAGTTCTAATTAAAGAGAGAAATAGCTCAGGGGACAGGCCACCAACCCACAACCTACAAGTTACTTAAGTTACTCCAGTCACTACTACCCGATAGTCAGTCATTAGATGTTTTAATTCAAATTAATATACTCAAGTATAAACTAGATGTTATCCTTCCGTACAATTCATAACTAGAGCCTTCCGCTGAAGCGACTACTCTGGAAGGCATATCAGTTGAGCCCAATCGGTGCTAGCCCTGGAAGATTGATCTCTAACTCAATGGATCAATACCACTGGGAGGAAATTATATGGGTCGCACTACCGCGCTCATTAGATAAAACCCGGCTGCCATATTCGACGATGGAATGATGGAAAAGTACTGACAGTAACGATCTTTCCCACGTCCAGAAGGTCGCGAGTAAATGAATATATTGTCGTTTGAAAACTCGACGATGAAGAAATGCATAAACTGTGGTAAGATAGGTTTTTGCAGGAGAATATCTGCTGGTCATATGCCTGGATAGTGTATTCCGCGAGCAGACTTAAATTTTATGATCTTGCACATAGATCCTGTAGTACAAGCAGGAATCGAATACTGCTGACCCCCTACTCATGCTTGAATAGCCGAGAACACTAGCATCTAGAACAAAAATTGTAGGCCAGAATGAAAATTATAGAGCTCGATTTTGAAAGTGAAATATAGGGATACCGCTCTCCAATCAGATCCCAATTTATGTCAAAGAATGCACTCTTCGTAGTTTTGTGATCTAGACAGATTCAGCATCCACCAGCCCAAGTAATATCACAATCTGAATATAGTACTTGCAGACGTTACATTTTGTTGATGCCGAAAGAGATTACTCGCCTCTGTCTGGGCGGATTTGAATATTCAAACATATTGGAGTTTCTGAATGGGCGAAAAATATGTATACAAAAGTTAGTGTTCCTATGAAATGTACCGTGCATAATGATTCATAGTCGAGCAGGCATCGCAAGAGTATACTAATACTGGGCCTACAACCTGATATGATGACGGGCAGAAGATACTGTGGTGAATCATAGGTAGTAAATGCATTTTCACTGGTAAAGCAAAGTGGTACACAGGAAAGAATCAAGCCTCCGTGAAATGCAGTACCTCGAGCCTTTTATCTCGCAGAGATGTCTCCGAAATCACTGTCGGCAACCATAAATCATTTACCAGCAGTATATCAGTACTATACAACATTGTGATATAGGACATGCATGGTCAAAAGCTCAAGAGTATATAAAACTGCAAAAAAATGTAACTGGAGAACATATCTTGAAGAAAGTCTCACCGACATCAACATGATAGCTTATAAGCTTGGATGAGGAAGAGCTTTATGATGCTTCTTCTTGTATTAAATTTATGCATTCGAGGTATAATTTACAGTCGTAATGACCCGGTCTGTCTACAAAAGCATTCTTCTTGGATCCTCTATGTACTCCTTAACTTTAACAAGGAACTGGACGGCCTCTCTTCCATCAAGAAGACGATGGTCATAGGTCAAGGCCAGGTACATCATAGGTCGAATGACAATTTGGCCATTAACGACAACGGGCTTGTCCTTAATAGCATGTAGACCCAACACAGCGGTTTGTGGGAGATTGATGATGGGTGTACCCATCAATGAGCCAAAAACACCTCCGTTGCTAATAGTGAAGGTACCACCAGCCATATCTTCTATTGTAAGTTTGTTATCACGGGCCTGTGAATCAGTAAGTAAAAGCCAAGTCAAATGTGTAACAGAACCAAGATACCTTCTTGCCTAGATCTGCAATAGTCTTCTCAATACCAACAAGGTCCATAGTCTCGGTGTTGCGAACAACAGGAGTTACCAATCCCTTCTCGGTAGCGACGGCGACACTGATATCAACATAATCTCTGTAGACAATGGTGTCGCCCCCATTTGGACCCTCAATAGAGGCGTTTACTGCAGGAATGTCGCGCATAGCAAGCACAGATGCACGAGAAAAGGCACTCATGAACCCGAGCTTGACGCCAGTCTTCTTGAGTACCTCGTCCTTGTAGAGCTTTCTGAAATCCATCAAAGATGACATGTCAACCTCATTAAAGGTTGTTAGAGATGCTGCGGTATTCTGGGATTGCTTCAAACGCTCGGCAATGCGTAGACGCATTCGATTCATCTTAACCTAATCATATTGTTAGCCGGTCAAATTATTAGAAGTAGCAGGACTGTTTTCATACACGGCGCTCCTCTCGACTGCCCAACGTAGGTCCAGAACTAGTGGATGATGATTCTTGCTTCTTGGGTTCCGATGGCTTTGGCTTAGGGGTCTCCTTTGGTGCTGCTTTCTTCTCCGGAGCCGGGGGAGAGCTGGATTCCTGCTTGGGTTTCGACTCTTCCTTCTTCGATGGTTCAGGGTCCGACGATGTTGACTGGTCTTTTGATGCTGGTTCCTTCGGTTCCGAAGGGGCCTTTGCTTTATCACCACCCTCCGGAGCACCACCAAGTTCAAGACGGACCAAATCTTGACCAACGGTAACGGTATCTTCTTCGTTCGCCAAGAATTCCTTGATTGTGCCCGCTTCGGGAGCGTTAACAGCTACATCGATCTAATTTTGCGTTATTAGCCACGGATTCTCGAGTACATCTCCGACTATACCGACTTTGTCCGTCTCGATCGTAGCAATTTCCTCATCCTGCTCAACATAATCTCCGATTTGTTTTGACCATTGCTTCAAAGTACCCTCAGAGATTGACTCTGCCATCTCTGGTACTTTGACCACCTTGTCGGCATAATTGCGAAATTGTTGGATGACTGGGAATGGGTATCTCAATTGCGGTGCTGCTGAACGTTGAGCTCGCAAAAATCGCGAGGCTGTTAAAACCCTCCTGGTAAGCATTTCGAAAGGAGAGAAAAAAGACAAGAGGCTCTATTCTGTGAGGAGGAGAGAGAGAGAGAGAGAGAGAGAGAGAGAGAAAGAGAGAGATTCTGAAGAAAAGAAGACTTGGGTTATAATATTTTTTTGAATAAAAAAAGCGAAATAAAGAACCTATTTCACAAGATCAACAAATGCGCATGCGAAAAGAAACAGGTAAAGTTCCAAGGTTGCTGTTTTGATTGTATGATGTCTTTTCCGGGTCTCGCGAATTTTGAAGCGATTTCCCGACTTTCGTTCCCGCAGACGCCCGCTCCCGCACAATATTCCCACACCTACCGAGAGAGAGTACGAGAGTGCAGTAGTACTCCCCAGTCAGTCAACCTTCATCCACTCCACTTACTGAATATTCATTCCGCGACCACCAACCACCAACTACCAACCGCGGTAAAGACATTTCCGATCGATAGCGTCAAGTGGTCGGGAAAAGATTATTGTCGTGTTTGGCATTGCCATCTATTTTGAGCCTCAGCAAAGAAAAGATTACATTTGACCCATAATGTCTACCAGAGCTACAGTATCGTAAGTATCACCCATTCTTCTATCATATATAGACGTAGTCCATCAATGCTGACTCCCTTTCGTCTAGGTCGCTCTATCGACGCTCCCTCAAGCTTTCCTTAGATTGGTGTGTTCATCGATATCTTTGGAGAGGCCAAGCATTGTACATCAGATCATTATTCGAGGCGCAAAAGAATATCCATGACCCAAGATTACAGAGGGTAAGTTGCTCAACTGGTACAACGGGTGAGGTCTCAACTGATCGTGTGGCTTGCAGGCATTGTTCAAAGAGACAGAGGATTTACTTGAGAAGTGGAAGCATCCAGATCCATACCGTCCACCGACTGCCCCTGGAGGTGAGTCCCCCCTAAGCTGGTTGTATACACATCACGTACTTATTATGTTCTCCTCAGGATCGAAATACGAACGAAACCTTCCAGCACCAATTCTCGACCGTAAGTCACATATATGTACCTTGTCCATTGTCGAGATCGCCGCATTGACATTTCATAGCTCCACCAAAGATGATTTTATAAGGTCCTGGGTGGCACATGGAAATGGAGATGGATGGTTACATGGCAAAACTCCAACTAGTGGAAGAAAAGAGACATTGTACATAACGAGGAAATTTGATAATGTTTCCAGCCTGTTTTGGATACCCCTTAAAAGACGAGAACCTGCTCTTACCGAATGATTTTCTGCGCAAACTGACGAGAATTGGACCAGAAGCAAGAACAGGAGCAGATTAAAATGCCTGGAAAATTGCAAATTGCAGTTGATGTGCAATATCATGGAGGTTGCAACTTCGAGGTGACGCGCAGAGAAATCACAATGTTCAAAGTTGGAACAGCAGCCAGACGAAAAAGGAAAAGCTCTTCAATCGCGAGTAGGTTCATAACAAACAGTCGCGTCTCGCGTTTAAACCCCTGATGCAAAATTTCCCACATTTCATTGCATGAATTATGATGGAAGGTATAGTATTTTGGAAAATAATGAAGAATAATCATTCGGATTTTCATTCATAAGATTGATTCAGAAAGCAATCCTAATCCATTGCCATGGATTTTAATGTACAACCGGAACGCGAAAAAGTAACCATAAACCCAAACCCATACGACACCCCATTATCATAAAAGCAGACCATCTCAAGCCAACAACCCAGAAGCAAAAATCTATAGCTCTTGACTGGCAGGCTTTCCACCGGCAGCCTTGGCAGTCTTCTTTGGCAGAAGGTCTAAAAGAGAGTTAGAAAAAATCATCCAGTAAATCGTTTAGAAAACCTACTTTGATGAATGTTTGGCAAGACACCACCTTGTGCGATTGTAACATGTCCCAAGAGCTTGTTCAATTCCTCATCGTTTCTGATGGCGAGTTGAAGATGACGTGGGATGATACGGGTCTTCTTGTTGTCGCGAGCAGCGTTACCAGCCAATTCAAGGATTTCAGCAGCGAGGTACTCGAGAACAGCGGCAAGGTAGACAGGGGCACCTGATAAAGACGCGTTAGAAAACGGAGAATAAAATGTTTAGATGAATGCATGACTTACCAGCACCAACACGTTGAGCATAGTTACCCTTTCGGAGAAGACGGTGGACACGACCAACTGGGAATGCGAGACCAGCCTTAGATGAACGGCTATTAAAAAAGGATACAGTTAGCATTGGAGACTCCGAAAAAGTTTGGGAAATGAATTATGATGATGCATCTTTTCTTTCTTCCGAGACACATTGACGCGAATTGATTGAGAAACGACGCGCAAGGTATATGTATCCTGAGGGAGAAGGAAATACTACTTACGATTGGGCGTTCTTAGTAGAACCTGCCTTTCCACCAGCTGATTTTCCTCCAGTCATTTTGATAGAAATTTTTGATTAGAAAAGTAATTTAAAAGGGGTTGTTTATCGAAGTTGGATGAGTTTTGGTTTGTTTTGATATTCTTCAAAGGACAAATTTGGAGGATGTTGTGTCGAAAGTTATGGTTGTAGAATGGAATTAATTGATTGAGGAAGAAGAGGAATCTTATAAGCAGATGTGAGTGATCTAAAATTCATGTTCCAACTTGAGCTTGGACCAATGATATCCTTCCTTCCCTTTGGCATGGGCCCCAGCCAATCAGATCGCTCCTTCCCTTTTTCCTTGACCATTGCTGACCAATTGCATCATTATTTCCTGTTAAAAGAACGCCAAGCAATCTTTTGATAAATACAAAGTGGGATTAGCGTCCAAACGCTTTAGCTTCTGATCCTACAGTGGAATCTCAGAGCCGTTCTGCTATTAAAGTTCCTTTTCCCTTCGATCCAATTCTCGACATCAAAACTCTTGACAACCCAACTCAACAAAATACGCCCATCGCCACATTTACGATTACCTCCAACCACATTCGACTTACCACGCAAACTTACTCCTTTCTCAATCCAAACCACATTTAAATTTCAAAATGCCACCAAAGGGAGTCGCAAGCAAGGCACCAGCTGCTACCAAGGTACGTGTTTGCTCCCTGTTCATGATGTGACCTCAAAAAAAAATCAATTGTTTGGATTTGGTTTCTGACTTTGAAAAAAAACATGATAGGCACCTGCATCTGCATCAAAGGTCCCAGCTAAGCAAGATGCTGGCAAGAAAACCACCACCGGCGAGGGAAAGCCACGCAAGAAGAAGGGACGCAAGGAGACCTACTCTTCATACATTTACAAAGGTATAGATAGATCCACTTCGCTTTCCGGTCGCGTTTCGATACGAAAATTACGCGTCGCATTGACACGGCAACAATTACTAACATTTTTATTTCATAGTCCTCAAGCAGGTTCACCCAGATACTGGTATCTCCAACCGTGCCATGTCTATCTTGAACTCCTTCGTCAATGATATCTTCGAGCGCGTCGCTACTGAGGCTTCCAAGCTCGCTGCTTACAACAAGAAGAGCACCATCTCATCAAGAGAAATCCAAACCTCGTATGTGCCGGCTCAGCCCCATAATTCTTTCCTCCTAACCGTTATACAGTGTCCGTCTCATTCTTCCCGGTGAACTCGCAAAGCACGCCGTCTCCGAGGGTACCAAGGCTGTCACCAAGTACTCTTCATCCACGAAATAAGTTGTCTTTTCTTTGGGGTTTTAGGGGGATATCGGATATGCTTGAGCTCTGGAGTCATCTATCAGATGATGCCTGTTGTCGTTCGAGAACCTTGGGGTTTTCTTTTTAATGCGTTATGGATGGTCTGCTTTTTATGGGGGCAAATGTCTTCACGGTCTGTTTTCGGGGTACGTGGCTGTACAATAAACAAACGTCTTCACATCAGAATAGGGAATTAGAAGACGAAATTCAAACATGAACTTAATTCACCTTCACCTTTCAGTTTGATAAAATGTGACCGATGTGTCCTGGTCTATTCAGAGATATTCACCGAACCAGAAATCGACTGGCTCTTCAACAACTTCGAATGCACCGTCATACAATTTATTATTAATCCCACATAGCCTAATCCTCGCTGAACGTTTATTTGAGCAGCGAATCAAACGCCCAAGATTGCACCATCGAGTGTTTTGTTTACACGCCCCATTTTTGGCGACTTCAAGATTTCTTATCCCAAACCGGCTTTGGTCGTTTTGACAACGTGGGAAACTGGTTGGAGGATTCCCTTGTTATCTAGAGCACCGAGAGCTGTACCGGCACTCCAGCCCATCTTCTCCAACATGGCTCTACCTCTGTTCTCAACGCCCAGCTCAGGAGCCGACGCACCGACTACATCCCCATCACGATAACTGGCAGCACCGAAACCTCCACCAAAGCCTCCACCACCAGCTCTACCACTTCGCCTGGGTGCAGCACCCGCTCCTCTTCCTCCCACATCATTACGAGGAAGGAAACGTCGCGAAAGTTTTGATACTGCAGCTTCGTAGGCACGTTCACCATAAGTGGTCGTTCTTGAAGTGCGATACAAAATTGGATAACGCTTATTGCCTAGGCCGGCTGACTTGGATTTCAGCTTGAAGGCATTGGCGATTTCGTGAACGAATTTACGATTGGCTTTGTCCATTGCAGGAAGAGAAAGCCTGTAGCATGTTAGTATAGATTGAGATGAATAGAAAGGATACTTACGTGGTATTACCACCCTGCAAGAACTCCTTGATTTCTTCCCTGATGTCATCAATACTCATCCCTTCCTTGTATCTTGCCTTTATATCTGGTTTGCCATTCTTTCCCGTTAGCAGGCCTTGTCTACGTAATAGCTCACGCTCTTGCTTTCTCTCCTTCTTCTTGACTCGATCATTATCCCACGCCGATTGCATCGAGGCCTCAAGCTCCGAATCGGATATATCATCAAGAATCAACTTGCCTTTGCGACCTTTGGGTTTCTTTTTGAGACTGGGCCGATCAAAGTCCATTACATCAAATCCGTCGTAAGCATCGGCCAATGGAGCTGCGGACGGGAACTCGCCCTGGCGTCGTTGTCTTTCCATTCTACCTCTTCTGCCTGATAGTATGAAATTGTTGAGATTGACCGCAGGAGCCGCAATTTCTTCATCCTCATCATCAACATCATCATCAAATAGTAAAATTTCGTCCCCACCCATACCAAGCTCCTCCTGCTTACTCAGAAGCCTTGCAATTTGTTCGTCATTCATTCTGTCGATCCGTCTTTGGGCTAGATCGTGGTCATCATCGTGGTCATCATCATCATCCTCCTCGCCAACATCATCGGAATCATCACTGTCTTCGTCGCCATTGCTGTCAAATTCGGCAATCAACTTCTCTTCGGCTTCAAACACCTCGATGAGAGGTAGTGCGCCGGAGTCTTGTAATACATTCAGTGGAACCCATCTGGCTTCATCTACATCCTGATGCTCCCAGACAACCAGGTATTGTACCCCGCCAGCACGATGCCTTTTGGACAAAACCGTTTGAACCTTGCCTCGAGCCTCGTCAGACGTACTTAGCTCATCAAAATCTTGTAGTTCTGTTCGACTCCATCCGTGTTGTCCAGGTTGATTGGGATGTGGGATATCATCTACAGAAGAGTCATCTTGCCAAGCCGCGTCGTCATCACCTCCCAACTCACGTTTGTTGAAGGTCTGATCAACGTCGGAGATGCCTTGTTCCTGATCCATATTTGCAATATAATCCGCGATCAATGCATCCTCTTCATCACTATCATCAGCCTTTCTGGTTGGTCGTCGATCTCGCTTGGCGCGACCTTGTTGTCGACCTTTATTTTGGCGCTTGGGTAGGATTGCCTCAAAGTCAGGAGAAGGTGATTTCGCCCCCTCATGTGGTATCGCTCCCAGAAATGTCTCCTTGTTTAAAGCCTCAGCCAACTCTGGTGGGATCGACTCTAAGGACGCCTCTTTTTCATCCAAAGTCTCTTCCAAGAGCCTGCGTTGCTCGAGAAGCTTGTCGTCCAACATTTTAATCTTGACATCTATTGGATCCGCGCCAGGTGGAAGGTCATTTTCAATTCTAGTCTCTCTTCTTTCCGATTGACCACGTCCGTGGAACAGGATGACTTCTTCGCTTGAGTCCGATCGAGCTGGAGAGATTGAACGTAAACGTGGGGGTGAAAGACCCGTCTCAACAGGATTGCCACCATTGGTATCTATCATGAACGATGAAGAGCGTGCAGGTATGTCTTTCTCGCCGTCCATCATTGGTACTTCTTTGGACAAGACTTCTCCGGGTAGTTTTCCAGACTCCAAAGTCATACCGGCCAAAGCTTCCTCAGAATCTTTGATAAGATCCGGTGGCTTAAACTCCCCAGCACTGACAAAGCTGACCTTTGCATCCCTCAATCTCTGATCAGAGTTCCAGTATGAATGATGACGTTCGGTATTGCGAGCTTCTTCTTGAAGTGTGAAACCTGTGACATGTCAATCTTGTTAGTCTTTACCAACATGCTGCTGGAGCAATTGCAATGGGTTTTGATTGCAAGAAAGAATATGTGAACAATACCAGCATGAGGTCGTTGGGGAATATATGCGCCTGCAAACGGTATGAAAGAAGATGCAGGATTGGGAGAAGCATGGCCCCCTCTGGGTGAACTGAAATTTCCCCTCCCATGAGTGCCACGGCGTTTATTTCGTGGCATAACTTGTGTGCGATGTTACGGAGAAAATGAGATAGGTACAAGATTTAGTGAAGAAATTTTCATGTATATGTTCATGGGATGGATGTTTTGGGTGGTAACATCCAAATACCTCCTGTGTAAGTAGAGTTGCAAACCTTGAAGTCAAAGAAAGAATTAGGTCGGTCTACTTGGTATTGTAGAATGAAAATCAATGAAATATAGTAGGTAAGTGTAAGTGAATGAACAATAATAATAAACCTTGCTTATTGGCAGTGCTCAGGTAGGTCAGAAGGTACTACTAGGTCGACAGGTAGGTAGGTCTGAAGTCTGAAGTCTGAAGGCAGGCAGGTTGGGAAAGGTAAGATCTTCTTCTTGGGATGGGATGGGATGGGAAAGCTTAGTACCGATATATCTTATGGATACTTTTAAGGTTAAGGTTGTACTTGATTTACCTAGGTAGGATAAGCAAAATCAATCATTACCTATTTCGGTGTTTATTGCTGTATCAACATTCAATTATTTTATTATTCATGATTGATTATTTACTAGGTATTTATTGCTTGTTAATTATTATGGCTTAAAACTACCTCCTCAGTACTTAGGTGTATGCCCAGGTGTAGGTAGGTAGATAATATTCAATAGGTACGTATATTGATTGAGTACTGATTAGGTATATTTGCGAATGCCCGTATTATAATCATAATCAGTTTGTGTAAATATAAAAGTAAATGATGATTTTAAAAGCTTTCTTATCGATAAGATGAATCATTCAAGAACAGTGGGCCATAAACGTAATAGAGCCCCCAGGCCAGTGTGAAAGATAGAGATATTCATAAATGTTAGTTTTATTAGATACCTACCTAGGTAGGTAAATAAAGTCAATCAAATAATAGATAGATCTATATTATGGATCCATAAATTACTTTGTATATCTTGCTCTTGTAATTACCCAGGTACAGTACTGCACTATTCTATTTTACTAATTACGCCGTATATTCTTATTTTACCATTACCCAATAAGCCCTAGAGTACCTAGTAAAGCTGGAGGTTACTTGTATATCCATGGATCAAATCAATAAAGCATATCAGCTCCAGCTGCCTGTGACACTCAAACTTACCTAAGCTGGCCCATTCAAAGCCTCCAGGGCTCCCACTCACATTCCCACTTCCCACTTCCCCATACCACATTACCACATTACCATATTGTCATATACTCTACCTACCGAGTAGGTACTAGGTATCATACTAACATCCATCTACTATTGCCTTACTACCTTACTACCTTACTACCTTACTACCATCCTGCCATCCTGCCATCCTACCATCCTCTTATCCTCTCACACGCGTTCTCTCATTCTCAACCCCCCTCCCTCCCCTCCGTCCCCGGCCTCATACTCTCATACTCTCATACTCTCATACTCTCATACTCTCATACTCTCATACTCTCATACTCTCATACTCTCATACTCTCATACTCTCATACTCTCATACTCTCATACTACCTGCCATACTACATTCCCTCATTCCCTCATTCCCCTCATTCTCTCATACACATACCCTCTCAAACTCCAAGAACAATAATCACATAATAATACAATACAAGACAAGACAATACAAGACAAGACAAGACAATACAATACAATACAATACAATACAATACACATCATCTCCATTTCCCAACTTCTCAACTTCTCAACTCCTCAATAATATTCCCATTTCAACTCAGCTACAGTCTGCTCTTACTGGGGTTAACGGTCCCTATCTTATCTATCTACTTCATACACTTCAATATACTTTTATTTCATCAGTAATTGGTTCAATATTCCTCGCATCACTTGTACTGTTCCGTCCCCCGCTATTCCTGACCCCAACACTCGTCAAGTCTTATGTGCATTCAACACAATTTAGTCACGAACCATAGTCGCATTCAGCCATGACGACGGTTGATTTAGGTCGTTACAAAACGCCTCGTTCAGTATTTTTGGGATCCTGAACCTACCAATGATACCGCATCAAGGTCACCCATCTGGTGCCTAGGAGAAGAATACCTAGTTCCGGAGAAGTCATCCACTTCAGCTCCCGTTATAGACTCTCCTCCCCAAGAAGGAGGATATCTACCTGCACAATCTGCACAATCTCCACCACCCACCACACCAAGTCCACGACTCCACCAGATAGTAAAGTCGGGAGCCTTGAATCAGGCTCAGCTTATGATGATTGCGATACATCCAACAGAGATGGCGGATGGCCAACTGCATTCCTTGATGATTTCGAAGCCAAGATATGGCTCACATATCGATCAAACTTTCCAGCGATACCTAAGTCTCAGGACCCAAAAGCCTTCTCTGCGATGTCACTATCAGTACGACTCAGAAGTCAGCTTGTTGACCAAGGCGGCTTTACATCTGACACGGGCTGGGGTTGTATGATACGGTCCGGGCAGAGCCTCTTAGCTAATGCTCTCCTTACTCTGAGGATGGGCAGAGGTTCGTCTTCTCCTCGTGGTTCTACTTGGTACTTGTGCTAATCATCACCTAGAATGGCGTCGCGGCCTATCTAGTAACGAAGAACGCAAAATCCTGACTTTATTCGCCGATGATCCTAGAGCCCCTTACTCAATTCACAAGTTCGTGGAGCATGGTGCAAGTGCTTGTGGGAAGCACCCCGGAGAGTGGTTTGGACCATCTGCCACTGCTCGTTGTATCCAGTAAGAGCACCATCTTGGGGAATTCATGCCAAATGCTGATTAGACATAGGGCGTTGACCAATAATCAGGCTGAATCAGAGCTGCGGGTGTATATATTACAGGTGATGGATCGGATGTGTACGAAGATACTTTCATGAGCATCGCAAAGCCAAATAATACGGACTTTACGCCGACTCTCATCTTGGTGGGTACTAGGCTTGGGCTCGACAAGATAACTCCTGTCTACTGGGAGGCGCTGAAGTACTCCTTACAGATGCCTCAATCTGTGGGAATAGCAGGGTAAGTTGTATTTCTGTGTAAAATCATCGTGATCATATAATAATCGCGTACAGGGGTCGCCCTTCCTCATCGCACTACTTCATTGGGGTGCAGGAGTCTGATTTCTTTTATTTGGACCCTCATCAAACTCGACCAGCGCTACCATACAAAGATAACGTGGAAGACTATACTGTCGAAGACATCGACTCATGCCATACACGCCGGCTTCGACGACTCCACATAAAGGAGATGGATCCGAGCATGCTCATTGCATTCTTGATACGAGACGAGAACGACTGGAAAGAATGGCGACGGGCCGTCAAAGAAGTACAAGGCAAGGGTGTGATTCATGTTGCGGATAAAGACCCAGCATTGTATGGCCTTGGCGGAGAGCGGGATGGGGCTATTGACGAGGTTGAAACATTTGACGATGACGATGATGATACTATATTGGATGGTTAGGGCGCTGGGGCAACAATATATTCGAGGAAGCTTGGGCATATTAGGCGTTCAGGGTAGCGGAATTCTATAGAAATAGGCTTAATTCATTATCATGTCAAATTGTAATCTTGCAAACACCTCATCGAATCACGATGCATTTATGAAAGCCCCATCCATATTCGTACATTCTTCTCTAAAACGCCTCATTCTACAAGGGTATAAAGCCAACACAAACCACACCCAATGCTCCAAATAACCGACCCTCTATCTCTTCTTTTTTGAGTTGCCGACTTTCTGTACAGGTTGAGCATGGTCAAACTCTTTGATATGGGTGAAGAGCTTGCTCTTGGAGGCAAAAGATTCGAGACATGTCACACATTTAAACTAGAATTTTGTTAGCAACAAGTGACCTATGGTTGACAGATTAGTGTTCAAATAGCCCGGAGTCGACATTGAGGGGGGTTTTTTTGATTCTCGAATTCAATCCAAGGATTAGAATGTTCAAATGATCAACCCATCCTCACAGACTTGTAGCTTTTCAAACAATGAAAAACTTGTAGCTGGTCTGCTAGTGTAGACTATTGGACACAGACCAATACAAACAACTTACATTCTGACCCTGCTGCTCGGCAGTCTCCTTTTGAGCAGCTTTTTTGGCACGCTTAGCCTTGGCTTTGCCGAGAGGTTTCTTCGGAGCTGAGTTGCTAGAAGCATCTTGTTCTTTATCATGTTTTGATTCCTCGGATTTGACGGGTGTTTCATCCTCTGATAATCCTCCTGCCAATCTTTCCTCAATTGCAGTTCTGGGTGCATAATCATCGTTGACGCTTTCAGGGTCGGAATCGTTTTTGACTGCATCTTCAGGCCGAGTAAGAGGCGAGTCATGATCGTATGTTGAGGGATGCGCTTCTCCTCTGACATCAATCTCATCGTGAATAGCGGGCTCATACTTCCCATTGTCCGAGGTAACTTCAAGCTTTTCGAATTCATCATCAAGAGTGCTACTTTCTGGTTCTAATGGGGTATCCAAATGAAGGGATTTGTTTTCTTTGCGCATTTGCCTCTGGATAGCTTGTACGGCCTTGACATGCTTTTTTGCTTTTTGTATGAGCCTCGAATTGGTTCTCACTTTTGAAGGTCTTGTTGCAAACAACGCACTCCAATACTTCAACCTCGGATTCTTCGGATGATTCTTCAAAGTGTTCCTCGGTATCATCCGGTTTT